>CM053563.1:27437235-27580747 GCA_028646485.1 Cryptoprocta ferox
TGATCTATAAATTCAACCCAATTCCTGTCAAAATCCCAGAATTATTTGTGTAAGTTAGCAAACTGGTTCCCAAACGTATATGAAAATGCAAAGGAACTAGAATAATTAAAACAATTCTGAAAAATTTGGAAGACTTACATTCTCTGATTTCAAGACTCCCTATAAAGCTGTGGTTACCGAGACAGTGTGGTATTGGTAAAAGGGGACATACAGAGTGACAGAACAGAATAAAACCCAAAAATAGACCATATGTACATACATGGTCTGTCAACAAGAGGCAAAAGTAATTTAGTGGAGAAAGGACAGCCTTTTCAGCAGATGGTGCTAAATGACTGGATAACCAAATACAAAATAACAACAGTAAACCTGCATCTGCACTGTGCACCCAGATCCAAAAATGAATCAAAATGGACCACAGACCTAAATGTAAAACTTGTGAAACTTCTAGAAGAAACCAGAGAACAAAATCTTTGTGAACATGGTTTACACAAAGATTTCTTAGACAACAGCATCAAAAGCACAATCCATAGCATAATCCACAAAAGACTGATACATTGGACTTCATCAAAATTAAAAATTTCTGCTTTTTAAAAGAAAAAAAAAAGCCACAGACTGGGAGAAAATTTTACAAACCTCTTATCTGTATCTACAAAACAAAGGATTCTCAAAATTCAAAAGGAAACAAACCAACCAAATTTAAAACTAGGCAAAAGATTTGAACACACTTCATCCATGACATGCCTATTAGAATGGCTAAAATCTAAAAAACGACAGTAACAGATTCTGGCAATGATGTGGAACAACTGAAACTTTTATGTGCTGCTGGTGAGAGTGCGAAAGGATATAGCGTATTAGCTGTTACACCTGGAAAACGCCATCCCATAGAACCAGTAATTTCACTTCTGGGTGTTTATTTTACCTAAGGCTCATACAAAAACACGTACATGAATGTTTAGGACTATTCCTAATTGCCGAAAAGTGGAAGACAAGCCCCATGTCCTTCAGCCGACTAACGGACAGACAAGCCTGTGGTACGCCCAATAATGGGCAACGACTTTGCCATAAAGGGAAATAAAGTACTGATAAACTCAGCAATATAAATGAACCTCTGATGCACTGGTGCGTAAGGGAAAAGTACTAGATTCAGTAGGCCACTTACTGTAGGGTTTCACTTCTGTGACGTTCTGGAAAAGGCTAAACTATAGGGACAGGGAACATCATCATTGTTTGCGTGGGGGTAGCTTAACTAGCAGTGTGGCAATTTTTTGGAACAAAGAAAATTCTTTATTGTAGTTACATGATTGTGTTTCTCAAAACATGCAGAAGTGTACACTTAGAAGGGTGAATTTTACTATATGTAAAGCTTTAAAAATGACATTTTGTGCAAAAAGAAAGTTATGTTAAGCACCTAGGTCAGTGGCTTTCAGTCCTATCACCACCTGGGAAGGTTTAAAAAAAACATTTTAGCACAGAATTACGAGTTTCTCCAATAAATAACAGCAAAGTTAGACTACTGGTTGAAGAAACATTTGTTGTGACGAGTCAATAGACAAGAGGTGAAATCAGAAGTACCTTGGGTCAGGGTGTCTGGGTGGCTCAGTTGGTTAAGCATCTGACTTCGGTGGGTCGCCATCTCACGGTGTGAGTTCGAGCCCCATATTGGGCTTCATGCTAACGGTGTGGAGCCTGCTTAGGATTCATTCTCTCTCTCTCTCTCTCTCTCTCCCTCTCCCCCCCTTCTTCCCCTCTTCCCACCCCCCTCAAAATGAATAAAGAAATAAAACGTACCTTGAGTCTAGAACCAACCTGTACTATCCTAACATTTACACAACCATGAGAAAAGAATTCTAAAATGCCACACAAGATAATTAGCATGATTGGGAATCATTAGTGACACCGGTCAAGGCAGTTTCAGTGGATTGGTACAGCCTGTGGAATATTATTGCGTTGCTTATATTACTAAACAGTTAGGAGGAAATAATACATCAGTAGGGGATTAAACTAGGACACAGACATCCTATAGAATACTATATAGCAATTAAAGAGATGTGATACATACATACTGATATGAGAAGATGAAAGATGAAATGTTGACTGAATATTCCAAACAGCACATAAAATACAGTATTTCAATTTTTTTTTCAAAAAACCACTTAATACACAATATTACATTTGTATTGAGAGCATTCCTAGTGAGAGAGCTGAAGGCTAGACAGTAGCCCGATTTGTTCAGGGAATGAGAGAGACCAGTAGTTATCCTGGGGGTGAAGACAAGAAATCTAGGCATACGCTGTATGTATTTTTTTGGAATAAAAATTTATTCATGTTTTAAATGTGTACATATTGTATAAATTGTGATGTGTAAGGCACTGGGTGTTGTATATAAATTAAATGTAATGTAATTAACACATGTACAATATAATATATGGTATGTCTTATGTGTATTAAGCTATACAGTTGTATACTGTAATATGTCCCATAATGATATATTCATTATGTACAAATAACATTTATACAATTAACAATTTAAGGAATATTCAAGTAAACGGCAGACAGAGATTAGGAATGCAAGAGGGCAGAAGTCAGAAGAAAGCTTTCTTCAGATGGTTAAGATTTGAGAAGGTGCATATGCTAATAACACTGGTGATTTTAAAACCTCAGAAAAATTTGTTCAAAATAAAGAAAATATTATGAATAAAATATGTCTAGGATTAGCTTTAACACAGTCTGGGGACTGGGAGGTGAATGAGAGTATAGATCAAGTCAGACTGGCCAAAACTGGGGAGTGGGGTAACGGTCGTGGGAGGATTTCATTACACTCTTCTCCCTACTGTCCTGTTTGAGATTTCCTGTAATAAACAAGGTGAATAACCTGACTATATTTTCCGTAAGGAAAACATGGAAATGAAGTAGCACGTGAAAAAAGAATTCGTAACCACCAAACTACCAGAAAACAACGTGGGAACTGACTTTTGGGCCTTTGGAGAAACTGCTGAAGGCACTGTGTCAGTCCAGTCTCTCCAGCATCCCGGCAGGTCCTCTCTCTCAGGGCTCCTCATGTTCACCACAGAACACAGAAATTAATTTGCCTAACTTTTCTCAATTCTCCCAAGGATGAAAAATAACTAGTTACCTTCTAGATCATACTAACAAATTACCTACAATGGATGCCTTAGGGAAGTTAAGACTTACTTGTCCTGTGAAATTCCAGTTGAGGACAGCCGCTAAATGAGTAACACTGGACTGAAGAAAGGCATAATACGGTGTGAAATTACACTATTTTTTCAAAAAGGACAATGGAGATGTAGGGAGTTGACTAAATATGGCATAGCGAGACGGTGCTCCATAACTATTGTAAAGAAAAAAAAAATCACAAACTTGCAATCTCTTACTTTTGGAAAAGTGTACATCAGAATCACCCCTGGGGCATGTCCAAAACAGAAAACACTCTTCCCTCCAGCCCAGGTAGGAGTGTCAGCCAGCTGAGGAGTGAAATCGGAAGGACTTATGACTTAGTTCTTTTCTTTATAAAGAGGTTCATCCTCTTGAAGGTAAACTCTTCATTCGAGGTTCTCGGGCTGAACGCTGAACTACGTCGATTAGCATTTTAAAGTTTTGTATCTATGTTTCCTCACTCTAGAGACTGAGAGAAATTAACAGTATGATACGGACAGGAGAAACTCCAACCAAAAAGAGAGGGATTCTCTTGGAAGATGGAAGTGAATCACCCGCAAAAAGAATTTGCCCAGAAAATCATTCTGCCTTATTGCGCCGTCTCCAAGATGTAGCTAATGACCGAGGTTCTCACTGAGGTTAGTCTGGTGTGTTGAAGCTATCTTTTCACAAACCCTGCCCAGCAGCACCATCTAATGCATGCTCGAGTATGGGGCTCTTTCCCTAATCTCCCAGTATCCTTTGGATATTTCTACTCATCCCAGCGGCCTTTTTCCTACCACTCAGTGCTTGCCATCAAGGCTGCTTAGAATCCAAATGTGGATTTTTTTAACTCTTCAGCAAAGCTTTTACAAGAGCTGCAGAGAACAGCGTGCTCACGTCTGTGGAGACCTCTGTGGATGTGCTCCAGCAGAGGGACTGTGTTTCGGTTCGTTCCCACCCGTGTTGCGGTCAGCTGCTGGCCCTCATGAAACGCAAAACAGAGACTTAGATGTTTGTCCCCAAACACCTGGTAGGAGTGGGAGGTTTTTGCATTCCTGCAACAGAGTAAGGGCAAGAGCCCGGATCCGGAGGCCCTGGATTCCTACCCCAGCCTCCCGTTCCCTTGGTGTAACCGTCCCCTCTCCCCGTTAGGTGTGGCAGTGTGGGAGGTGCTGGGTTGTTTGGTGTGCAATGTGTGAGTGAACTTGTATAAGAAGCGGCACTTTAGGGCTGTAAAAAGCATGGTTTTGTAACCCAGATTTTGCTGTATATTTGCGATGGCACTTTCTACAATGTGAACTTTATTAAGTACAAAACTTGCAGGCTAAACATGCAATATCATCTTTGATGCTTTTGTACTTTTTTTAAACTGTTGAAGCCCCAGTAGCCACCTTTGGACATGTGTTTTTAATTCTCCAGTGTTTTGCTGTTAACAGGGATCAGTTGGCTAAGTAAAGATTTTAAATCAGGTTCGATTAAGGGAATATGAAAAATTCTGACCTCTTCTTTAGGAGGTAGTGATCCTGAAAGACACGTGTCTGTTGAGATGATAAATTTAAATTATCTTTGGGTGTGTTCCTGGCAGTTTAAAAAATAGGTTGGAGAATTTAGGTTTTTATTAGTACATAGTACCATTTACAAAATTAGAGATGTTATTTAACAGCTGTTGAATTATATATATACCTTTATTAATCACTATCGTTCCAGCAGTTTTAAAGTTGAATGAATAATCTTATTTAGGGAGAAAATTCAATTGTAAATTGAATCAGTATAAACCAAGTTACTGGGTAACTTCATATTGCTCTGAAAGAAATATGGAACTTACACTGTTCAGTTAGAATAGTGGTCTGCAAAAATATTTATAAAACCTCTCAAGATACTTACTGCTACTGTAATTTTATATGAAAATAAGTGTATTTTTCAATAAAGCATTTATAAATTAATCTTTGTTTAGTTACATTGAGAAAGGGGTAGCTAGTTTCCTGCATAAATGACAAAGAACAATCATTCACTGGTTTATTTTGTCTCTACAAAACACATTAGTCACTCATCATTTAAATATCTGACTTCATTAGAAACCGTTTTAACACTTTTCCTCCCTCCTGCCATAAAAATACAGTAAGTAATTTGTTTAAAAAAAACAAACAAACCACCGTGAACAAGCGTCTGCTTTCCCCTCCCTCATCTAACATGTACCTCAGTGACGACAGGAGTTGGTAAATCAGTGGGACGACAGGCTGAAGACTGCGGCTCGGATCTTCCACCTGCAAGTGCTAATGAGCTGCGGAACCTGCTCGCTCTCCCCCTCTCCTCCCGCGTCCTAACACATGTACAACTGAAGCCATGGGGGTAAAGTCACTGGATAGCGCGCCCAACGCTCTGCTCTATTCGTGTAAATGAATGTAACTTACCTGTAGCGTTATATTCAGACAAATACTTAAGCCTCGAGGTCCCCAATAATTTGGAGTACTGAAGCAGATAACCACCCTAAAGACACTTCTGACAGAAGTAACGCGTTACTTAAAGAGAGGTTTCCAAAACTCGCTGTTAGAACCTACGCATCCACGGACACACTGATAGCAGTCCTTGTTCGCACAGTTTTACTCTTCTGGCAGCCCTCTGCCACCGGTCGGCTCTCACCAGGCCCGCATCCGGCAGGAAAGCGCACGGGGCACCGGGTTCGCCAGTGCTTAAGTTGCTACCGTTTTCTCTTCTTTACTGAAAGGCTGCACCGAACCAGGCTTTACCCATGACAGGCCAGCGACGTGGACACTTTTATTGTGCTGTTCTTCAGGCTTCTTCTAGGCATAATCAAGAACAGACATCAAAAATACGACTGAGGAGTTGGTACCGTGCCCAAATCTCCGTTTCCCAAAAAGTTACTTGTATATATAACGAGCAGTCTCCAGTGAAGACCTTTCAGAAAGGAAACAGTTCACTGTGCCAAAACTGGCTGTGTACTTACTTTCTGAGTCAGCATCTTCTCTCTGGCCTCATCATGTACAGAAGGATTCCACGGAGAAAAGCTTAAGGAAGAGAAAAATATTAAACCACTGTGGTTTACTAAATATGTAGAATATCCATTTTTTTAATACTGAAGTCAGTCCCCTTAACAAAACTTAACAAGGAACGATGATCCATTGTCAAACATGTACGTGTCAGACGTTCATCTAAGTGATTCTCTCACAGGGTAACTATCCCTTATAGAGCACTTTACACGGCTTCGCTCATCTCAGCCTCTCGGCCACCCCTGAAGTAGTTGTCTACAGGGGAAGAAAGTGCAGCAGTAAAGTTAAGTAACTGCTCTGGGTCTCCCAAGCCAGGAGGCACAAACACCAGCCAGTCTGTCTGCAGAGCACAAGCCCTTAACCATGGTGCCATGCGACCTTCCCAGCATATCTGCTGTCAAAGAGCAAAATCACCAACTCCTCAGTTCTCAACGTCAGACACTTCCAAGATTAGGTATCACAGTGCTAAAGGAACACACGATTTACACTATTCAGTCCCTTCCTTTCCCCAAATCTGAATGTCGGTGGGGTACGGCAGTTGGGCTCCAGCTGCCACCTGAAAAGTCTGGATTTGAACGAGCGCGTTCCACGGATCCTTAGGAAATCCAAGTCACTAAAGAGCTAACTATTGGCACAATTCGCCAGTCGATATAAAGCTTTTTGTTTAAGGGAAAGCCCAAGAGGTATCAGAAATCGAGTTGCCAACAAATTGTAAGGGTTGTAGGCTAACAGATAATACACTTTCCCTTTAAACCCATTCTGGAAAACCACCTGGAAAACAGGAGTACAGGATGGCAAAGTGCAGTTTATCTAGATCACGGACCACTCACCTAATTGCATAGGGGTCTTCTATTTTAGGCTGGTCGAACAGACGAGCAGTGCACATCTTAACACTGTCAACCACTTTACTTTTGAAAAGCTGAACATCCTTTTCATACCTGCGTCAAAAGTTTAAATCAAAAAGTCACCAACGTACTCTACTTAGCTGCATCTTCAAATGTATCTGAAATAACAAAGTAACAAAGAGCAAAGGCACATACAGGACTGCAGCCTCTGGGTTTAGGGGGCTTGCTGTATCGATCTTGTAGAAAACTCTCCGTGCGTACATTAAAACTTGCCAAATATGATTATGGTTCCGCCTGAAGAGAGACGCATATGGTTATGGAAGCATCCCCTTGCTGTCCTGGAGCACCAGAGTCAACACTTATTTACTAACCTCCATTTTGCAAATGCTCTCTTCACATCCAGTTCACCTGAGGTGGGATCAACCAGTGGGTGAAAGACAGGAATATCGAACACCAAGCGCTGTAGTTAAAGAGAGATGCGTCCTTTAATGGAAGCAAGGAGTGTATGAGACCCATACAGGCCGCTGTACAGGGAGCTGCAGGCAAGGCAGTCGTGTTGTTTTAAGTCAGAGAGGGATGCTTAACCACCTCCACCACGTTCCTGTACAACTCAATTTTTACAGGAAAAAGTGGGGGGGCAAGGTCCCTCTGCTACGGCACAGTGGTCGCCGCGCACACAGTCGGTGCCGCGGCCCGGCTCCCAGCCTCCCTCGCATGCCCCTGAGCAGAGAAACAAGGGCAGGGGCTGGCCTGGCAAAAGATAACAACACACACAAAAATTTCCTTGAAAGATAACCGGGTAGACAAAGAGTTTTGGGAACTGAAATCATAAAATCATGAGCTCAGGAGAAAGGACCAAGAAACCCCGCAAGCCCTTGAAGCCCCCATCTCAGACCCAACAAACGAAGCCAGACTTGATTTCTTACTTACTGGACAGTCGCCATCTGGGTAGTTATCAGGGATGTAAACGGTAAACTTAAATACACCATCCTGATACAGTCCATGCCGAATGAATATTACTCCAAACCACACTGGAGGAGAAAATAAGAAACAGTTGAGGCCTAAGCTTGTGTCAGAGGACCCAGATCCGCTAAGAATTAGGAGTGAGTCCTTCTTACTTAACGCCGAGCGGTAGGAGGGCTGCACGTAGACCCCCGGGAGCTTCTGCTTCACAACCAAGGTGCTGAAACGGAAGCAGAACAGTGAGTTGTATGCAGGGACACGGCACCCATGTGTCCAACAACCCGCCGTTCGCTTTTCGAGAGGAAGAAGAGTCCCTCGAGGGGCAGCTGACACCTGACGCATAAGCCACGTCACTGCGATCACCCGTGGCCCAGCCTGTGGCCCATCCCCCAGCTTTAGAACTCAAGCTCACAGAGACACAAGGAGCCAGTGAGGGCCCTGCACTAGGAAATTCAAGCCAAAACGGGGATACACAAGGAAGCAAGCTTTCCTCCCAGAAGCCAGGTTTCCCAAAACATCATCTTGGAAACCGGCCGCGAGGTAGTTCGGAACGAGGCAGCCCGATTTCAGTACCGGACGTTAAATTTTAGGCAAACGAGAGAGTATGGTTCTCGCTTTCGTGACTGTGGACCGCAGACTTCGCCCACACGCCTTCTTCAAAAGCCATTTGAAACACAACTGTAGGCAACTGAGAAGAAAAATCGCACAGGCGTGCCGTCTCTGAGGCCTGAAGCCCAGTCGGTGTGGCAGAGGGCCGTGCTCAGACGTCCCCCACACCCGGGGGACGCTCAGAGGGCCCCCACAACCCGGGCACCTGGACGCCACGGGCGCTGGGGCAAGGAAGACCAGTGCACGGACAGCGGCGGTACTGGCTCTCCCGGGAGCCCGAGGAAGGACGCAGGGGCCAGACCCTGAACAACGCTGACCCGGGGCCTTAAAATGTGTATAACGCGCCAAGCCCGAATTCTGTCAGGGAAGCAACTTCTGGACCTTGGCCGACTGCTCTTATTACCGACTTGTCGTCACACTTCTCTATTAACATTTTTGAGTAGGTACCGCATTTTTTGGTCACTGAAATCTCAGCACGTCACCAGCAGCAGGGCTGGCAGACACCTGTGGCGCAGGGAGGCCGCGCAGGTTTGAGGCCACAAGAGAAGCCTGTCCGGCCCGCTGCCCAGCCGCAGACACAGGGCCTCCATTACAAAGCTGAAGGGGACCGCTGCCACCGAATCACAGCCCAACTGCGCTGGGGCCTCAGACCCTCTGACCGGGACAACACGAGTACAGTGAGGGAATGCTTGGGGACGCTGTACAAAGGGACTTAAAAATGACAGAGGTGAAGAAGTCGTTCTCCACACTTCGGCCCCGGGGAACAGATGAGCAGACCCAACGCCGTGGGAGGCGCTGTGGCGGGCGAGGCGTGGCCGCGCTCCTCCCCTCCCGTGACGGACATGTGCCACCTCGGAGGTTCGTACTCGCATGAAGCCCCAGTCTTTGTAACTCCCCGTAACTGCCGACTCCTGCCTCTGCGGGTCACACAGCAGCACTCAAACGCCCTCTCTAATGACAGGCCTTCCGAGACACGAAGGCAGCGGTGACGAGAACCTCCTAAGTTTTCTCTTCTCTAAGCTAGAGGTTCCAGTTCCTTCAGTCGTTGACGCCTAAGGTCTGACTTCCTGACCTCTGCCTGGGACCCTCTCCTCAGTCTGTCAGGGGGCCTCTTACGAGGTGGCCAGCACAGTGGCGCACACGTGTCCGCCTGGGCGTGACCCAGGGAAGAGCAGATTGCTGTCCCCCGCTGTCCCGCTCTCCACAAGCGCCTGAGCGGGAGGGGACTCCTCGCCTCATACAAAGGAGCACCAAAATCAAATTACTCAGTTCCTGACCTGCTTGCTCTTAGTCTCTTCCTGTTGCTCTCCAAAACAGACATGGAAATGCAAGCCCACATTTGCTTTTGCCTTTATTTATTAAAAAAATTTTTTTAATGTTTTATTTACTTTTTAGAGAGAGAAAGGATGAGCAGGGGAGGGGCAGAGAGAGACGGAGACAGAATCAGGAGGCTCCAGGCTCTGAGCTGTCAGCACAGAGCCTGACGCGGGGCTTGAACTCACGAGCCAGGAGATCATGACCTGAGCCGAAGTCAGACACTTAACTGACTGAGCCACCCAAGCGCCCCCCACATTTGCCTTTAAATCTTATTTACCTGATATTGGAGGGTAATGCGTTTGAGCTTTAAGTTTCAACGATGCAGCCATTTACAGAGTGCACCTGAATAATTTTCATTTTCATCTTCAAAGGTCATTCAAAAATTAAATAGTTTAAGCACTTACAATTCTGCAAGAAGAGAGTATTCCAGGTAGAAGGGTCCATAAGAAGCATGTGTGCCGTTTGTGGACTGTGCTGCTGGCGCGGGGGATGTAGGCTTAGTAATGGGCAAAGCGTTTTTGGGAATACACGGCAGCTGTTTCTTTGGAGCGGCACGTGGAGGGCTGGTTACCACGTCCCCTGTTAATGCCTTCTCTTCACCATCCGATCGCTATTCAAGATGAAGTGGTGAGAACATCTGTTAGCATGATTCTTGCTTTAAATGTTTACTTATTTATTTTGAGAGAGAGAGAGAGAGGGAGAGAGAGAGAGAGAGAGAGAGAGAGAGAGAGAGAGAAAGAAGAGAGCATGCATGAGTCAGGGAGGGGCAGAGAGAGAGGGGGAGAGAATCCCAAGCAGGCTCTGTGCTGTCAGTGTAGAGCCCAGTGTGGGGCTCGAACTCATGAACCATGAGATCATGACTTGAGCCAAAATCAAGAGTCAGACACTTAATCAACTGAGTCAACCAGGCGCCCCTGTTAGTATGATTCTTAAACCATGAGAGTATGTGTGATGTATTTTTATCCTTGACATAAAAGCTGGAATGGCTCTCTCATAAGGACGTTCCACCCCCATGATCGAGGTGATCTGAAAGTCCTCTGAGCAGGCCAACCAGTAGAGAACAAAGCTGAAGGAAGACTAAAGCACTGGGAAACTTTCTTAAAGCTACACATCCTATGAAAACAATAAAGCCAATACTGACTTACAGGATTTACATGAAACAGAAAGAAACGGTTTCTTCTGGGGACCCCTAAAAGAGGACAAGGGGTTACTCAGCAAACAGACAACTGTACAAGACTAGAAGGTCCCCTGGCTCTTAGATGCTGTAGAAGGTCAGGTGCAAGGCAGCTCAAAACGAGTAGTCCAAGTGGAGAAAACCAGTCACCACCTGATGTCAGCACCTCACTTTGAAACAATGAATGACGCTATGCTCACTCATGCTGCTCTGATTCTAGTCTCGTCTCTGACGGATAGGACCTGCGTGCGCACTGTCCACATACACGGTCAGCCAAAGACATAGGTCTAAATGAGTCAGAGATTAAACCACCACCTCACAGGCCCTTCCTTGGCTCAAGTACAGGCAAAGGCGTTTTAGTGAGCTGCATTAAAAATGGTTATCATGTGCACAGAAAAAAAGATGATTAATGGTGGTGGTGGTCTCCTAAAGGTGGAATTAAGGTGTACAGTCACTCTTTGGTCTGCATTAAACTTTCGTAAAACGTACTGTTCTTGCAATTTGAAAACAGACATTCTGTTTGGAAAACTTAAACCCGTGCCCTCAAGGCTGACTTGACCACACTGGACAGGTCTTTCTCAAGGCTTCTCTAATGGAATCCTGCAGATTAGGTAAAAAGCCTACCATGTTAATGCGTCACAGATTTCATCCTGTGTAAATATAACCAAAGTCAAAATAATATTAGAATTATGATTACCAGAATTGATTTCTATTTGAGCCATGATCTCTGTCTCAGAAACTGACTTTAATCGGCAAACTAGTTACTTCTCAAAGGAAAACCTGGTGGCGTCTGACTGGCTGGGTGGGAAAAGCAGGGATCTCGGGATTGTGAGTTCGAGTCCCACACTGGGTGTAGAGATTACTAAAAATAAATAAACTTAAAAAAAAAGGTACAACCTAAACTAGGAAAGCCAGGTGAATTTTGTTAAGATTATAGGTAACCTGGTATGAATTATTTTGACCTCTACTTTGACTCAAATAGGTTTCCTCACTAAATTTACCAACTACACCTACTTTGCGGACAGAGCTTGCAGACATGCTCCAGAAAGGGTTCATAACGTGGACTCCAAATAAAGAAATTCAGTGGTCTGTGTCATCAAACTCTTCAGTCCTCAGAAGTCACTTTACCTAAAAATGAGACGGGAAACACAGAAACATACCAACACCAACAGTTAAGATTTCCAGGAGAGTTAAGAACTAAATCTGACACTCTAAATAGAATTTAGACCTAGCATCATATAATAGTTATAAAAACTTAGGGGAAAAAGAGTTTTCAGAAAGTTTCCTTCAATTCCCCCTCCTCCCCCTCTAACTGCAGTTTCTTTCCCACTTTTATTTATTTATTTACTTATTTTTGAGAGAGAGCGAGCATGCGTGCACTTGAGGCTGGGAAGAGGGGCAGAGGGAGGGAGAGGGAATCTGAAGCAGGCTCCACGCCGATCCCATGACCCTGGGATCATGACCTGAGCCAAAATCAAGAGCTGGACGCTTGACTGAGCCACTCCTTCCCACCTGTAAGTGCCTACAGCAATCTGTGTACCGAGTCCTTGGCCAGGATTCAGAATATTCAGCGATATAGTTGAGCGTTGGTGCCAGAAATGCAGCACGTACGGCTGGACTACAACAGCTGCTGCTGGCATCACACATGGGCATTGGGCTACAGGAGGGCCAGGAGTGGCGCGCTGCACCCACATACACACAAGGCCTGTCGCTGTGCACAGTTAGGGGAGCTTAAGAGCCAAGGGGACCGATTTAAGTGTCTTATGAGTTGTTTTCAGTACAACATGATTCTCCCCAGCAAAACAAGTAGCCAAAGACATAACAGAGAGAAGGCAGAGCATGTAAGATATGCTCTATATAAGACAGAGAGAGGGATAACTGGGTCCTGGCAGGACCATCCCCGAGATATGGTTTATTTCAGCTGTTTCCAGTGTGGAAACTGCCGGATTACCCATGGAAGGAGCTGCCAACAACATATATGCAACAGAGGAGTGCAAAGAGACCTCTCCTGAACAAATCTTCCAGCAAAGCTTCAAGGAGTGGACACGAAAATATGCCTCAAAGGTCACAAAGTCAGTGGGTCATTTACTAAAAATACCGAGGCGGAGGCAGAGGAAAAGTAGGGAGCCAAGCTGGAAGAACAGCAACTCCTGGGCTCTGGTGATCTTCCCCAGGCGCAGCTGTATTTAATGCAGGTCTCCTTCCGTAGGCACAAGCCCGCCCGCACCCATCGGAAAGGCTGAGGGGTAAAAGGGTCAGAACTGTGCAACATTCTACTAAATTCATAAGAAGCAAATCACTAGAGAATCATGTACGATGTGTCCCAGACAGCAAAATTTTGTTTTATGACAAGCTGGTGATATCCACAGGTGGGTCCCAAGTCTCCCACACCTCCCGGATGCCAATTACTGTTGTTTTCCTTCCCACCACATAATGCCACCCGGTAATTAAGTCAAAGGAATGAGGCTCCTGGTTCTTCCACTAACCTGTTGACTTACATCCAAGAAATAGCAACATTGCCGAGAGCTCTCCACAAATCTGCCTTTAAAGGGGACTAGGACACAGATGAAAATGGTTGGGATGTCAAAAATGTGTGCTGGCGTGTTCCTGTTTGACCCAAATGAAAACAACGCTGGTTTTCAGATCCAGAGTAATGTACAGCACCCCGCTGTCATCTAGGATGGATCTGACTTAACAGGGGACGCCTTCCCCCTGGGACACAGTGCTTACCACCATGTACATTTATTGGGGTGGATCATTCACCTGTATGGTCCCTTCTGAGTCTAACACATAATGATTCTGCGACTCTGCCTTTAAGAATCAAAACTTGCTGCCAGTTCCTCCTATCCTTAAGCTGAAGTTATTTTCTACTGCTGCCAATATTTGCAATAGCACCATAATCACCTGGAAAAATTGTCACTTTTAGAGAATACCTACACCATTTATTAGATGTCTAGTCTACCCAGGCACGGTACAGCATTTTCCAACAGGAGTGACACGAATGGAAGGAAGCCCTAGGACACGATTTGAAAATTTCTGGTTTCGTATGCTGGCCACACGAACCAAACAGACTGTCTTCCTTTATGTCACAAGCTGAGAAATCAGTATCTTGGACCTGTACGAACGATCTGAACGTGACATGAGCAAAAACTTAAGAGAAAGGTGCTGCTTTCCTATGTGCCTTAGTCCCTAAATAGACACTAACTTAATACATCACCCCGAACAGCTTTAATTCCACGTTAAGAGGAGACCAAGCACGGCCCCGAGAAAAGACGAAAACAGCCCCGGCCCTGGCCTGGCTCCCTGCGGCCAGCCGGGACGGGCACCCTCGCCCGGCGGAAATCCATCTCTGCACACGCACGGAATCCGGACAAACCTGTCTCGAGGTGATGCAAGGCAGGGGCCGTGTCCCAGCCTCGAAGCTAGCTCGAGGCCGGCCCCGGGCCCGCGAGCCCCTCCGGTGGGGAGCTGAGGGCCTCCAGGGCTGGGGGACGCCCACCCACCCTCACGCAGGGCGCGGGACGGAGGCGGGGAGGGCGGGACGCGGACGGGGCGAGCCGGTCAGGCCTGCCTCCCTGCCTAGCACCCGGACAGCCCCCAGCGCCGGCCCGAGGCCCGCGGCAGCCGGCGCAGCAGGTGCCTGCAAACGCGGACAGGTGCCCGGCCCCGCCCCCGTGTCCCAGCGCGGCCGCCGTCGCTACGGAGTCCAGAGAACCGGGTAGGACAGACAAATGCCGGGCCGAGGACGCTAGCGGCCCGAGTGGAAGAGCTCCACGGCCCTCATGGCCCTCCCAGCTGGCCCAGCAGTGCACCTCACCTCGACGTTTTCAACGCAGTGCTCCCGGCTGCTGAGTGCCGTCGCGGCCCCACAGCATCTCTGGCCGCAGCCCCAGCCCGGCCCCTGCCTCCTCCCCGCCCCGCCCTGCTCTGGGTGTCGGGCCCCGCCCCCTGCCCCATGCCCCTGAGCCCGGACGCTTCCGCCCAGCTTCCCGGCGCCAACTGGCTTCCATACCTGTCCGTCAAGGACGTTCTTCCGGGGGCGTTAGGGCGACACCACTCCGTCCTACCAATCAAATCTGCTCCTCTCGGGTGGGGCAGCGCCGGTCCCTCCCCTTACGTAACAGCGCCGGGCGTGAACTGTCCTTCACGGAAGTATCGGCCCCGTGGGAGGGAGGGGGAGGAAACAAACAAGCGCTTGAACGTAATTGGCCGCGGCACCCGCCAGTCATCATAGAGACCCGCCCGCAGGTTAGTGCGTGGCCACTGCAGCCTTTTAGGGCGGCTGTTGTGACCGTGGTCTTTCCAAGCTAGGGCCAGGGCAGGGCTGGGGTGGGGCCGGCGGCCCTGAGAGCGCGACCTGCGGGCGGGAGGGGCCCGCGGCGTGAGCAGACCGCTTTCGGGGAGCCACGAGGCCCCCCTCGTCATGCCCACTCGGTTCGCCCGGAGTGGCTGTCAGGTTGGGGGAATCTACGGGAATGTTTTATATAACGTTGACAGACGCGCGTGTTCTTGATCTCAGAGTAGGAGGAGCCCATGGTGGGAACTAAACTCCCTGGTCATCGCTTGGCGGTAGCTTCTGCCAGAAGAGCTTTTAAAAAATGTACCAATCAGACTGAGCGCATAGAATGCGCATGGGGGAGGTGAGCAGCAGGAAAGCACATTTGTCACAAGCACCTCTGGTGATCTGGCGCAAACTGAAGTTTGAGGACCTCTTCCTGGTCCCCTGACCCGATTTCTTTTTACCTCCCAAACCCTCCCTTCGATCCCGTCTGCCCCTTTACTGCTCAGAAGTTTTCCACGGAAGCCCTTTCGGGCTGAATACATCTGAACTCGGCCAGGCTTAGAGGGCACACCCCATGCTGGCCTCCTTCCCATATTCCCATCTCATTTCCCTTGTCTGCCTCCAGCCTTATTCTGTGATGGCTGCCCTTGGCTTTCACACCGCCAAGCCTTTTCTTACAACGGTGCCTTCTCCTGGAATGCCCTTCCAATCTCCACCTGACTCAGTATCTTACACTCAGAAGAGGAGAAATGCTGTCTGATCAGGTTGTTCCATTTTTGGTTGCGTTTGAAATTCTGGTCAAACGACCTTCTCCAGTGGCAGGCAGCCAGACTCTTGTTAATCCCCAGGGCTGGTTCTGAAATCCAACTTCCTCCCCTAGTTGAAAACACTTCTCAGCCACTTCCTTTGGTCCAGGCCCCATACTCTTAGGAATGCTGTCATGTCCTTAATATTAGCCTCAGTCAATATAAAGAGGAAGGCAAGCAGGAAATCCTTTCCTCTGGCCACAGGTGGTCTCCCTGGGCACCTCTCTGGCCCAATCCCTCCCAACCTTGTTGGCAGGCTCATCATCCTCTGCCAATTTTTTTTTTTCCTGGAGTCACCCCCTACTCTCTCCTTGGTAAGCTCCTTCTTCCCCCAGGCTTCACCCAGGACTCATGTATATTGCTCCAGCTTAGACCTCTCCACCGAGCTTCAGTTGCTTATGTACAACATCGCACTGGATGCCTCAGACATGCATCAGTTAGAATGCTTATGCCAGAAAACCCAAGACAGGCTGGCTTATAATAGCAAAGGGAGTCATCTCACAAGGTAGGGCAGGCTCCCGGGGTGGCCCCCTGCGCTTCAGACATTGCTTCCCAACAGTCCCTGGAATTGTACTTTCAGGCTGGAAGCAAGATGGCTGCCACCATTCCAGGCACGCCCAAATGTGACAGTGTCCAGAAAAATAAAGAGGATCCTTTTCTTCCAATGACCTTTTCCAAAGAGCAAGGATATCTTTCCCAGAAGCCCTTCGGAAGCAATACCCGAGATCCCGTGACCAGAAATGAGTCACTGGGTCTCTGTGCACAATGAAACTAATCAAGGGCAATTGGAAGGAGTCTGCAATGATGGGCTAGGGCCAATCAAGATTTACCCTGTATCCCTCTCTAAAGGGAGGGCACTGACACAACCAGATTTGTATTTTGAAAAGGCCACCAGAGTAGGAGAGCATTTGGGAAACCATTGCAGTCACTGAGCAAGAGACGGCTGTGTGAATGTAATGGTAGAAACGGAGAAGTGAGTGCATTGCAGAGATATTTAGAAGGGGGAGTGGACAGGACTTGGCCATGGATAGGACCTAGGGATTACAGGTTTGAAGACAAAAAGGGGTGTTATGGATGCCGCCTAGGTTTCTGGCCCGAGCTACTGGATGGATGGTGAGAACATTCACTAGGATGAGAAACAGAAAATCATGCTGTTTATGGGAAAGTGGGAAATGGGAGAGTTCTGTTTCAGATAATGTTTGGGGTGTTTCTAGGAGTATTGTCACGTGTGCACCTGATATCCATGCCTGTCTTCTTCCTTGTTGACAGGGCCTCAATTTTTATTGAGGAGTCTAACCCTTCAATGGTTTTCCATAGCTCTTAGGACAAAGACCAATGGCGTGGCGGGGCCAACACCTGCCTGTCCAGCCCCATATGCCCCAGGCTGCAGTCACTTGCATGCTTCTTGAGGTATGAGGCGCTCTCACTTCACCCCATTGCAAGGTGGGCCCTTTGAACTGGTTGTTCCCTTTGCCTGGAACATTTTTTTTTCTCCCATACACAGATCTCAGCTGAAACACCACTTCTTCAGGGTGATTTTCCAGGCATTTGGGAGGGGACTTATTAGTGTCTGTCTCCCACACTGTATATAAGCTCCATGAGGCAGGGACCATGTGTTTCTCTCTTCATGGTCTCCCCAACAACCAGTCCAATGCCTGGATGTAGTAGGTATGCACCACATATTTGACAAATGAAGGACAAAAGCAACTAAAATAAATTTAACACACTTACCAACTTGTATGCCCCCAGCTCGGCAGCAAGAAAGTATCTCATTACGAAAATGAAGATGATGGACTCCAAGGGAAATGAAGCAGCCTCAAGGTACTTTTTGTAAGACAAAAATAGATGCTCTTCAACATGATGTTGGGAAAACTGGACAGCAACACGCAAAGGAAAGAAACTGGTCCACTTTCTTTCACCATACACAAAAAGAAACTGACAATGGATGAAAGACCTAAATGTGAGACCTGAAACTGTAAAAATCCTAGAAGAGAACACAGGCAGTAATCTCTCTGACATCGGCCATAGAAACATTTTTCTAGATGTCTCCTGAGGCAAGGGAAACAAAATCAAAAACAAACTATTGGGACTCCACCAAAACACAAAGCTTCTGCACAGCAAAGGAAATAATCAACAAAACTAAAAGACAGCCTACCGAATGGGAAAAGATATTTGCAAGTGACATATCTGATGAAGGGTTAGTACCCAAAATATATAAAGAACCTATAAAACTCAACACCCCCAAAAAGCAAATAATCCAATTTAAAATAAGAGAGTAGAAGACAGAACATTTTTCCAAAGCAGACATCCAGATGGCCAACAAGTCACATGAAAAGATGCTCAACATCGCTCATCAACAGGGAAATGCAAATCAAAACTACATTGAGATATCACCTCACACCTGTCAGAATGGCTAAAATCAAAAACATAAGAAACACGTATTGGTAAGGATGTGGAGAAAGGCGAGCCCTCTTGCGCTGTTGGTGGGAATGCAAACTGGTGCAGCCGCTCTGGAGAACTGTATGGAGGTTCTCCAGAAAGTTAAAAATAGAACTTCCCTATGATCCAGTAATTTCACTACTGGCTATTTCTCCCCACAACACAAAAACACTAATTCGAAAGGATACATGCACCCCTATGTTTATGGCAGCATTATTTACAACAGGCAAACTATGGAAGGAAGGCAGGCGTCCATCGACAGATGAGTGGATAAAGAAGAGGTGGTGTATACACGCAATGGAATATTATTCAGCCATAAAAAGGAACGAGATCTTGCCATTTGCGACAACATGGTTGGAGCTAGAGAGTATCATGCTAAGCGAAATAAGTCAGAGAAAGACAAGTACCATATGATTTCATTCATATGTGGAATTTAAGCAACAAACAAGCAAAGGAAACTAAAAAGAGAGAGAGAGAAACCAAGAAACAAACTCTTAACTACAGAGAGAGCAAACTGATTGTTCCCAGAGGGGAGGTGGTGGTATGGAAAAGTTAAAAAGAAAATTGTGATAGTCACATTAGCACTGAGAGTAATACTTAATGTTCTCTTCTTGTCTGTGTTTTAAGGCTTTGTTCTAGTGCCTTTTAATTTATGTGTAAATCAAGGAAACATAAGGAGACATGAAAAGAAAAATAAAATATATAGGGGCACCTCGGTGGCTCAATCGGTTAAGCGTCTGACTTTGGCTCAGGTCATGATCTCACAGTTCGTGAGATCAAGCCCCTCATTGGGCTCTGTGCTGACAGCTCGGAGCCTGGGGCCTGCTTTGGATTCTGTGTCTCCCTCTCTTTGCCCCTCCCCCGCTCATGCTCTGTCTCTCTGTCTCTCTCTCAAAAATAAACATTAAAAAATGTTTTTAAAAAGAAAAATAAAATATATAAAGTACTAGGGAAAACCCCCAACTGATTCTAAACCTTATCTATAGAACATTTTCAATCACTTCATGATTCTAAGTTTTTAGAGCATATCTGATATTTGCATCAAAACATGAATTATTCTTGCATTAGGACTTAACATGTGATCTCTACAAGTACTTGGGGTTCCTGCTCATGTCCTAATCAGCAAAATATCCACTGAATCTATTCTTTTCTTGGTCCCTGGGCAATTAATTGTACAAATCCTTTAGGCCACTTTAGTAGTAACTAAAGGAGGACCTTAAACGGAAGGGGTAAAAGAATGAAGGTTAGCTGTGTTTCACACAGGTGCACCCACGAACCAAGATTTTTAGCTGAACCCATTTGCCCTAAATCCTTGTCTGAAAGGTGGATTCCTATTTAGTGTGGTGCATGTATCACTGATTTTGTGTTATTCAAGATATAGGAGGTGATTGTGTAATTATATTTTCTTTATTTTTATTAATTTTTAAAAATGTTTTATTTATTTTTGAGAGAGAGAGAGAGCGAGCAGGGGAGGGTCAGAGAGAGAGGGAGACACAGAATCTGAAGACAGGCTCCAGGCTCTGACCTAGCTGTCAGCACAGAGCCTGATGCGGGGCTCAAACCCATGAACCGTGAGATCATGACCTGAGCCAAAGCCAGACACTCAACCGACTGAGCCACCCAGACTCCCCTACATTTTTTAAAAATGTTTTATGTATTTTTGAGAGAGTGCAAGCAGGGGAGGGGGCAGAGAGAGGGGAGACAGAGGATCTGAAGCAGGATCTGTGCTGACAGCAGAGAGCCTGATGTGGGACTCAAACTCATGAACCACGAGATCATGGCCCAAGCCGAAGTGAGATGCTCAATGGACTGAGCCACCCAGGCGCCCCTAGCTACACATTTTAAATAGGCCTGGAAAAACATGTAATTAACACATCAAAAACTATGATTTTATGAATAGTAATGTTTAGTATGAAACTATAGTGGGCATTATTTAATTGCAGTTATTTATTTATTTAGGAGCACACAAGCGGGGGAGGGTGGCAGAGACAGAAAGAATGTTAAGCAGGCTCTATGCTCAGCGCAGAGCCTGATGCACAGCTCAATCCCATGATGCTGGAATCACGACCTGAGGCAAAATCAAGAGTCCCACACTCAACCAACTGAGCCACCCAGGTGCCCCAGGCATATTTTTTTAAAGTTTTATTTATTTAAGTAATCTTCACACCCAACATAGGGCTCGAACTCATCACCCTGAGATCAAGAGTTGCACTCTTCTGACTGAGCCAGCCAGGTGCCCACACTGTTGGCATTTTTTTTAAGTAAATGGATTCAAGGGAGGATATTAATACTCCTATAATTAATAGTGATCCTTAGATGTATCAGAAATCATGAATTTTTGGCAATTATTGAAGTTTGACAAACACTGCTATGGAGGGATGTTTGTGTCTCCATGGATTTTGTCCTAGGTCTTCACTGATCATCACAATTGTTGCTATAACATCACACATGTGCTTCTGGGTTTTGCTTACATCATTATCTTGTTCCCTGCCCTGGTCCCCATAACTCCCTCCCCCGTAAGTTACTGAGTGGCTGGATGGACAGATGGATGGATGACTGGTAGGTAGGTGTAGGATGACTCTTACAGACTACAACATATTAAAATCAAAATCAGAGTAGCCAATGGACCACTCTGAATATTTATGCTTTAAGGAAAAGCCAGCTACACACACCGCAGCTCACAGAGGGCTGGAAAAGAAGAGACTTCCTCTTATGATCAAGAACATCTTGAAAATGGCATCACACTGCAAATAACCACCCACTCTCTTAGCTTGCTGCCAAGCATACCGCCAGCCACAAGAGCAGTCTTCTCTTTGATTGGCGTTATCTTTGCCAAACCTCCTCACTCTGGTTTCAAAGCATTTGGAAAGATGATAAAAGGCTTAAGTTTAGTTTCGCTGGAGTGGCAGATTCAGACAAAAAAGACAGTGGAGAGAAAAAGCAATATTCCTCCACTGGTAAACGATTCAGGGTCGGCTGTGGGCAGGGCACAGGGACCCTAATTTCCTAGAACTACCTACGACCCAGCAACTGCACTGCTAGGTATTTATCCAAGGGATACAGGTGTGCTGTTTCGAAGAGGCACATGCACCCCAATGTTTATAGCAGCACTATCCACAATAGCCAAAGTATGGAAAGAGCCCAAATGTCCATCGACAGATGAATGGATAAAGAAGATGTGATACACACACACACACACACACACACTGGAGTATTACTGGGCAATCAAAAAGAATGAAACTTTGCCATTTGCAACTATGTGGATGAAATTGGAGGGTGTGACGCTAAGCGAAATTAGACAGAGAAAGACATATCATAGGATTTCATTCATATGAGGACTTTAAGATACAAAACAGATGAACATAAGGGAAGGGAAGCAAAAATAATACAAAAACGGGGAGGGGGACAAAACAGAAGAGACTCTTAAATATGGAGAACAAACAGAGGGTTACTGGAGGAGTTGTGGGAGAGGGGACGGGCTAAATGGGTGACGGGCACTAAGGAATCTACTCCTGAAATCATTGTTGCCCTATATGCTAACTTGGATGTAAATGAAAAAATAAATAAAATAAAAAATAAATATGCTGAAAATACTAGTACATTTTGAAGTTTCCAGTTGGATATTTTGGCCATCCCTACTTCCCGCTCTTAAGGCTGACTTACTGTTCATGACTTTGTTCTCACAAATAACCAACGAGTCTGTAAATCAGACTTGTTCTTATGGCCACACGCTGGGTACCTAATGCTAGCGAAGCTGAATCCATTTGAAAAAGAAACGGATAGTGGTTCAGAAGATGCTAAGTGGCAAGCTGTCTGTGCTAGCAAATGTTGGTGAGGGCAAGCAGGACCTGTGTTTATGGATTTCCCACTAAAACATTTACTGTCCTCCCTGTAGCCAAACTCAGGCCCCAGGTCCCCGCTAACTGGCACACTGTAAGCTTTTTAAAACGTTCACTTTTTCTTTCTCTGATATGACAAGGTACCAAATATTCCTTCACGCGTGGAGAAGAGAAAATAAAGGCTGCTTGAAGGAATATGAAACCCAGGGACACCGTCGCTTTCTCTGGGAATGGGAATCCACACAAATGTGACGGCAGAGACTGTTACTGAATATCCCAGTGGGTTCATATCAATGGATTTTTATTTTCCCCAGTAACAGGCAGCAGTTTCTCCTGATACCATACATGGCCCTTCCCTTTCTGCTGACACTAAAGAGCAAACCATCCCCTGTTCTAACTTGGCTCTAAGCCTGGCAAGGCGCTGGGTGTGTTTAAATAACCCTTAGGGAAGGACGTTCACTCCTCCTAGAGGATGGCCGCGTGCCCTCTGGTGGGCATTGGGAAGAATGCATGCAGCGAAGCCGAATTAATTTACCTCTGTCTCAGAGAGTATTATGTGAACATTCTAAACAAACCAATTTCTTAAGACAAAAACAAAAACCGGCATCTACATTTGCATTCCTGAAAAAAAATTCATACCTAAAAGAGTTATATTTCCTGTAGACAAAGTGCTTACTAGTCTCGAGCAGGGTAGTATTCCTGTCAGGGATTCAAGAAAAGAGGAATGGAGTCAAAAGGAATGCACACTTCCATCTAAGACACCTTAAACGTCCTGTAAGTATTAACTCAGAAACCATTCCTTGGGGCTGCCCTGCCTAAGAAAGCTCATGCCCTTAGGCCCCAGAGTCTCTCCTTGGGCCTCCTTCTCACAATTGGCTTTGCCCCTCTGCACCCACGGTCCTCCCCCCCACCCCAATCCCGTTCATCAAAACCAGAATGGGGAAATGATAGCCACAATTTAACCCTTCAGCACATACTTGGGGGCTCACAGCCTTAAAGAGATAAAGTGCTAATGGTAATTTCCAGCAGTGAGCCAGAGCACGCGGAGGAAGAGGGAACAGGGGTGGCATTAGGAGCAGTTGAGGGCTGGGACTGAGAAGGCAATCACTGTCACCCCCTCCCCAAGGCTCCACACGCACGCCACGCCACTGCCCAGTAGGAGGCCAGCCCCGAATGTGCCCATGAGACTAAGGCCCAGGTTGGTAAATCAGGGTATGGGGTCCCTGAACCAAGTACGTATTTAGGTAGGTGTCTCCAGGCAGCCCTCCTGGTGATCCAAGTTACTCAAGAGTCTGGCCGTTACCCGAGGGTCATGGGATCCAGCCTCACAGGACAAATATTTACTTTAATCATTGGTCAAGTTGAAGCTGCAGGGGTTACACTAGGCTGGTGGTATCAGCAGGCTCCTTCCAGAAGGCAGATAAGCACAGGTGATGAGCCCTCGGGTTAGCTGGGAAACCCTAACTACCAGGAGGGTTTGGGAGAAGATCCGCAGCCCCAACCACCGTCCATCCGCATCTTCACAACCAGTTTCCCCATGTACTGGGATCTTTCTACCTTCAATCACACAGCTTGGGGTACAGGGGCCCTATCTACCACCACCTGGGGGGGTCCTCCTCTTTCTCTTCCCTTCTGGGATAGCCCCGGGCACTAAACATAGCCACTTGTGCCCAGTGCAGCTCTTCAGAAATTTAGCTGATTAGAGGGTGTATCACTATGGCTTCCTGACCAGAAGTCTCACTCAGCGCTAACATGCAAGGTCACACACATGGAGAGGAAGGCGAGCAAGCAATTATCTCGCAAAACAGACAATCCCCAAGTCATTCCTATGCCTCCACTGCTAGGACCATGACCTCTAACCTCGCATCAGGATGACAGCGCCAGCCTCCTCACGAGGCTCTGACATCCCCTGCTTGCTCGCTCCCTGTCTGTTCTCAACATGGTGGGCACAGGGAGCACATTAAGCCTCAGGTCAGGCCGTCACTCTCTGCACACTAGAGGCCTAGGAGATCCCAGGTAATCCAGCCACTGCGACCCACTCCCCTGTCCCCAGATCCCTGACTTCATTCCCTAGAATGATTCCCCTTCTCACTCCATTCCAGCCTCGATGGACTCCACGGTTCCTAGAGGAGCCCAGCTTCATGCCTGCCTCAGGGTCCTTGCACTTGCCATTTACCCTACTTGGAATGCTCTTCCCCCAGATGTCCACACAGTTCACTCTCTTACTATTTTGATTTTTCCCCCCAATCAATACATGGTATTTATTAAATTGCGGGCTTTCAATGTGGATATGGGAAAAGTGAGATGGCCCGTTACTTTGTTCTTAAATGTTATAAAGAGCTATGCCGAAATCTGCTCAATCTGCTGATATCCAATATTTCAGTTACCAAAACTATTGCCAAAATGCTACAATTATTTTTATAATACAATATTTCATTTTAAAATGCCAAAGGCTTAGTCAAGACGTAATTGTGAGTAATTGGATTTTTTTTTTTTTGCAGTGTAGGATTTCATAGTATTGGGGAAATAGAAATTTGTATCGTAAAAGTAACATTTCCAGAAACACCTATGCAAAGGTAATTCTGATTTTTTTAAATGTTACGTAGTTTCCTTTTTAATAACTTACTGTATTTAGGTATGATTGGCATATAAAAAGCTGTACATATTTCATGTATACAACTCGATGAGTTTGAGATAAGTATACACCTATGAAGGTATTACCACGATCTAGGCTATAAAACTATCCCTTGCCTCCAAATATTTCTGCCCATTCTTATACATTTTTTAACAACAAATTTGACACCTACCCTTGTAGCAAATTTTTAAATAAGCGAATTTTATACTGAAAACCAAATTGTGTTGTTGGTCATGGGCAGTATGCCATTCAGCATATCTCCAGGATGTAATCGTCTTGTGTAGCCGACACTTTGCGCCCTCTGACAACACCTTCCTGTTTCCCCTCCCCCAGCCCCTAACCATGCGACTCTCTGCTTCCAGGAGTTTGACTACCTTTGATTTCTAACATACGTGGTATCATGTAGTGTGTGTTTCACTTAGATTTATCCACGTTGTCTCAAATGGCAGGATTTTCTTCTTTTTTATGGCCGAATACTATGCCGTTGTTTGTAAATACATTTTCCTTATCCCCTTATTGATGTTTAGATTCCTTTCATGTCTTGGCTATTGTGATACATGTTGCAATGAACATGGGGGTGCAGATCTCTTCAAGATCCTGATTTCAATTCCTTTGGATATATACCCAGAGGGGGGATTGCTGGATCATAGGCTAGGTCTATTTTTAATCTTCTGAGGAAACTTCATACTGTCGTCCCTAGCGGCTGCACCAATTACATGCCCACCAACAGCACTCAAGGGTTTCCCTTTCTCCACGCCAACACTTATTTTTATAACAGCCACTTTACCAGTGTGAAGTTGTATCTCATTACGGTTTCCATTTGCATTTCCCTGATAGTAGTGATCCGGAGCACTTATGCATACAGCTGTTGGCCATTTGTAGGTCTTTGGAGAAAAGGTCTGTTCAGGTCTTTGGTACATTTCTAAATGGGGTTATTTGGACTTTTTGCCATTGAGCTCTAGGAGTTTCTTCTGTTTCAGATATTAGCCTTTGATCACATAGGTGGATCCCAAATATGTCCTCCCGTTCTGTAGGTTGCTTTTCGTGCTTGTGGGCGGTTTCCTCTGCTGAGCAGAAGCTTTTTTGTTGGATGTTGTCCCACTTGATTTATTTTTGCTTTTGGTGCCTGTGTTTTTGGTATCCTGTCCAAAAAGCCATTGCTCAGAGCAATGTCAAGGAGCTTTTTGTCCCCTACCTTTTCTTCTAGGAGCTTCAAGGTTTTAGGTCTTACATTTAAGTCTTTAATCCATCTTGAATTCATTCTTGCATGTGATGTAAGATAAGAAGAATTTCACTATTTTGCATGTAGATATCCAGTCTTCCCAACACCATTTATTGACGAGACTCTCCCTTCCCCACTGCGTTTTCTTGGCTCCCTTAGCAAAGATCAGTTGACCGTATAGGCGTCCATTTATTTCTGGGCTCCCTATTCTGTTCTATTGGTCTATGTGTTTTTATGCCAGACAGGAAGCTGTCTCCAAGCCAAAGAGAGGGGCCTCAGAGGAAACCCACCCTACGAACATCTTGATCTTGGAATTCCAGTGTCCAGAACTGTGAGAAAATAAATTTCTGTTTATGTCTCCTGGTCCATGGTAGTTTGTTACGGCAGCCTGAGCTGACTAATACAGCATGTAAATACTGGCTGGCTGACTGGATGCCTTTAGCCGGCCTCAAATGGTGAGGTGATACCTCAAAGAGAGGTGACAAATGCCAGAGAAAGCTCTTTCCACAGCTGTGGACTAGTGTCATTATTTTTCCCCTTCCCGTATTAAGATGAGTGTCCACCGTGCAGCCCTCATTTCCAGAGGTGGGGGCACAAGCCGTCACTTAGCATCAACCAATGGATGCTGAGGAAACTGGAAATGATAAAATGAAGGTCAAAGCTCTTGATGGTCACCACCTGTCCTTGGATTCTGAGACCCGCCTTTGCCAGCAGCCTGTTAACAGAATTTTCTAAGCCTCGGGCACAAGGCCAATGGCCTGGTTAGGTTGCTTCTAAAACAATACAGGCCAAGGAACAAATGACCGAAAATGGGCCTAGGCTCCCAGTTTGCAACCCCCGAATAGCCACTAAATATCATCGCCCATTTGGGCTAGAGACAGACATTCCTAGAAGAATTCTGGGCACCTGATCAGTGATCGATCTCTATGTATTTGGGTGGTGGCGTCAAGGAAACAGAGGCTTAGAAAATATGTCCTTTCTATGTGATGGATAAAGAGTAGATGTAGCATTTAACTTCAAAAAGCATGCAATCTAGTCAAAGAGAAGGGACAAATGCCAGAGAAAGTGGTCAATGCATCTTCCTTGGATGGGCCAAGTGAGGCTCTATGAAAGGTACAAGAGGTACCAGAGGCAGGTGGCCAAGGTGGCCGCTTTAATAATCTGACATGTGAGGGGGGTCTGGGTGGCTCAGTAGGTTAAGCTTCCGACTTCAGTTTAAGTCACGATCTTGAAGTTTGTGGATTCGAGCCCCACCTTGGGCTCTGTGCTGACAGCTCAGAGCCTGGAGCTGCCTTTGGATCCTAGGTCTCCCTCTCGCTCTCTGCCCCTCCCTGGCTCACACTCTGTCTCTCTCAAAAATGAATAAATGTTTTAAAAAATAATAATAAATCTGACACGTGAATCTCACACTGGTGAGCAACCCAGGACAGGGCAGGAAGGAGAGGCATCTTTTGATGATGAAAACACAGCCTCCCACAGTCCTCTTGCTTTGGCTGAGAAGCCCCTCCAGGCATCCACGACTTCTCTGTTCAGGAACGGGATCACATTTTACAGCCACGTGGCACTCTGCAAACCCTTGGGCAGAGTGCCACCACTGGTATTTACAACCCAAGTTCTACAAACAAGAGAACGCCCCATCAAGAACAGGGGGGTCTGTCGTCTGTGGCCTCATGCCCATTTGTGTTCATTTCTCTGCAGATTGGCCACCTCTTCTGGATCTGGGGGAGAATCTCCATGCATGATGCTCTTAGAGCCCGTTCATGGGAGAACAGGGACGATGGGGCCAAAAGCGAGCCTAGGGGAGCGTGGACTGTGTGTCGTTTCTCTGGGTGGATGGGTCCCCGCTCTTACCCCTGCTGACGCTCAAGAGATGGATTTCAGCCCAAAACAGTGTGCGACAAAATCCCCCCCATGACTTGGTTTCACGGCCATGGCGACGACAATGTGAAGACTCTCTGGGGAGAGCAAATGCTTCTGCTCGGTCCCCTCCCCCGTTTTGCAAACTACACACCCAATAAGTCCACCCCACAGCCGAGGCAAAGGGAAGGTCAGGCGTGTCAAAGGGACAGCCTCGTCTGAGCTAGGCTCATGAGAAGCCACACCTGTCCCAGCTCTGGGCAGCCACAGGCACCAGGGTCATGAGTATTTTGTGCATGATTCAGGCCAGGTTGCTTCTTTGGCCAGGCCACGTGAGTGCAGCGTGGACCTGCCGGAGGGCAGGGGCCTTGGCACAGAGGGGCTTTACCTCGGACACCCAGACAGATGCACATCGAGAGCTGGATCTTGGGTGGGGGCTCCCCCACGTGGGCTTGCACAGTGCTGAACGCACGTCGTGGTGCACCTACGCTTCCAGGGGCTGGAAGAGCTGATGTTATGCTCCAGCTTCTTCACTGGTGATGCCCTTCATGAGAGCACACAGCCTATGACACATCCTCACGTGCCATTTTTTTTTAAATGTTTTATTTTTGAGAGAGAGCGTGAGAGAGCATGAGCAGGGGAGGGGAGGGGGGGCAGAAGATCAGAAGCAAGCTCTGCACTGACAGCAGAGAGCCCGACGCAGGGCTCGAACTCACGAACTGCGTGATCATGACCTGAGCCAAAGTTGGACGCTCAACCAACTGAACCACCAGGCGCCCCTGTTATTTTCCCAGACGTGCTTCTTCTGCATGTCTCTGCACCCAACCCACTGCTCCAGCAACAACAGAAAGACGCCTGTCACAGTGGCCGCTTGCCCAAGTGGCCCCAGAGAAAGGTCTTCATTTCTACAACTAAAAGTCTTTCTGCTCCGGAGAAAGATAGAGAAAAATGGGGAGTGCCAGAGCGGCTCAGTTGGTTAAGAGTCTGACTTCGGCTCAGGTCATGATCTCACAGTTCATGGGTTCAAGCCCCGTGTCAGGCTCTGTGCTGACAGCTCAGAGCCTGGAGCCTGCTTCGGATTCTGTGTCTCCATCTTTCTCTGTCCCTCCCCTTCTCATGCTCTGTCTCTCAAAAATAAATCAACATTTAAAATTTTTTTTTTAAATAAAGGAGCCTAAGCTACAGGGAGAGAGATGGTGGAGTTGGGTTTTGATTTCCTCGTCCCGTCCAGCTCTCAACCCTTTGATTCTAAAGATCTCAAGTCAGAAAGGACTTTGGAGAGAAAACAGTGCAATCTTCCAATGTTGCAGAGGAAACAAGCCTAGGGAGGGAGGCTCACCATCTCATGGCTCATTAGCTGCACGTGTGGTGGTGTGGGAGGTATGCAGGGGGGCGTCTGAGTGTGTGTGCACTCACGTGTAGGGTGTGCTGTGCATGCATGTGTGTGCCCGCGTGAAGGGTCAGAGAGGGTGGGGGCTGGTGAGCAAGGCAGAGAGAGAGAGCGCGCCCCTTTCCTTTCACAGATCACCCCAGAGATTTTCTCGACTTTACAGGTGGAACTGAAGATAAATGGATTAGCCAGGTGAATAAACCTGTATTAAAAAACCTTCTGAAAAAATCAATTTGAGAGAGAAGATTTGGGAAAATAAAATATGATCAGCTGTGTCAGATAGCTTGAATAAATCGATGCCTGCAAGCCGGGTAAACAATTTCTGATCTACGGCTCCCATGGTATCCTTGTAGTTACCTCAGTAATTGGACCATGGGATGAGGCCAGGCCAGAATGAAAGGCATTAAAAATGATGTTTCTTCAAGTGAGAATTAATTTATTTGCTGACCAACAAAGACCAAGGTAATTTCAGAATTTTAAGGATGGCAAGACATCATAAAATTGTTTACACTTTTCACCCCCTCCTTAAATTAGGCATGGAACCTGATTGGAAACGAAGAAGAAACCAGCCTCTTGGGCCCCATGCAAGATATTCTGAGCACAGAAGCTATCGGCTGCCACTGGGAGGGCATGGTTGCCTGGCGGCTTCCGGGGCAGGGGGCAGGAGGGACAGGTGGGACCCTGCACTGGGCTCTGGAGAGTCAGTATCGATGCCTGCGGCAGGAGGGAAACCAAGGCAACATGCAAAGTCAGAGGAGGTTTGCTTTTCTGCTCTGGGCCTTCTCCACACAGAAGTTAAAGCAGGACCTTTTGGTACTGGAATGAGTCAGTGTCAGAGAAAGGTGAAGTCCACTGTTGAAATAAAAGCAAGACCGAAGGCGGTGGGGTACACCTTAGCAGGAAAGGAAGGTGCGACATGAGGAGGAAACGATACAGGTGGCCCGGCAGTGAAGGTGGTGTTGGCATGTGCGACTTGTTGGACTCCCAAAGGCCCGCACGGCAGCCAGAATGATCTTCGTAGTGTGAAATCCAGCTAGATCGTGCTCCAGCCCGAACCGCGGGGTCACCGGAGCCGCCGCTTAGCAGCTGGTAAAGTTTTGTTTCATCAGATAGGTCTAACGGATGGAAAGCAGAATGCTTGCAATAGAACAAGTCCCGAGGAGCAAGGGGTTATCGATTTCACCCAGTGGGTGTTGTTTGTGGCCATCTCTTTCCAACTCTGTGTTCCGTGACTTCACTGCCTTAGCTTTTTTGAAATAGGTCTTGATGGGAGTCATCACAGCATTGAAATGTGAGCTGATCTATAGTATTTGCCCAGTGTTGAACTTACCAGCTCACCGTTGTGGAAAACCTTCCTTGGGCTCAGAGTGCAGTCATCGAAGGCAGTCCTCTCCTGCACAATGGCCTCCACTGTCCGTTCAGATTTCTCCCCATCGCCCACTCTGCACCGGCTCACGAGCCTTACTGTGCTCCTCGAATGTTCCCTTGGACAGCCTATTCCTCCTGCCTGGAACGCTTCTTTTCCAGATCTGTGTGACCGTCCTCCCCTCTTTCAGGCCTTGGCTGAGAGGTCACCAAATCAGAGGGCTTCTCTGACCTCCTCCTCCTTCAGTCACTGTCACATTGGCCTATTTTATTTTCTTCACAGGACTCACTATGTCCTGAAATCCTCACAGTGTTTTCCTGGTCTGGCCTCCTGCTAGACATAAGCTTCCTAAATGTGGCCATCTGGATGCACACATTTCCTCAGAGTCCAGCCCAGTGCCTGGACTATCCCAGGCTCTCAGTCAATAGCTGCTGAATTGGATGAGTGAGTAAGGAAGTGGATGAGTGAGTAAGGAAGTGAATGAGTGAGTAAGGAAGTGAATGAGTGAGTAAGGAAGTGAATGAGTGAGTAAGGAAGTGAATGAGTGAGTGAGGAAGTGAATGAGTGAGTGAGGAAGTGAATGAGTGAGTGAGGAAGTGAATGAGTGAGTGAGGAAGTGAATGAGTGAGTAAGGAAGTGAATGAGTGAGTAAGGAAGTGAATGAGTGAGGGAGTGAATGAGTGAGGGAGTGAATGACTGAGGGAGTGAATGACTGAGGGAGTGAATGACTGAGGGAGTGAATGACTGAGGGAGTGAATGACTGAGGGAGTGAATGACTGAGGGAGTGAATGACTGAGGGAGTGAATGAGTGGATGAATGAGTGAGGGAGCAAATGAGTGAGTGGATTCATGAATCATAGCCTCAAATACCACCATGGACTAGTCACCTTTTTTGGTAAGCTCTGCTCCTCCATTTCTGTTCTGGAAGTAAATAATTTCATTTTTAAATTTTTATTTATTTACTTTTTCAGTAAGCCTGATGCCCAACATAGGCCTTGAACTCATGCCCTGAAATCCAGAATCACACGCTTTACCAACTAGGCCAGCCAGGTGGCCCTGTCAGTAAACAATTTCAGAGACAATCCCACTTTCAATGATTAAAATAAGTTTCTCTTTCCTGTGGGCAAAGGAGGCCAGAAGAGCCTGGACCAGTGGAAGAGGCCAAGAAACGAAAAGGCCACCAAGTACAGACTTGGCTCATCTAATTCTGCCAAATGACATTTCTGGATGCCGTGTCGAGAGCTATAGACAATCCCACCTGTAACAAGAGAAATGCAAACTAAAACTCCATTTTAAAGAACTCTCATGGGGCGCCTGGGTGGCTCAGTTGCTTGAATGTCCGACTTTGGCTCAGGTCATGACCTCTTGGCTTCTGAGTTTGAGCCCCGCGTCAGACTCTGTGCTGACAGCTCAAAGCCTGGAGCCTGCTTCACATTCTGTGTCTCCCTCTCTCTCTGCCCCTCCCCTGCTCACGCTCTGTCTCTGTCTCTCTCTCTGTCTCTGTCTCTCTCTCCCTCTCTCTCAAAAATAAATAAGCGTTAAAATATGAAAAGTAAATAACTCTCCAATGGAGAAAATCAAACAATTTGGTAATAGACTCTGTTGGACAATTCGTCAGAATAGATACTCCCACGGATGGCTTGTGGGTGCCTCCTTTGACACTATTAAAAAACCAAATGCTCTGCCCTTTGACCTAACTATTCCACATCTAAACATTTATGCAACAGATTTCTGTTCACGCAGGTACAAAATTTCAAGTTTACCAGTTTAGTAATCGTGGCAAAAGATTAGCAACAGTGTAAGAGTCCCTCAGTGAGGGGCTAGTTCGGCGAATTACAGCATGTTCAGAAAATGGAATATTATAGAAAAGGCACAAGGAAGCTGTTTATGTGCTAATATGGAATATTCTTCAAGGTATAGTAGATGAACCACAGGGATATGCTACGATCCGTGCAAAAATGGGCAACGTGAGACCTGGATGCATGACACACCTGTGTATGAACACACCTGGAAGGATGCAGAAGGCATCGGGGACCCGGCTGAGTCTGGGTAAGGAGGCAGATGGCCGAGAAACAAGAGTAAGAAGAGGACTTTTTACTGCATGTTGTGAATTGCAACCACGTGGATTGAGAAATGCCATCTCTTACACAAAAAAACCCAATTCAGTAAAAAAAACGTAAGCTATAGATTTGGCACTGGAGCAGTGAAGAGAAAATTCTGTATTTTGGCCCTGTGGATAAGTCAGCAGAACTTTCCTGCCCAACTTTCCTTGCTGTAAAAGATGAACTAGATGTGGAATGACTTATAAATTTGGGGAGCAACTAACTGGATGTCTTTTCCACGTGTCCCTGGCCTCAGGCCTTGGACCTCTTCTGCTCTGTCTATACTCGCACCCTCGGTGACCTCATCCAGTCTACACACCAAAGATTCCCAGCCCATGTCTCCAGTGTGGACCTCTCCCCTGAGCTCCAGACTCGTGTTACCAGTGGCTCACTCCATGTCTACGCTCAGACACGATCACCTCAAACACCACGGCATCGATCGCAGCACACTGGCCTCCTGGGTCATAAACGGTTGCAGCCTGAGGGTCGTCCCTCTTCTCACCCCCCAAATTTAACCTGTCAGCAAACCTGGGTCACCCCAACACCAACCATAACCCGAATCCACCCACGAGTCACCGCCTGGTCTACGCCACCCTCACTGCTCACTTGGACTGTTGTCCAAGCCTTTTCTCTGGTCTCTCCCTGACAGCCCTGCAAACACAGCCAATTGTACCCTGTGAAAACCTAACTCAGACCATGTCGCTCTTCTGCTCAAAACTCCCAATGGTTTCCCATCTCTGAGTAAAACCCAAAGCCTTTGTAGTGTCCCCTAAGACCCTCCATAAGCCGTATCCTCACCCATCACTCTGGGCTTATCTCCTACCATGCTCCTCATCACTTGTGCTGTTCCATCTATACTAGCCTCCTTGCCCTTCCTCAAATAAGCCAACCCCAGGGCCTTTGCACTTGCCTTTCCATCTGCCTGGAAATTTCTTCTGCCAGACAACAACGTGGCTCACCTCCTCACTTCCTTTGGCCCTTTACTCAGACATCACCTTGTAGGTGGGGTCTATCTTGGCCACTCCATCTCCACTAACACCCCCCTTCCCCTGCTCTGCCCCCTCCCTTCTCACCAATAAACCATGTATTTTGCTAATTTATCTTGTACATTACCTATTTCTCCCTCTTAAATGTCCACTCCACTAGGGCAGGGATAGTTGTCTCCTTTCTGGCTGTGTCCCCGGAATTTACAGCAGTGCCTAACACATTAGCAGACACTCCATAAATATTTGTTGGACAAACAAATGATCTACGTACTTGGCGCTCTGGGCAGTGGCTGCCAACCTCCGGGAGTCTGTGTTCTATTGCATAAGGACAGAATCCTCAGCAGTTGCTTGGATGGACTCAAATAGCATCTCTGCTTGTCATGCTGGGCTCCTGTACGTCACCTTCAGCAGAGGCACATTCCACTGCCCTGATCGCACTTAGCAGGCAGAGGCCCGTGTATTCCTAATCCCTTCTCTTTGCTGCTACGTTGAGTTTACCATAGACCATGGGCCAGAAATCCAAACGCCCACAGATGCCCAACACAACACGTAAGTGAGGGACATGGGCCAGGCCTGGGCTGGGGTTGGGCGCAGGCCCAGCCAAAGGGGCAACCACTGTCTCGCTCGGGCCGACCAGGGCCAGGCCAGGATGTGGCTCACCATTGTCAGGTCTTCTGGTCTTCCCAGGGGAACTGGAAATCTGGTGTTTTAAATGGGAGGCCTCCCAGAGGATGCTCAAACACTGAAGGTTTGATCAAACCTAGCCTAAGGGTTACTAGTTGGGAGACCTGTGCATGGACCCTGGACCCTGCAGAGAGCTGAAAAGGAGCGGTTCCTGGGACAAGCTCTATCTGCAGCTGTAATGTCCGGGGGAAAGTTGTATTTCTTCTCCATCGGTCTCTAAGGAGGGTGGGTTCCAGCAACTGAAGGATCCGGTTTATGGACTTCAGCTTTTCCCCCTCACTATATGGCCTTCAATGGCCTTTGCCCCGGTTGAAGAGGGCGTTAACAAGTCTATGTTGGCATGCGAGCTGGGGGACACTCCGCTCAAGTGCCAAGTGCGTCAGAGAGGAGCAACATGAGAGGAGAAGGGAGAGGTGGGGAGGCGAGGCTGGAGGGGCCAACAGAGAACAAGGAGGCCAAACGCGGGTTTTAATTCATCAGGAACTGTGGGGCATTCATCGTGGATCCCTTCCTTGGTCTGTATATAAAATCTTTACTCAATACATCTGTGCTGGTGGAGTTTGTCTTTGCCGGGAGGAGTTTAAAGGAGGAGGAAAGGAGTGAATGCAAGTGAGTCTCTACGGCCAAAATTAGTGTTATTTTTTTTTAATTTATTTATTTTGAGAGAGAGAAAGCATGTGCATGTGAGTGCGGAAGGGGCAGAGAGAGGGGGAGGAAGAGAATCCCAAGCAAGCTCTGCCCCATCAGCACGGAGCCTGCCATGGGGCTCGATCCCATGAACCGTGAGATTGTGACCTGAGCTGAAATCAAGAGTGGGCTGCTCAACCGACTGAGCCCCCCAGGCACCTCGCCCTCCCAAATTCATTTTAAATATCAATCAAAGTGGGTGGCAAGGATCCAGGGATTCTACTAGTAGGAATACGTGCATATATACAAGAAGAATTAAAAACAGACGTCCCAGTAAAAACTTGTACCCAAATGTCCATAGCAGCAGGATTCATAGAATCCAAAGGTGGAAACAACCCAATGCCCACGAACGAATGAGTGGATGAAACAAAGGGGCGCACTCCTGCAGCGGAGTGTCATTCACCCATAAATACAAATGGCGCTCAGGTCAGGCTGCAACACGGACGCGCCTTGGCAACTTTCCACCAAGTGGAAGAAGCCAGTCACAGAAGACCACGTATTACCAGATTCCATTAATCTAAAATAACCAGGACAGGCAACTCTATAGAAACAAAGTAAATTAGTGGTTGCTTAGGACTGAGCTGGGTGGGGAGGAGGGGACTGCAGGGCTGAAAGCTAAAGAGGCTGATGACGGTGCTCTAATATTGATTGGTAATGTTTGCACAATGCTGAACATACTAAAGTCCATTGGGTTGTACACCTTAAAGGGGAGGATTGTATGGTATGTGCATTACATCTTTAAAAAGTTATTTAAAAATAAAGTTGGGGCATCTGGGTGGCTCAGTTGGTTAAATGTCCAACTCTCGATTTCGGCTTAGGTCATGATCTCACGGGTGGTGAGTTTGAGCCCTGCGTCAGGCTCTGCGCTGACACTGCAGATTCTCTCTCTCCCCCTCTCTTTGCCTCTCCCCTGCTTACGCCCTCTCTCTCTCTCTCTCTCAAAATAAACTTAAAAAATTAAAAAATAAAAAATAAATGAAAAAGTTGGTGCCACACTAGTCGAAGACTCGCAATCCACAAGTTGCCATGACTCGCCCGCCAAAAACTACAGCCAGAGACGTGCTTGGGCAGAAGGGATGACGGACTATGGCCCGGACTCGGCGGACTTGGACTAGAAGCTCCCTTAAAGTAACCCCCATTCGCTCAACAAACCCGATCTGTGAAAAGAACACCGGCCTGTTTGCAATGCCCAAGTAGGAAAGGAACGAGGAACAGAGATGCCATCAACTTCCCTTTCTGCAGGGAAAACCCCCTGCATAGTTACCACAGCGGCCTTGGCCTCTGCAAACAAGTTTATTTCATACACTCAAGCCGGCACCCAAGACAAAGCGTGCACATAAGAATTAACGCCCTTTTAACACTAGAGATTAAGGGGATCAACCAAAGGAAAAGGAGGAGGGACCTGAGGACTCTGTCTTCTCGCCTTGCAGAAGGCTTGAAGACCTGGGGACGGGTGACAGGGCAGCCGTGGGGGCCATCTTAGCAGGGACCGGTGTAAGGAGCACAGGAGTTGGCATCTTCCCAGTTGCCAAGCAGCGACACCTTCTAACTGAGGCCCCAGAATGCACGTAAAAAGGACTGACAAGGACAGGGACACCAGCCCTCCTTGGGCTCCATCTGCAACTTCCTTGAACGCAGGGCCTTCTTGGAAGGTAAAGAAAGCCCAGGTCTTTGCTGGCACTTGGGGACATGACTGTGGTCCCAGAGCTGCTGGCGGCAGCTGCCTCTTTCTCCCAGCTCTGGCTTGCTCTTGAGCCCCTCCTCTTTGCTCTTGGCAAAGCTTCTTCCTTCTCCCCTCCTCGGGCTAGATCTGGTGCTTCCAGAGCCTTCTTTGTCATGGCCTCTTTCGCGCTCAGCATCTTCATTTTTCATCAGCAGGACAAGCATGACACTGACCCCAGATGGCATCTTCATGGCTGTTTACTGAGCAGATTCACACCGAGCACATGTGATTCCCCTCATACTGGACATGAGCGTGGGGGGGGGGTGGGGGACGAGGTGCCTGGTTTGTAGGTGCCCACGTGACCAGGCTCCCTAGCTGAGCCAGCAGGAGAAAGTCTCCAAGCTGGTAAGCTGGTAACACACACACACACACACACACACACACACACACACGGCATCCATTGTGGGAATGCCCAAGCAAAACCATAGACAACTTGAAAATGAACTGTTTTCTCCCCAGTGACACTCTGGGAGAGTCGTGCCTCCTAAGGGCGTTACACAGCAGCCCCCAGGCCCGACGTCAGTTCATTCTCTGCACGCCTGCCTTAGCCACCACGCAGGCCCCACCTGCCTCACCCCAAAGTGCTGCAGACCCTCAAGTGCAGCTTGCAAAGGGGCTCCGCGCACGCCCCGTGCGCGCACCCCATGTCCGTGTCCCTCTCCCTCCGCGTGCGAGTGCTCACTGTCCGGCCACCATCAAGGTGATCGTTGAGTACGAAAGCCGAGTGCTTTCCTTTCCACAAAAATAATCACCGGGAGCCCCTTTGATTTGCAGGGAAATCGGGGCTTCTGGCTGCACTTCCTGTCAGGCCGGCCCTTTGAACAGGCTCCCTCCATAATTTAGAGTTGGAATCTCGTTTTAAATGGCAGTTAAAAATTGTATGTGGCAGTTCACAATGAAATTTAGCTTGACAGCTTGGACATAAAACTAAAAATAAATGACTCCACATCCAAATAATAAGTAATAACAATGTTAGCCTGCATAAGAATAGCAGGGCTGGATTCAAATACAATATTAATTTTAGGAATATGAGTGACTGGGGAGAGACAGAGGCAAAGAAACAAATCCTTCATATAGCAACGGTCCCTCTTATCCCCAGGCAACTGGCTGCCTCGCACCTCGGCGGCACAGCAATTATGTGGTGTAACGGAGCCAGCGCAAATAAGCAGAAAGATTTTATTAAACCAAATGAGCAAATCATCTGCGTATTATTGCGATTTGATTGACACTGACAAGTGTCGAGCAGACGCGGATGTGAATATGATAAAGAAGCTTGCAGAAAAGCTCTTGATAATGTTACTCTTGATAAAGTTCCCCGGCCACCCTCTCTAGGTAAATAGAGGGGCCAGGGAGAGGACGCATATTAATTCACCTACTGGAGGGGTGGGGAGGGGGGGGGAAGTTGCAAAGGGTTCAGCGTATGGCATTTTATATGAATACCAAAATTGCATTCGTGATTCGCGAAGACTTTACGATAATATATTAATATTAAAACTAAAGGTCATTCCACATAACGGTTAAGCTGCCTGAGCTTCAACCTTTATACCAATAACAGACTCTGGAAAGTAAGTGAGAAATATTTGAATGCTCAAAAAAAATTTTTTTTTAAATTTTTTTATTTTTTTCATTTGGAAGGCTCGCTGGCTAACGTGAGCTCAGGTGGCCCCTCACCCACCTGCCTTCTCTGGGGACAATTACAGGGCTACCTGGAGGATAAGACAGCTGGCGCTGCCAGGGAGGAGAGGTGACTAATTACCACCAGCCTGGGGCCCTCCACACTGTCACGTTGCACTAATGATTCCCTTATGAACTGCCGGCCCGCTGCCACCGACGCCGCTCCACGGAGTCAGCACAAAACTTTACGCGGCTGCTCGGGGCGCTCGGAGCAAACGGGCCAGCACAAGGCGGGCTCTGTCTAGGACGATTTGAGGGGAGACCCGCCTGAAGGCAGGGGGCCGGCCGTGATGACCTCTGGAGCCCCCTCCAGGGGGCGGTTTGCTCTGATTCTGTCAGTTGCGCTGACTTGAACAAAGGAGTGTCCTGGCCGGGTGGCTGGGTGGCTAGGCTCTGAAGTTTTGCTAGAAGAGAAGCCTAGACAAGAAAATCAGGAACTGGGAGAAACCTGCTGACCTGAGGGGATGTGCAAGTTGAACCGGCGTCCGGGGAAGGGGATTCTTAGTGCTGGAAGGGTGATCCGCTCAGTCTCCATCTCGTGGGCAGATGGACAAGGGTGGTCTCCTAACTCGAGGTGGACAGAGGGCCTGATGTGCTGGACGCAGCCAGCTGGGTCAGGCTGGTCTGCTTCCTAACTACACCTGGGACCTCCCTGGCTGCTTGAAACCGACCGCCACGCCCGCCGGGAAGATTTACACGGCGGAAACTGGCAAATGCTTTAGATCAGGGCTCCCTCTCCACCAGCCAGTTTTAAAACACTTCCCTGGCTGATGCAGGGCAATATATGGGAGAGATTCCATTTCCAACAAGCCCCTGGGCTGTGGCCATGTTTACGGGCATTACCTTACGTGAACAGATCACTGCTTACCTAGCAAATAATCTGGTCTTCACGGATCCCCATTTTGTGCAAAGCAAGAGGAAGGAAAAAAAAAAAAAAGGCTGAATTAAGTCCAACCTAATACGGTCATTCCGAGAGTGTCTCCGGGTAAATTTCTACCTTTCCTGGGAAAAGAAATGGGGCCTTGATTTCTCAGGCTCCTGCCTGCCCAGCCAGCTCCGTCCCGAGGCAGCACGTGAATGAACGGGATGGGCTGTGTTATGATGTGTGTCTCAAGGGTCTGCCTCTCTCCAAAGTTGTCCCTTGACCACTGGCTACGTTCACCTTGCTGACATTTTGGCGTTGGGATTAGCCATCTGGGCCCCCTGGGCCTGGCCAGCCGCATCTTTGGCAGGGAGATGCCCCTCCCGCCCGTAACCTCTTGGCCTAGACAGGCCTGTCATGTTCTGCCGTGGAGTCTCCTTGCTCCCCCTGGACGGGGGAAGCTCCTGGTGGCATCTACACCAGGACAGAATGGAGTAAAAGGCTGCTGTGGAAAGCCGTGTTTCTCTGCCTGACCACATACCACCCACTTCACTTTGCTGTGGCCTCATGCAGGTCCATGCAGGGGCAGGTGGGGCTTCTGGACGGAACTGGGGCAGAAATAGCTCTCTTTCTTTGGCCTCCCCCTATTCCTTTTGGCCACGTTCTTTCCCTCTCTAGGCCAAAGTACGGAGCAGGGAAACAAAGGTGCATAGACTGCTTTTTCCTCTCTGTCTCCCACTTTGCTTTTCCCAAATCTGCCAAGGCCAGTTCCTCTACCTTAGTGTTTTTTCAAATGGTGAGTCATAACCTACTGGTGGGGGATGAAATAAAGTCAGTTGGTCATGACCAGCATTAATTAAAAAAATTTTTTTAATTAAAAAATGTTTAATGTTTATTTTTGAGAGAGAGAAAGAGCACAAGCAGCAGAGAGCGAGAGCGAGAGCGAGACACACACACAGAATCCAAAGCAGGCTCCAGGCTCCAAGCTGTCAGCACAGAGCCCAACCCGGGGATCGAACTCACAATCCGCGAGATCATGACCTGAGCTGAAGTCAGACGCTTATCCGACTGAGCCACCCAGGCGCCCCAGAAAAAGAAATTTTAAAAGTGAGAAAATAACACATATAATAAGGCTAAGAATTGTTCTGTGAAATGTGTTTTGATTATATATGCATGTGTGTGTTCTGGTTAAAAATGTAAAGTGAGGGGCACCTGGCTGGCTCAGTCGACTGAGCATCCAGCTTCAGCTCAGGTCATGATCTCGTGTTCATGGGTTTGAGCCCCGTGTCGGGCTCTGTGCCAACAGCTCAGAGCCTGGAGCTTGCTTCAGATTCTGTGTCTCCCTCTCTCTCTCTGCCCCTCCCCAGCTTGCGCTCGGTCTCTCCTAGTCTCTCAAAAAATAAAATAAAACGTTAAAAAAAATAAAATCTTTTAAAAAATGTAAAATGAATCTCTTCCTGTGCATCACGGAAACATGTTTGAAAGTCACAACTCTGAACCGTTTTCTCCTGTCCCAGCACCATAGGCTGAGGGCCACAGGAATCTCATCTCCACGCCGAAGGCCTCCAGCCACAGCTGCTTCCAAGCCTGGCTCTTGAAGTGCTCGCCAAGGAGGAACAATAACCCAGAACATCTCTCCAAGACAAGCCTGGCTTGCCACACAACCCCACTTCGAATATCAAACACTGAGCGTGCCTCTATTTCTTGCATCTTTTCTGTGAACAGTTGTGACCTCTGCTTCTGCCCCGGGTCGGACTGATGCCTCCCTCCAGCTCCTCCCCCAGAGCATCACGCTCAGAAAGGCCAAAGGAAGAAGGTGATTCGTATTTTTGAAGATACGTCTCCTGTTACACGTTAATTGTGCCAAGCCACCCCCCACCCCCCGCCCCGCAGCCCTCTGCTCACTTAGCCAGCAGCCCGTGGGGGCGGCGGTGGGCCCTGAACCTCACACCTTCTCAGTTACTCAGAACTAGGGGCGCCTGGGTGCCTCAGTTGGTTAAGCATCTGACTCTTGGTTTCAGCGCCAGGTCATGACCTCACGGTTTGTGAGATCGAGCCCCTCATCAGGCCCCTCTCTCTCTGCTCACGCTCTCTCTCAAAATAAATAAACTTTAACAAATAGTAAAAATAGAAGAGTTACCCAGAACTAAATTGATGGGCTTCTGAGCAGCCTCTATACTGCACCCTGGTTGCTGATGCCTATATGAGCCACGCTTGGCTTCCGTGAACAAGTCTAGGTCAGATCATGAAAAAGCCAAATGACGTGGAGGTCGCTTCCTCCAGGACCACGTTGGCACTGTCTGTACTCTAGACTGCAAACCTTAGCAGGGCAGAGAACACATCTGTTTTATGCACAACATGTCCTCAATCCTAGCAGAGTATCTGGGGCTTGGGGTAGGCCCTTGCTAAAACTGTGTAGAATAAGTACAGACTTATGTGGGACAAAGGCCAAACTTCCCATATTTCTTTAAAATATCTTCGTAACGGAACACCTGGGTGGCTTAGTCGGTTGAGCATCCAACTTTGGCTCAGGTCATGATCTCACGGTTTGTGAGTTTGAGCCCCACCTTGGGCTTTGCGCTGATCACGTGGAGTCTGCTTTGGATTTTCTGTCTTCTCTCTCTACCCCTCTCCCACTCATGCATGTGCACGCGCTCTCTCTCAAAAATAAATAATTAAAGAAAATCTTTGTAATGGGTTCCAGGGAATACCGTTAAAGGGGATACTCCAAACAGTCACATCACTGTATTAAAATAAAGTAAGTAAAAAACACCTTCTCTGTATTCTTTTGTGGATTTGCTAACAGGCAGAAATGGGAGACGAATTAAGTGATTTCTGCTTTGTCTATTAATCGCTGAATAAAACATTTGTTTGGTGTTGTTCTAGAAGGGTATCTTTAGAGCCTATCATTTAAAAATAAATGCATGGTTTACAGGGGGATACACCAGCGTGTTGCATGCTGTTTGTGTCTTTACACATACCCTTACTGCTAGTGAAAGTGAGATACACACTCATCAGTGGATTTTATGCCCTTCTGTTCCAGAATATCCTCAACGATAATATCATTCCCTATTTAATTTTGAATACTGGTCAGAGGGAAAAATAAACAAGGCTATATATTTTTTGGAATAATAGATCTTTAAATTCTCAGGAATTTCAAGGGATAAAATCAGTCAGATATATCTTAAATGTTAACATAAGAACACAGGGAAAATGGCAGTTAACAGAATTGGAAACCACAATTGTAGGCTATTCAATGTCTATAAGATATATGTATACTAATCCTTGCTTTCTTTATAGCTCACTGTAACCCAAACTATTTTGAATGAAGAAAATTTTCTCAAGGTACCGTTTTCAACACCATTTTTCCATTGCCTGCGCTCAGAGCAAACTTTGTAACCAAGCACTCAAGACTTCTAGAAGGTAAACCTACAATACTTTTCCAATTTTATTTATCCATTCGTCCAGTCATTCCATCAGTAAATATCTATTGGATACCAGAATATGTGCTGTGACCTTGGAAAGACAGACAGGGCCTCTCCCCTCCTAGAATTTGGATTCCAGAAGAGGAGAGTAAGAAGTAAACAGGCAAATGATTACAGATTATGATAATGGGCTATGAAGGAAGGACAGGTGAGGTGATAAAGAACACCTGCTGGGGAAGGGGGGGACTTCAGGTACAGGTGTCAGGGAAGGGCTCTGAGGAGGCATGGAGAGGCAGTCACGGGAAGGGCCAGGTCAAAGGGAGCTTGGGAGGGAAACACCCGGGCTACTGACAGAGTAGGGGAGGGTTGAAGGGAGCCCTAGAGGAAGTACAGGTGCCCAATGTCAAGGGCCAGCCCACACAAGGCCCTGAGGATCACGCGGAGAAGTCCATTTCACGTTAAGAGCAATTTGAATGCAAAGATCCTACCACACAGTAGCTTTATTCATAAATGCCAAAAAAAAAAAAAATCGGGAAAAACTCAAATGTTCCTCAACTGCTAATGGATAAAAAAACAGTGGCCCATCCATTTAATGCTCCACTACTCAGCAACAAAAAGGAACAAGCAGCTGGTACCAGATGGACACACTGCAGATACATTATCCCCGCATGAAAAGAGCCGGACTTTGTATCAGTTACCCGTTGCTGGGTAACAAATTATCCCCAAGCCTAGCAGGGGCAGGGAAGTACAATCTTCCCTCCTGTCTGAAAGGAACATTGGAAATATTTAATAAGCAGAACCTCTAGTTGTAGAAGTTACTATGTTGTTGTCTTCTAGACAGAAGGGGGACTTTCTATCCTTCCTCACAAATGATCCTCATCTATGGAGCTTTGTGAAGTGGTAGAGACAGAACCATACGAGCAGCGCTCCTTAGTCCCATTGCTGGAAGCAAAATGCACTATTTTATCAGATCAGCTGGGAAAAGAGAATGTCCTATGACATGACCAAGCCACGATATGCTTGGGCGAGCACACAACTGATATGATCTGTGGCAGTGGACACACAGCCACAGAGCCCAGGGCTGCCTCCCCGTGGACACCTCCCCATGACCCCAGACCCTACAAGCTTCAAAGCCTCAGTTTCCCTCACCTGCAGAAGTTGTGGCTCAGACCTAATCTCTAAGGCCCCTTCCACCTCTAAATTATTAGCCATCGTTCTGTGATTTAATGGCATGCTACTTGTTTGCAGCAAGAGCTGGGGGCCCCCTCAGCCCTTTGAGCACATACGCACGTATTTCCCAGGGCCATTTGGACACCACCTTCATGATTTCTGCCACATCTGCTGGCCACCTGCTCTACTCTTAATCTTTTCCTTCAAATGAACTCACTTTTTATAAACTTAAACTTAAGTATATTTTAAAAGTAAACTTTATGTCATGATGGTGGACATAAAAAAAAAAAGGTCCAAAATTTTCCACCAACAGAAAAATAAAGTCAGTGAGACCAGTCAATTAGAAGCCAACTACAAAATAAATACAATGAAAACAATGCTTCCAGTTTCTGGTTCAATACCATTAGGGCTGGAGACTTGGGTCTATGTCTGGTTGTATCTTTTTAAGAGGCATGACTGAAGAGAGGTGTCACAGACATATTAGCACCAAGCAGGGCCATTCTCCTTGTGTTATCTGAAGGCTTAAGAGACGACTGCAAAGGGAATGACTTTGTCCTTTGCTGAGTGTGTGATTTGATGCCATATCTGCACGCCACATGATACCATCTCCCATCACACATGAACACGCCTTCTGCACTTGGGGAAACGTTGAATGTGAGGCAAGTTGTATTTATTTCAGAGTTGGTTCCCTTCCTTCCCCTGACTAGGCTCCCAGAGACCAGGTGGCTTCTCATTTCTCTGTCTCTGCACCCCTGCCAGACATTCCTTGTTGCTCCCTCCAGAGGGCTTGGTGGCTTTGGCACAAGTCATGCCTGAAGGAGGTGGAAGAGTGAGCAAGGGGGAGACACAAGGGCCCCCACCATCATGGTTATTACCACATCAATGAGCTTCGTGTGAAGTTTCGAGGGGAAAGGAACATGCCAAAGGGAAGAGTTGGGCTAAGTATGATCTTGAGAGGATTTTGAGATTTTGAGCCTCCAAGTGGTTTACGTCCACAAAACAGTAGTTACACAGAACACTTTACAAGGAGTGAACATTTTGGAGAGGATTTTTTTTTTTAATTTAAAGACATGGGAGGGACACCTGGGTGGCTCAGTTGGTTAGGTGTCTGACTTCGGCTCAGGTCAGGATCTCACAGTTCATGAGTTCAAACCCCACATCAGATTCTGTGCTGATAGTCTGGAGCCTGCTTCAGATTCTGTGTCTCCCTCTCTCTCTCTGCCCCTCCCTCATTCATTTCATTCTCTCTCTCTCTCTCTCTCAAAAATAAACATTAAAAAAATAAAAACATAGGGTTTAGGATTTCCAATTTTTTTTCTTAAAAGATTAGAGCTAGAGTAAAGAAAGAGGTGCCTTAGAAGGCTGGAAGGTCCACACACAAACTCGTACGGCCATGTTTGTAGCAGCAGCATTCACAAGAGCCCAAAAGTGGACACACAAATGACCACCCACTGATGACTGGCTAAATAAAAAGAGGCATATCCACCCTCTCGAACATTAGTCAGCCGTACAAGGGAATAAAGCACCCATGCACACTGCAGCAGACCTGGGAAACCCTACGCCAAGTTAAAGAAACCACAGACAGAGGCTGTGTATTAGGACTCCATTCATAGGGGAGTCCAGAAGAGGCAAATTCATGGAGACAAAAAGCAGGATAGGACTGGGGAGGGGATGGCTAAAGGGCTCAGGGTTTTCTTCCTATGTGACGAAAATGTTCTAGAATTGATGTAGTAGGTGAGTGGTAATCCAGTAAACCTGTCACTCTCTCTCTCTTTCACACACACACACACACACACACACACACACACACACACCCCACTTGGAGGAGAGCAGTTTTGTGAACCAACGGGGAGGGCAACAGGTGATGCCGGCTTCGGAAGTTTGCTTAGAGCAGTGGCTGAACATGAGAATCACCTGGGGAGCTTCCGGAACCTCCAATGCCGGCCCCACCAGGACTGCCTAAGTCAGAAGCTCTGGGGGTGTGTGACTGGCCTTCATAGTTTCAAAGTCTCCTCAGGTGATTCTGAGAGGCAGCTGAGGCTGAGAACAGTTCTCAGAAAATTCAGAAATAAAGAGGTAGACTTGGCCTCGACATAGGCCTTTGCTCATCACCAGAGTGGTCCCCCCTTTCCCTGAATAACTTTCTGTCCCACAGATCATATCACTCCTGCATTTTATGACCTTTAAGAATAAGTCATCTGTAGGGCGCCTGGGTGGCTCAGTTGGTTAAGTGTTCAACTTTTGATTTCGATTGAGGTCATGATCTCATGGTTTGTGAGACTGAGCTCTGCGTTGGGTTCTGTGCTGATGGTGTGGAGCCTGCTTGGGATTCTCTCTCTTGCTCACTCTCTGCCCCTTGCTCCTCTGCTCAGGCGCTCGTGCACACATGCGCACTCTCTCTCTCTCTCTCAAAATAAAGAAATAAACTTAAAAAAAATAAGTCAGCTGCACGAGAACTATATGCTCAATGTCGTTAGTCATGAGGAAAACACAGATCAAAACCACCATAGGATTCCCCTTCACACCCATGTTACACATATTAGGATGGCTCTTAGCAAAAAATGGAAAGTCAGTGTTGGCGAGGATGTGGAGAAATTGGAACCCTTGTACCTACCCGGTTGGTAGAAATGTAAATAGTGCAGCCAGTGTGGAAAACTGCATGGCAATTCCTAAAAAGAGTAAACATAGACGACTATATGACCCACCGTTCCACTACTAAGTACATGTCCAACAGAACTGAAAACAGGTACTCAAGCAAGGACATATAGACGTGTTCATAGCAGCAGTATTCACAAGAGTCAAGACGCGGAAATGACCCAGTTCTCTATCAATGACAAATAAACAGAAATGTAATATATCCACACAATGGAATATTATTCAGCCTTAAAAAGCAATGAAATTCATCCTCTGGATGAGCCTTGAGGATACTACGCTAAGTGAAATAAGCCAGACACGGAAGGACGGCCACTCTATGATTCCACATTACAGGAGATACGGAGAAGAAGCAATTTCACTGAGACAAAGTAGAAGAAGTTACCAATGGGCTGGGGGAAGGAGCTAATGGGGAGTTACTTTTGAATGAGCACCAAGTTTCTGTTTGGGAAGATGAAAAAGTTCTTCAGATGGATAGTGGGGATGGTTACATTACACTATGAGTACACTGAATTCCACTGAATTGCATGCTTAACGGTTGAAATGATCAATTTGGCGTTGTGCATATTTTATCACAGCTGAAAAATTAACAACTAAAAAAAAAAAGCTACAATGGCCGGCACGGGGAGATCTTTCCATACCTCACAGGAAACAGACTGGTTAGAAGCAGCGAAGAGGAAGACCCCATGCCGCCCTGGGATCCGATTTCACGATGATGGGCCACTCACTCTCTCTCTCTATGCACCTCAGTTTCCCCATGAACAAAAGGGGGAGAGCATGGCCTACCCGTCTGGGGTGTGATGTAGATTGAATGAAATACATAAAGCACCACGCACAGTAGCTAGTATACAGTGAGCACTCAATGAGAGCTGGTAACACCATCATCATCCACACCCACGCAGTGTGTCTACTCTGACTTTGATCTCCATTCAAAAGGTAAGGGTGCATTTTGGGGTCATGAAAATGTTCTGGAATTAGTGGTGGTGGTCGCACAAGCTTGTGGATATACTCCCACTAAAGTGTACACTGTAAAATATGTAAATTATATATATATATATATTTAAAGGCAGGGTATATAGTCATGTGGTTGTCTCTATGCAGATGCACAATTGTGTGGAGGGGGCACACATTTGCTAGGTGGCAAAGTCAGGACCACCAAAGCACAGAAAGGTCTGAGAGCCGTTTTGTAAGAGTCTCCTCACCCCATGGAATGAGTGACCACCTGGGGCTGGGCCCCCTGCGAACTTCAGTCACCTCTGTTCTCTCGGGTTAACGATAGGCCACAGCATAGCCCTACCATCTCAGGGCACCTGTGACAACCTGCCCGGAAGTGGGGCTGGACCTCCAAGTCCACCATGGAAGATGTCATGCCTCTTCAGCCACCCGGGGCAGGCGGGGGTGGGGCGGTGCCAATACCTGCCACGGCTGGGAGGGAGTGTGGTGCTGTGAGATGGGGTCCTCCCTGCAAAGAGGCAGTGAGGAGACCTGAGCATTTGCTAAGACCGAGATGGCGATGCCCGCTCGCCAGCAGGCTCCGTGCAGGGCAGGTGACCCCTTCTAAGGACACATCCAGAGACCTGGGACCAGCCATCTCTTGCCAGGAGCCTTGGGGGCAGCCTGATCTGGCTCTTTGGTGGCATACTGGGTAGGAAAGAAGTCTGCATCTACCAGAGGCAACACCAACGCAAACCCCCTAGGGAACGGGGCTGGGGCTGCAATACACCCAGGGTCACAGACATCCCAGAGTCCACAGTCTCCCCACCCCCTTCCAGGGTCACACTTACCGCCTACAGCTCTCCCATTGTCTCCTTCGTGGAAGCTCTCTCTACTTGTGTCTCAGGACAAGCCTCCAGGGCCAGAGGGATGGAGGACGACGGACGACCGAACCAGCAAACCGCTAGGAGAGGGCCAGCAAGCGCCAAGTAAATGCTCAGGGACACCTGCTGCCAGGTTAACAATCATGGACAGCACCTGCCTTGGGGGAGGGGGGGGTCGGTGCTCTCTGGGCTCAGCGTCCGCTGCTTTTTCAGTGCCTGCACCGGCAGCTGCTCCACAGGGCATCAGGAGGGAGTCCTTCCCCACTCCCCACCCCCCACCCCACCCTGGGACTCAGCAGGAGGGAGGGTGTGGAATCAGGCACTTGGCAGCGTGGTGGGAAGAGATGAGCTGGTAGCAAAGGGCTGCTTCTAAGATTCCTTGAAAGAAGCTTGGAGACTCACGGATTCTAGGAATGGGCTTGAACAATTTCTTTCCGGGGCCCTGAGACAATTCTTGTCCACGATGATCATCGTGTGACAAGGGGGAAATCTGGAAGCGCCCTCCCTGAGCCCATTGACGGTTGATGGAAAACGTGCAAACTGAGTATCGAAGTGAATATGCGGGCTCTCAGGAATGGAGAGAGAGAACCAGCAACGTTTCAGGCTGGAGAATGGTCCCTGAGGCCCACAGATAGGAGTGCAGGGGGGAAATTTGTCCAAAATAATGAAAATGAACGCGTTACGATTATTTAGGAAAAACGCAGAATATACTTTGAGTATCTCAAAGCACTTGAACTTAAAAGGTGAGCCATGCTACGTCAGCTGACCCTTACAGATTACTTATCAGGTCTCATTTTCGTCTCGAAACGAGGAGAAAGGGCAGGTATTAGTTGCATCTGAGGGGGCTGAGGCTCATGGGATCCAGCTGATGGTAGCACTGGGGTTCTGATTCCAGCCCTTGTGAACTCGCCACACACATTTATGAGCCTTTTCGTGGGCTGGATGGTGGGGGAAATGTCAGAAAAAATGACAGGGAATTTTCCATGTGGGACTTACCTTTGACTTGCTCTGTAACCCTGACCCGCTGACTTTTCTCTGAGCCTGGTCTGGAAGACCCCTTTTTGCTCTGGGACTCCAGCAATGACTTGTGAATCGTTTTTCTAATTTCAAAAGCAATGGAGCCTCTCCTTTCCACCTGCTTGTCAGAAAGAGCGACTCAGCCTTTTCCTAAGCTAAGCGGCACCTTTTTCCTCCTAAGTGTAACTTCGATTTTGCTCTGAAATCAGCTTCCTACTTCTCTTACTCAGGACCCCCCAGATTATGAGTTTCCTAATTCCAGTGTGTTAGTGAATTCTGTTTATATGAACCACAGCATGCTTTTGGCTTTAAGACGAAAAGGCTTAAATATCTGTGTGTTTTTTTTTAAGAAAAATGACGGATATCAGCCCTTAGAAAAATCAGCTCACTTCGAGACCTCTGTGGCATTATTGCCTCCTTTAATATTGCTGACAGTCTCTTGCAAATGTATCACAAGTTGGCATTTATTAGTGCGAGGCACAAGTAAGGGGCATGTTATTTGATTTGAATAACAGCTCGGAGCTACAGTTTGAGTCCAGAAATATATTAGTCAGAAACAATCTCATTTAATAACACAGAAACTAATAAAAGAAAAGTATTCCAACTGATTCAGAATTGAATTTATGAATATTGCTTTAGCAGGATTAATGATCAAAACCCCAACCTGTTTGTCACGTTATAACTGACTTTTCCATTTAAATGCAAAACCAGAAGTCAATGAGTCCAAAGGATTGTATATTGCTTTGAAGAAAACCAGTTCATTTTACATGTAAGCTTCCAAATTGGCAATAAACTTTAATTGCAGGGTCAGATAATCAAATTATAATCAAATAGCCTCCCATAAAAATCTATGTTTGAAATTAATGAGATACAAGTCTGCCACTTGGTATCACTGCACCTCTGTAACTTACTAAGAGACATTTCATTTTCAGTTAAAAGTCACCTTAAGGACTTTCTCCTCAATTTCCACTGTGTAGCTTAATTTGATTTAGAAAACATTTCATTCTTAGACCATACAGCCCTTCGGATTTTCATACTCCTCTCTGCATTTTCTCTCCTCTCAGTGCAGGGGCGGGGGGGGGGGGAGTGTGGTGGTGTCTGTTTTATAATTGACTGTGGAATTTCCGATTGACACTCTTGTAAAACCTCTCCAACTGCGAGGCAGGTACATATCTTTCCGGCCCTGGGAAGAGCCTTCAGCCTGGTGTCAGGTGTCATCAGACAGAGGCATATCGACACTGTGGGGCCAAGTGGCCCAGGACATTTTTCCAGGGGGGAAAAATGTGTATAGCTTAAAATTACTTAAATTATTTTGAAATCAACAAACACATCGGCAAGTGAATGGTGTTAACGCACAGACGGCCCTTGACTTGTGATGCTTACACTTAGGATTTTCTGACTCTAAGGTTTTGAAAAAGCGGTATGTGTTCAGTAGAGACCGGACTTGGAAGTTTCAATTTGGGTTTTTTCTCCGGGGCTGGTGATGTGTGGTAGCATCCTCTCTCGAGATGCCGGGAAGCCCTGCCGCCACCAGGGCAGACAACCGCTGTGCTTACAGCCGCTCTGTTCCCCTACAACTGTCTTCTTTTTCACCTGCAGGCTCACACTCAATAACTCACATGAGATATTGAACAGTTTATTAGAAAACAGGCTTTGTGTGAGATGATTTTGCCCAACTGTAGGCTAACGCAGGTGTTCTGAGCATGACTAAGGTGGGCTGGGCTGAGCTATGATGTTCCGCAGGATGGGTGTATCACATGCATTTTCAACTTATGGTATTTTCAACTTACTGTGGGTTTATCAGTGTGAGTTGGAAAGATCTGTACCTGCTCCAGGTCCAAAAAGCATGCCAAGTTGTTTAATACAGAGTTAAAATCTTTGCATTTTATCTTGAAAAGCAGTTTCTTTGTCTTCTATAGTAACAGCTTTTTTCTTTCCTTCTTCCTCCCTTCCCTCCCCTCCCTTCTTCAGAATGATGAAGAACCAGAGACCAAGTAAAAAGCTGAGAGGCTTAGAGACTGGAATGTAAAATAGACACTCTTCTATTACTGACATGCTTTCTTTTGCTGTTAGATTTTTCTTGTGCTTTTCTGTATTACACAATAATGAGGCCCATAGCACCTGGCAGAGTTGCCAGATCAAAATAATTTTTTAGTACAAGTATAATCGAAATATTACATGGGATATACTGATACTAAAAAAAAAAATCATTCCTTGGAGCACCTGAGTAGCTCAGTTGGTTAAGCGTCCAACTCTTGATTTCAGCCCAGGTCGTCACACTGTCAGTGTGAAGCCTGCTTGGGACTCTCTCTCTCCCTCTCTCTCTCAAAATAAATAAATAAACTTTAAAAAAGTCATTCCTTGTTTCAAATCTGAAATTCACATTTCACTGGGCGTCCTGTATTTTCATTTGCTAAAGCTGGTAATGCTAGGCTGAAATAATAGCAGTAAAAAATGCACCTTTGAGTGCTCAGAGCTTGGTGCCTTCTGAAACACTAAGGGATTTCGTGGTGATTACCTCAGTCATTCCCAAGCTTGCCTGAACATGCCATCAGAAGCTCTTTAAAACCAGAGACGCCCAGGCCCAGGCCGGAAAGGCTGACTTCATAAGTTCAGGGTTTGGCCTGGGAGTTTGTATTTTGACATGTTTTCCAGGTGATTCTTGGCATCGGACAAGTTTGGAAAACACTGAAACTATATCTTGTCACTACGTCTCTGGGAAGCAGCGGTGATGGCGTACGGGAGTGAAAGCCAAAATGATTCAGCTTCATTTCCAACCGGGGAAATCATGGCTCAGAAATGCATGGGGGAGTTGCCCAGCTGTATTCAGGACCTTGGACCTATTGAAATGTCAGCCTCAAAATATTTTTATTTCACTGTTGCATGAAGTAAAAGGGCCATTTAGTTTGGAGGCGGACAGGTAGAAGGTATGTGACCATGTAAGTTATTTCTGTCACTGCAGTCAGGTCTTTGTTGTTTTGTCTGGCATTATCCAGGGCCCCACTGTGAGCAACTGAAGTGTGGGGTATTGATCACTTCTGTTTTGGGTTTGTTATCGGTAATAAGGAGGTGTTCCCTGACTCAAGCCTCCCCCCTGGTTTTACCACTGGGAGCAAAAACAGAGAGATGAACTGAAGCTGGGGAGAAGTCCCAGCCGGCAGGGGCACGCCCTCAACGTGAGCAGAAGGGAGGGTGCCAGGCCAGCCCATGCTCCCCCACATGCCCATGGGTGCCCGGGGACACATGGAAGGTGCTGGCCCACATTCCAGGGCAGGTAGGAGAACACCATTTCAGTGATGCACAGCCCGAGCCTCACCCACACTCTCAGCAGGGCATGAGGGCAGCAAAGGGCATTGCCAGGATGTCAAGGTGGTGAGAGCATTCAGTAAAACCAGAGAGGCCCATGGGCAACGCCCATGGGCCCTGCTCTGCGAGGTCACTGCCAGAGCAGGCACCATGGGCTAGAAGTCAACTGTTCACCTTGTTCTAAGAGAGGAAGTGTGAATCAGACAAAAAAAAGAGCAAGGTCAGGCGTCTCGGGCTCCTGACGCCCCTTTCCACCTCCCCTTTTGGGTGTAATGTCCCCCTAATGACTAAGTATCCTCTTTTGCTAACATAGAATGATGACCTGGTGAAAGGCAGGGCTCCATCCCATCCCTCCCCGTCACCAAGCCCGTGACCTTGGGCAACCCCGGATTCCATAGCCCTTTCCACTCAGAGGTGACATACACCAGGCTCTAACCTTCTGGGGTTCTCTGCTACATTCTTCCCTTTCTTTCCTGGCTGATGAGAGACAGTCAATTAGGCACCCCCTAAGATCAAAGGAATAAAATTTAATTTCTCCTTTTCACCCAAAGCTGGTTCTTTCTGCCCCTTCTCTTTCCCAAGTTAGCCCCAAAAAGACTTCTGCTGTGCAGCCCTCGGGTAAGGTCTGCCTGTCACCATCCCTCAGGTTGTTTCTACCCTCTATGAATCCAACACCTAGAGGGATAATATGGAAGAGTGTTTCAATTCTAAAGACAATGATCTGTAAATCTTCCCTAAGCCAGTGTATTGATTCCTTAGATCACGCCTCACATTCGAAAGGTGCCAGGACGTATTTTTTTTCTTTTCGAAGACCTATGGAATGTAGTTGCTTCCAGAGGAACCCAGCTCAACCTCATAAGACATGCAGGGCAAGGCACAGTGTCTGTGGACACAAACTGTGGAGAGGATGTGGAAGAAGGGAACTAGGGGGTGGCATTAATCCTGGCGAGTGGTGAGGTTTGGGTGATGAAGAATAGAGCATTATCCCGTCTCCCCTAATCTGCTGAGCTCGTGGTCATGTCCTACTGACTACATCTTCCCAGGTCCCAAACACGTCTTGCTGCCTGTTTTCCAGAGGCATTCCAGTCTGAATCACCTACGAGGTAGAGAATTTATCCAAAAAAAACCCCAAAAAAACCCAAAACATTCTGAACTGCTCTTCCTATTCCCAGCTGCGGTGCTCTGCAAAGTCCCCTCCACACGCCATCCCCATCACACTGAACTCTTCCTGAAGTGAACGCTCAGGGCTCCTAATGGTAGATTTTGGCTCCGATATGATGGAAAATTCCAGGAGATCCCCCCCGATGGCCGTTTGCTGTATTGTCTCAGAGGCCTCGAAGCGAATGTGCCCTGCTGACCCAGAAGTCCATGGCTAGAGGTTCATCTTCAGGAATATCGTCTGTACAGAGCTTTTCACCGTGAAAAATTGGGGGGCACCCGGGTGGCTCAGTCGGTGAAGTGTCCGACTCTCGGTTTCAGCTCAGGTCATAACCTCACAGTTCGTGAGTTCGAGCCCCACATTGGGCTCTGTGCTGACAGTGTGGGGCCTGCTTGGGATTCCCTCTCTCCTTCTCTCTCTGTCCCTCCCCTGCTCCCCCACTCGCACTGTCTCTGTCTCTCTCTAAATAAATAAATAAAAGTAAACTTAAAAAATTGTGAAAAATTGGGCATCTTGCATGGGGCAAATAAATTATGGTTCATTGATATGAGAGTCATTCAAGATTACATAGAAGCACACGCAGTGGCATGGAAGAATGTTTGTCTCCTACAGGTTTGAGAAAATACAGTGCCATTGCTGGAAAGACAAAATTAAGGCAGGGCCATGTTAAGCTGTGGACGGTGGTCATCTTTGGCTGATAGGGTTATGAATGCCTTAGACTTTTTACTCCTTTTTGTCCTGTTTTCCAAGTTTTCTGCACAAAGCAAATATTATTTTCATATTACTTAAAATTTTTTTCATGTTTATTTATGAACATGAGAGAGAGAGAGCGCAAATGAGAATGAGAGAGAGAGAGAGAGAGCACGCACAAGCCAGGTTGGGGGCCAGAAAGAGAGAGAGAATCCCAAGCTGGCTCTGGGCTGCCAGCACAGAGCCTGACGTAGGGCTCGATCTCTCAAAGCGTGAGATCATGACCTGAGATGAAATCAAGAGCCGGATGCTTAAACTACTGAGCCATCTAGGCGCCCCTGTATTACCTCTCTCTTTTTTTTTTTTACATAGGAAAAAGCTAATTACACTTCTGAGGAAAAAACACAAAAAAGGACACAAATCTTACCCTTATGGACTGGCTTCCAGCTTTCATTTTGTCATGAGTCAAAGGATTTTTCTGTCACTATGTTTCGAAGTCCTTCCAAGCCCCATATCCACTGGTGACCTTGGTCTTTCTCCTCGCCCTTTTATTGACCCATGTGGGGGTTCCTGCCAACAAGAGGAAATAGCGAACATTCTCTGATGAGTCAATTACGGAATGTATTCAGACCTGGCTTATCACTGTGCTGATCACAGAGACCGACACAGGGAAGGTGCTAATTAAATGTTTATTCAGTGAATGAAAGAGAATGCGATCTTGCTATTTTAAGGGCTTTTATGTGCTCTGTTGTTAAAAAAGAAAAAAAAAAGTGGGGAGAAAAACCATTTAATTCAATTCATTACAAACAGTGGTTGAAAATAGAAACTCCCAACCAATTTTGGCTGAAAGGGTTTCTAGTATATTTTGAACAGCTGCTGTCAGTAGACACGGTCTGAAATAAATAACTTCCAGCATGGTTCCAAAGCTGCACTGAATAAAGGGTCCAGCTGGGGGATGGTGGTGGTGGGGAAGGCCATTATTAGCATTAATTGCAATGAGCCTGTGACACTCAAAAGGCCTGGCTGAGGCTCGTGGAGAAATCCAGCACCGAGGTCCTTCCTCAGGCTGTAGATGGAGCCAAAACATCACTAAATGGTGCCCCAGCAGGCGCGGTGGGGGTTTTGTGCTGTGCAAGCCAGATGTTTGCAAGTTCTTCGGCTTTAGTTTCTGAGTGTGAACAACCAGAAAACTCAGACCTTCTCATTGTCTCCAAAGCAGACTGGGCTCCTAGAAGCCAAGATACTGGCTGGGTGGACGGTGCTTTCATTCTCCTCCGAAGTTATCACCTGCTCTCACCTCCTTCTCTGACAATTTCTCTGCGTTGAGGGCATCCCAGGGCCGTCGGTTCCACCTCGACGGTGAATTCACTTGGAAAATCTGCCCTCCTCATAGGAGTCTGGGACTCACCTGGTGTCCTGGCCTGAAGCTTGGGTGGGTTTCACCCCCACAAAGGGGGTCTCGGCGAGCTGGGTGGTGGAGCGGGGACCCTCCTGTTCCCACTGAAAAGCCGACGGTGGATCCCTAAATGGTCTGGCTTCGGAAGCCTCCCCGACTGGGCGCATCCCTCATTTTTCTTTCTCTTGTCTCTCCTGCCTTCTCTGCCGTTGTGTTGCCACACACGGATCCCTGAAGCTAGGGTCTGGTGGCAAAGGCCATTTCACATCCCTCTGGCCGAGGCATCCCACTGGGCCACCACAACTTACCACATCACCCCTTTCCTTCCCAGTATGGCTTCCTCCCTGCCCCTTTTCTAGGAATGTCATTCTGGGAAGTCTGACATTGCAGGGGTACAGATCACCCCTCTCCCACCCCAGCCCGAGTGCCCTAAGCCTAGGCCAAGGTAGGGGAGGCTCCCGCCTCTTTCCTGCAGGCTTCCTTGCTTGCCTCCAGTGGGAATTTCTCTCCGTGTCCCGTGGAAGGACTTCACAACAGCACATACTACATTCACCCTGGATTCTGGCTACTTGGGTGCATGTCTGTGTGATAGGAATCGTTTGAAGGGTTTTCTGTTTCCTGGTACACAGTGGCCTTTCCCATTCACTCTGGACACTCTCCCTAGGCTCACTACTGTGGCAAGAGAAGGGGGTGGGTACGAGGTGCCTGGGTGGCTCAGTCAGTTAGGCATCCAACTTCATCTCACGTCGTGATCTCATGGTTCACGACTTCGAGCCCCACATTGGGCTCTGTGCTGCCAGCTCAGAGCCTGGAGCCTGCTTCAGATTCTGTGTCTCCCTCTCTCTCTGCCCCTACCCCACTCTCTCTCCTTCTCTCTCTCCCGATCTCAAAAATAAATAAACATTAAAAAAAGGAGAAAGAGAGAAGGGAGGGAATATCCAGGGACAATGAGGTGCCAAAGTGACTTCCTACCTTTTGGGGATGGGAAAGTCCCTGGCAAAAACAAAAGCTTCAGGCCACCATGTGCTGGAACTGGAGGATGTCTTCACTTCCCGGAGGTGAGCGGGTAGGGGGAGGGCAGAGGGAAAGTTGAAGAAGATGGGGGTGCAGATGCCTGTGGTTTCCCGAGAAGGGGCGGCATCTCTGCCCCATGGACCTAACCCCGACCCCCAGACAGCTTTTCCATCTAAGAACGGAGGGCTCCTGCTCCACGCTTCCTGGGTAGGACTTGGAGAGGTGGAGGGAGCCTGGTGGCAGCCCAGCTCAGGATGGGTCTGGGCAGAAGAGGCTTTCGTCAGCCTTGTAGAGTTTCCATGCTCCCAGCCTGGCATGGGCAGCGCTCGGGGACACACAGAGTCAGGTCCTGCCACAGAAGCCAGGGTGTGCCCCATCCCCGTGACCCTTGGGCAGCCCCTGCTCCTTCCCGGTGGCCAGCACCTGCCTGTCGGGGGGATTTCTGTAGCTGCTCTGCCCTTGCACGTGGCAGGCCAGGGTGCTGGGAAACTTGTGCCAGGGCAGCCCTCACCTCAGGACTGACAGCTGGGGGATCAAGACCCCAGATCCCTCGCCCCTGACGCGGAGTCACCCTACACGGTGTCTGGGGACACTGAGCTCCAGTCTCCCACTGGGTCATGTGGAATGCGCTCTGGCCCTGTCTCACTCCTCTCCTCCCCAACCAGTTTTTTGGGATCACCTCGAAATAAAGGATCTCGGGGCCAGTTTTGGGGGGAAGCCACACTCAAAGGAGGCTCATGGGAAGAACGGTGCCCAGGAAGCCACAGAGACTGACGCCTGCACCGGAGTGAAACTCTCCCAGCTGATTTCATCACAGACAAGTGGCTACAGGGACCAGATTGGCACCCCCTTCCCAGAGCCTGTCTCCTAAGCCCCACCCTCCTGGAAACGCTTGAGAACAACCAGGGAGAAAGGGGATGTCTTTAAATTATGCTGGTTTGTTGAAGGAGGAAAATGGAACGGTCTCCTCATCTGGGTTTGTGGGTGCATCCCCATTGGTGTCCCTCTTCATCTGCCCCTCTCTGTCATAGCTGTCTGAGGGCAGGGAATGGGCTTGTTCCGCCTGTGGTCTCCCATGCACCAGTATATCCTACAAGGCAGCCTTGATATGCCAGATTCAGTCCCCCGACAAGGTGTCAAGAAATGCAGATGGCCTTCAGTTGCCAAAGCGCCCCCAGCTAACGGCCAGCAAGGAGCCAGGGACGTCAGCCCCCAGCACTGAATTCGGCCAACAGCTAGGATGAGCCTCGAAGCGGATTCTTCTCTGGGTCTCCAGATAAGAAGCCAGGCCAGCCGACACCTTGATTTTGGCCGTGGGAGACCCTGAGGACAGGGACCAGCGAATCCTACCAGGAATTGTGACCTGACTACGACACCATGAATTTGAGCTGCTTTAAGCCACTGGGTGTAAAGTAATTTGTTGCAGCAGCAACGGGAAACTGGCAAACAGGTGGTTATGGCCACCTGTGGCCGCTTTGATTAAAATGCTGAAATGTAGGGGAGCCTAGATAAAAAAAAAAAGACAAAGAAAAAGACAGGGCGCCTGGGTGGCTCAGTCGGTTGGGTGGCTGACTTCAGCTCAGGTCATGAGCTCATGGCTCATGAGTTTGAGCCCCACATCGGGCTTGGTGCTGACAGCTCAGAGCCTGGAGCCTGCTTTAGATACTGTGTCTCCCTCTCTCTCTCTGCCCCTCCCCAGCTCACGTTCTGCCTCTCTCAAAAATAAACATTAAAAAAATTTTTTAAAGAAAAAGCAAGCACCTGCCCCCCCCCCCAAAAAATGCTGAGTTACAATCTCTCTAGAAATGCCCTTTGGGCCTCCGTCCATCCTACAAAGCACACAGGTCAGAAGTGGAGAATTTCCTATCGGGAAGGCTTGTTAATCGTAATAAGTGAATGAAGAAAGCTGTAAGCTTCTTCGAGTCCTACATGGCGAGATGCAGCTTCATACCCAGGGTGGCTCTGGGTGGCTTTGGTATGATGTGGAGGCGAGGTGGCCTCTGGGGAGACCTTTGCATCTTAGAGCTTGAGGAATCCTCCTCACCCAGGCAAAGGGTAGTTGGAATCCGGGGTTGGACTCTGCTTTTCCTTCCTGATGAAACTTCTCTGTTTTGGCAGATTTTTAAGCCAATGGTACGTATAGCTGCCAACTGGAGCTGTTCATTTATGTCCTGGGGTTGTGGCTGGGACAGGAGTTCACACTTTGACCTCTGCAGAGGGTGGCTAGCGTCTTCCAGCCCCCAGCATGGAGGAAGTGGGGGGTGGTTTCCTGCCTGCATCACGGAGCCCTGTGGACTCCACTTCTCATCTTGGGTAAAAAGCCCTTGAACTTTGGGCTTGACTCTCATGTCTCTCACTGGTCAACAGAGAAAGACTGGAAGGGCGCCCGGCTGGCTCAGTCAAGTTAAGCGTCCAACTATTGATCTCGGCTCAGGTCATGATCTCACGGTTTGTGAGATCGAGCCCCGTGTCGGGGCTGACATGGTAGAGCCTGCTTGGGATTCTCTCTCTCTGCACCTCTCCTGCTCTCGCTCTCTCTCTTTCTCAATATAAATAAATGAACATTAAAGAAAAAAGATAGAAAGACTGGAACGAGGGAGGTAAACAAGTGTGCATTTTGGAAAACCGCGTCCCCTAAGGGGTTCAGTAGAGACTGACTGTGGGGCAGTGGGACCCGGACACTCCCCTCTCCTCCCCTGCTCTTGGCTCCCTCACAAATGAAGACACTAGAGCTCCTTAGACAGCTTCCGAGGTTCTTTTGGCTTTAGAATGCTAGGATTAAAAAAAAAAATCAGACATCATAGCTGTTGTCCCTGGTGGGTGGGTGGGGGGAAGGATTGTAGAAGACTAATTGTCCGGTCAAATATTTTTCATAGATTCTGGATATTATGCAACAAGAATATATTAATTTCTTTAGCGTGATCTTATTGTTTTCCTTTCCCAAGTAAATACATCCTGTTATGGAAAATTGCAAACTTCTATCAGTACAGAGTATGGGATATGAACTCCCACATACCCATCACTCAACTTCCACAGTAATTAGCTGTTAACCAGTCTTATTTCGTCTGTATCCCTAGCTGGTCTCCCACCTTCTGTAGTATTTTATAGCGAATCTGAGACATGACATCATTTCATTCAGTAAAGCATTTCATGTTTGTAATTAGAAATAAAAAGAATTACCCAACTCATTCTGAAACGAAATACCCCATTCTCTCCTGTAGAGCACAATAGGCTGGAAAGGATATGTTAACTCTTAGTCTCTGGGTGATTTGGAAGAAATGTTCTCCTTTCATGATTGTTGAGAGTGTTTAATCGTTCTCAACATTCCTTTGTTTAATCCAAAGGAAAGAATCTCTAACAGTGGAATTTCGGATCCCTCGGGGAGAGGCTAGATTTGGGGGCAGGGGATGAGAGAATATCGTCAGCTACTCTACTGTGGATTGCTGGTCCTGGTAGGGAAACTGCTGTCCGTCATCTTCCCCATTCCTTTTTTGCACTTTCTATGTCAAATCCCTCAGTAAGTACTGAGAAAATTATTTTAAATGATCTCTCAGGACTTCACCAGTCTCTTTTCCTCTCATCAAGCGATGGTAAGCTTGGAATCGTCCGCATCAAACTGTGCTTTATTAAACGTCCACTTGGACTCATAGCTCCCCCCCGCCCCCCGTTACCCACTGGGATCTCTCTTTGATTCAGTTACAGGGGTGAATTGCTCTGCTTTGTTCATTTGGATTAGAGACCCCATGACGTGCAACCTGGCTCACATTTTTCCCTTTTCTTTTTTTCAAAACAATAAAACTGTTTTGGAGGGATTCTGGACTACATTAGGTGATCATTTTCAATTTTCATGCAAGACATATGGAAAGACTCACCTCCACTTACAGCTTATTCCCTGAGACTGTCTGACCCGCGGTCGACACTCCAAAATGGAAAAGACCTTCCAGGCAGTCAGTCTTTAAGCACATTTCCCTTGTCCCGCACTGACCTCAGCTCAAGTCAAAACTCACAGAAATGCAGGGCGTTGACGATCCGGGCCATGGACACTTTCAGTCCGGGGGTGCCCCCCCTCCCCACTGATGCCGGGGCTCCCAAAACTCCGTGAAGTGGCACAGGTGTTTCTGTTCTTTGTTTTCTCTGGTAGAGCGAGAAAGACCAGAGGGAATGGTTCTATTTGGCAGCCGGGCTTCCTTTTTGCCTATTTGAGTTAATGGAGAAAAGCCATAAGATGCTGTCTACCTGCCTCCTTGCGTGTTTCTTGCAAGTACGAATGTAAATGACTCTAACGCAGGGAAAAGTGTGACCTTCGGTGAGTTTCCAGAATTGAGGTGTTTGGGTCTACTTTGCATCCCTAGAGAACACATGCTTGCGCATGGCAAGTGAAGGGGTGGCAGAAGTAAAGACTGACAGATAGACAAGATGGCCTAAGACGGGAGTCACGGGGTGGGGAGCTGGAAAATGTGGTGCCTGCCCACAAGGCTCCTGAGCCTCTTGATGATGGGGAGGAGGGTTGGCTGCGGAAGGCGGCTGCAGCTGGGGGAGAGTCTAACGGGAAGGTTCTCTGCGAGGAAGAGGTAAGACTGGCTCCGTGGGAGCAGATCTCGCTCTCTGGCGAGGGAGTACGAGGGGTCTTCAGAGTGCACGGAGAGGAGAAAGGGGAGGCATAAGGCTGCCCTGGTGTGTAGGGGCTAGGGGAGCACAGGGAGGGGACATTTTGCTGTGGATATGCTGGAATCTCTCCGGGCGTTTGCCTTCTTCTCTATTGCTCGGGGTGTTGTCTGGGAGGGACACCGACAGGCTGTGTCACCGATGGAAGAATGGAGCCTGAGATGATCCAGATAGATTTGGGGTATCGCTGTTGCGCTGGCGCCCCCTTCAGGAAGAGGGGAGAAAAGCAAAGTGCAGCCCTGCCAGACTCCAGTATCCCCTGAGAAATGAATTACGGCCTGTGGTCGGAAGACTAGACCCCTCTTTTCTTTTTGACAAGGGACCCAGGACCTTTGGGGGTGTTCCCAGCAAGGTGTGGGACTGCGGGAAACCACCAATCAGCTGGGGCTGGTTTTCCCGGCCTTGCGCTAGGAGCCGTGCTCGCCCAGCTTGCTGTGCTCTGCTGGGGCCCGGCAGGGCGGTGGGGGGCGGAGATGTGAAGGACAAAGACACATGTCAACAAGTCCAGCATCCCTCAGTCCGGGGGACTTGGCGGGCCAGCCAGAGTTTCCTGGCACTTGGTTGTGTAGTAGGTAAGGCCAGCTGGCTCCAGAGAATTGTGCAAAGCTTATGTCAGCCTGTGTCTTGGGGTCTTGCTTGCTGCCTGGGAGGTGATGGGGCTGGCTGGCTGAGTCCCAGCCGTTCCTTTGGGGGCCCGTGTGGAGGTTCTGGACTCCGACAGGGTCTTTCAAGCCAGGAAAAGATGGAAGACAGGAAGATAGGGCCGGGGATGGAACTTGGGGCACGTCTCACAGCCAGAGCCGGTCTCCAGGGCTCAAGCGAGCCGTCATCCCTTGAAGGGAAGAATTCTTACTGACCTGGAGGACACGCGGGGGAGTATTCCTTCTTCCCTCCTACTGTGAAGTTTTCTGTATGAACCCAGCCCTCCCTTGGGGCCTTCCTCCATATGGAGGGTGAGAGAAAAAGGCATTCTTGACCCAGTGCATCCACAAAGGCTTCTTCTCTGGAAACAAACAAAAAAATGCTCTAAAGCTCAACTTTTATGCAAGCACTTAAGAAGCCAGTCTTCCTGCCTCTTTATGTTACTGTCCCTAGACACACTCCATTGCAGGCGCAGCCTGGGTCAGGGAAGGTTTGGGGGAGGGGGGCGTGCCTCCGTAGCCAGGGTTGTGTGTGCACACTTGACTCCCACTCTTCTGGCCTTCAAGGTCATTTACACATAAAAGCCTTAAGTTTCTTGGGTGGCTCAGCCAGTTAAGCATCTGACTTTTTGTTTTGGCTCAGGTCATGATTTCAGGGTTTGTGGGTTTGAGCCCCACGTTAGGCTCCACGCTAGTAGAGGGCTAGCAGCCTCCTTGGGATTCTGTCTCCCTCTCTCTCTGCCCCTCCCCCACTTGTGCCTGTGTGCGTGCACACTCTCTCTCAAAATAAATAAACTTCAAACAATCAAACAAACAAACACTTAAGTTTCTTCCTCTTTGGAGCAAAGGGATCTTTGTCCAGGGGCTTCCAAACCCCTCTAGTGCTTTGGGAGTGAAAGGGACCAGTGTGACCTAGAGTGAGGCTGCGAGCATCCTCCGCCCAGGGCCTCAGGCACACTGAGATGACCAGACAGCTGCTTTGTCTGCCTTCTCCACTCCAAAACTTAACTCCCCACAGGCCAGGAGGTAATAATAGTGGATGATGGCAGTTGAGTGCTTTGCATGTGCCAGAAAACCCACACTAATGCCTACCTGAGGTAGTGCAGTGTAGGATCCTCACTCTGCAGAGGGAGAAACAGGCCTGGGGAGGCCATGACACATGCGCAGGGGCCCATCACCAGGGAGCATGAGGGAACTGGGATTCAAAGCCTTCTCTCCCTTCTCTTCCCACCTGTATACACTCAGGGCGTTTGGGCTTGTGCTATGGAACCAGGAGTTAAGCACCTTTGGGGCAGGGGTCTTGGGAATACTCAGGGAAGAGGGGGGTGGAGCCAGATGCTTCCCAGAAGCCCCTGGGGCTCTGGAACCGGAAACGTAGATGCATGCGGTAGCTTTGAGCATCCTCACCCAGTGTTTGGTCCGTGCCAGGCCCAGCGCTCAGAGCCGAGGACAGGGATGAAAGCAACAGGTGATCCGGGCCTGTGCGCCGGCGACCGGATCCCATGGATGACGTGGGGTGGGGAAGAACTTCTTGTCTGTTGGAAAAGTGTCGGCCCCGTGGGCACAACCTAGAGAAAGAGGTTTGGACCAAGAAGAGTCCACCTGGGCGTCAGGGAAAAGAGAAGGACTTTGGCCTTATCTGTGAGATCCTGAGGAGGAGTTTGGGGTCCTGGGAAGAGAGGTGGCATTGAAGGGCCCCCTATACTCTTATGTTGGCTGTTCCTATGAGGGTCTGAGGCCAGCTGCCTCTAGCAAGGACTAGACACTGCCAGTTTAAAGCTGTTTCCTGCCAGCGCAGTAATTACTGGCTGCACTCACTTACTGAGCCCCTGATCCTCTCTCTCCAAGACCTGAAGTAAGACTGGGCCCCATGCGGTCAAGAACAGGCACTGACGGTGCCCCTCTGGGCAGTGCCCTGCAGCAGAGGCCAGAGGAGGGCCCGCAAGACATGGAGAGAGGAGTATACTGTGGAGGGACAGGCTGCAGGGGCCGCCGACCCAGGAACCGATTCTTAACAAACCCTCTTTTCCTCCACCATCTGGGAAGGTGAATTTGAAAGTGTGGGAGGGTGGCTAGGAGGCTGGGTCCAGCTACTTCCCGGGACAAGATCAGGGTTGGGATGGTGTAAGGCGGGTGGGGCCTCAACACACTGGAGAGAGTATTGTCAGCGCGGTGCCCAACAAAGGGCTCGAACTCAGAAACCGTGGGATGGTGACCTGAGCCGAAGTCGAATGCTCAACTGACTAAGCCGCCCAGGCACCCCAAGAGAAATCATATCTTAATGCAACATTAAAAAGAAAAACAAAATACAAAAATCTATGATGAACCGAACACCAACACTTTAAATAAAGACAGGTTATCAGTCTATGACTGATTTTTCCTTTTGCCTTAGGCTCGGATACAGCTGAGTTATGCATTGTTCTGGATCCTGCCTTTATTTAAAATGTTGGGAATTTATGCATCAGGGATTTTCTGCACTAATTCTTATTTTTAAAATACTGAACTAAAATCTGATTTCTCTGATTGCTGAGTTTTTTGGCACACCCTGAAACGCGCCCGGGCTGGTGTCTCCGGGCCCTGGCTGGGGGCTCGAGACGTTTTATTTGGCTTTAAAGAGTAACCCATAGGGGCGCCTGGGTGGCTCAGTTGGTTGAGCGTCCGACTTTGGCTCAGGTCATAATCTCACCGCTCAGGGGTTCGAGCCCTGCGTCGGGCTCTGAGCTGTCAGCCCAGAGCCTGCTTTTCATTCTGTGTCTCCCTCTCTCTACCCCTCCCCCCCTCAAAAATGAATAAATGTTAAAAAAATTTAAAAAAAAAGAGTAACCCGTGAACCCACAAGAAGGACAACCAACTGGGTGATTCTCACTCTTGCAGAGAAGACCTTCAGAGACTCTGAGTCAGCGTGGGACAAATGTCTCTCCTCCAGCCCGCTAGTGCTGACAAATGACAAAAATAAAACAAGTTCGTAATGACTTTGATGTCCTTTATTCAAGAGCAAACAATCCATGCAAGTGGGGGAGTACGGTGTCTCATGAGGGTTTTTGAACAACAGGGAGCTTTCTGGATGGTACAAGAGGAAACGCAGAAGCAGGGCAAGATGGGCTGTTTCCTTCCAAAGCGGGTCAGTCCTCTCGTTCCGGGATAAGGTGAGCACGCTGAGTTCGGAGCATTGTGATTGGTGTCCGTCAGATTTCCTCCACGCCGAGGAGCGGACTTAGGTTTGGATCGATAGCGTGGGCCAGGCCACTGGGGCAGCCTCTGTTTGTGGGTCCCGATGTATGAATCGCCTTCATCAGCGCCCTGACTGTGACAAACCCGTGTTCACACATCACTGCAGGCAGCAAGGCTGAGGCCTCCCTGGGCACAGATGGCGGGCCCAGAGCCAAGGGGCCCCCTGATCCAAGAGGAAAGTGTTTGGGGGGCGGTGGGTTGATTTGATTTTGTCTCAACGGGAACTTTCTTTGGATCTCGTTCCCTAACTCCACTGCACATTTCAAAACAACATTCTTTTATGAACGAGCACCAGGACATCAAATACTTCCACACCCTATGCTAGAAGTGCTCCAGGCCATGTTGTTCCTTTTCTTTTAAATAGTTCCATGTAAAATCAGATGTTAACTCTCTCTGAATAAACCCAGTGGAATGGTTTTCCCCCCCCTTTAATAACACCAATGACAATCAGAACAGGTGGAAAGAATATGTGCCCTTAACACACAGAGCGCTGTGGTTTAGAAGGAAAACACTAAGTTGTTACATATGTAACAAACAATTCTTATTTATTGATGGTGAGAAGCAGGAAAGACAAAGCTCAGAGGGAAAGTACTACAGGAAATGTATTCCCAGGAAGGATGATTTATGTCTTTGAAGGGGGCCAATGTCTTTCATAAATGGGTTTTGCTCTGCATCTTGGGCAATACCAGCGTTGCCCCACTTTTTAATGAGTGAGACTTGTTTGGGGTCCATCATTTCTCACAGCTTTTTGAAACCCCTCTTCAGCTGTGACATGGACAGTATTTCCAGGATTCGGGCTCAGGTTCTATATTGCCGGAGCCTGGAAGGATTTTGGAGGTTGAGAGGTCCCACAGTACAGTCCTCACCTTGGCCAGCCCAGGAATGGGTCTGTGAGAGAAAGGAGTTCAGGCAGGATCCCACAGTTGGCTGATGGTGGAAACAGATCACTTTGTAAGAGATGCTTTGTAAAGGGGACTCAAGACCTGGAATTCTAGATTTGGTTTCTTCGTCTCCTTCCCCCTCCCCGCACCACTGTGCTGCATGAAAGGACAGCTTCATTAATTGACATGGAGTATGATGCCGGTGGTTTTGACTAGAACTCATAAAGTACCCCGGAGCATTCACATTTTTGTTTCGCTCAAAAGATTGCCTCTCCTGGGTTGGTGTTGCATGGTATTTTCAAACGCTTGCACTTCATACAGAGGGCTGGACGGAACTTCAGAAGAACCTTAATTTGTGCTAAAGGTGATCACATGGGTGTGAACATGCTGCTCGCTGCCAAAGGGTGAGTAAAAGTAGCAAGAGCTCTTCATGTGTAGACATGGGCCTGATGGAGCTCCAAAAACGTTGGTCATGAACCTTGTAGAATCTTGAAAATTTCCTGTTAACCAACGTGTAGTAACACGTCCTCTTCTCTTGGTAAATTCACAGGACCAGAGGAGTAAAAGACCCTGCCTGCACACTTACGGAATTCTCTCTGCGTTCACGTTCAACTTCTGGTGTCCACCAGGCGACTGCGTAATACTGGCCTCGTGCCTTTCTCCTAGATGTTGATCTTTTGATTCCTGACTTTTCTGGCTTGTTCTCTCCCAAACTTTTGTTTTTGTGGTTGTCGCATTTGCATTATGTTGTTTTTTTTAAAGTTTTTATTTCACAAATACTGCATTCATTTCAGAAGAATAAGAGCATACAGGTAAAGAAAAGAGAAATAGAGATCACCTCTCATCCTAGAGGTAGCTAACTGTTGACATTTTGGAATAGACATTTCTAGACTTTTTAAAAATATTTATTTATTTATTTCAAGAGAGGGAGGGAGGGAAGGAGAGAATCCCAAGGAGGCTCTGCACTGTCAGCACAGAGCCCCACATGGGGCTTGATCTCATAAATGTGAGATTATGACCTGAGCCGAAATCAAGAGTCGGATGATTCACTGACTGAGCCATCCAGGTACCCCAGACATTTCTACACTTTTTGTATAAATGTGTACACACTGAAGTGTATCTTCTTAACAACAAAGATGTGGTCTTTATATATATATACAGTATATAACAGTATATAGTGTTATATTCCCTGGGCTTTCATTGCCAATATTGGCAACGACTCTTCTCTCTGGGACTAGACTTTTATTTGAATTCTTTCCAATAAACAGAGAGAGAAGTGTCAGGGTATCAGAGTTGGGAACCCACCATGTGGATATTCCTCTGCCCTTCATTCTTTGTCCAGAATAATCCTAAGCATTGCCTTTTTCTAGAAGTAGGAATATTTTCAATTTATAAGTATCCATCTATGTTCCCACAGTCTTGGATCACCCACCTCCACTGGTGGGAACACAGAGTGGTTTGCCTACCAACCACAGCCATACTCCATAAGCATGACCGGGTCAACGATTCAAAATCTGTTAGAATGGGTTGACTTCTTTTACAAAAGCAAACTCCCAAAACTCAAGGTCTTAAAAAAAAAGGTTTATTTCTCATGTCCACATTATTCCATACACCCTCGCTTTGGGACAAATGCTGACAGCATATCCACCATCTTGAATATTGTCTGCTGGATTGCATGTCAGAAAGAAAGAGTTTTTATTGGACAAATTGCCTACCTTCCAAGGTATCACAGGGAATAGTCTTACCATGTTTTGCCACTGCAAGCCTGAATCATACACCTTCCAGGCGCCAACAGACCAGTCGCGATACAGTTGAATGCTTGCCCCCTCAGCCAGGGCCATATATTTTCCTTTGTGGTGGTGTTACCATTTGCTAGGTACTCCTTTCTGTATCAGTCAGGACAGGCTAGGTTATGCTGTGGTAACAAACAACCCCGCAAATCTCACTCATACTCTGTATCCATTGAAGATTGCCCAAGGGTCTATGCCATCTCTGTGGTTGCATGATTATTAAGGCCAGAAAAAGAAAATGAGACAAAATGTACACTCTGATGCATTTTCTGCCCCCTTGCATTGACTAAAGCAAATCATACGGCCACACCCAAACCCCCAAAAGTAGCATTGGCAGTTCTATCCTATGCCTAAAATGAAGAAAACCAGAAATATTTTGTAAACAGCACTAATGATTACCTAATATTTTATACCTCCTTTAGGAGAGAAATGGGTTCCTGGTGATATTTGGTCATAACTCTTCTACATCGTTAGTGGCAGTTCCTAACCAGTAGGGTTTCCCTTCAAGCCTGAAGAATTTCCTTTAGGATTCCTTGTAGAGCAGGTCTGCTGGTGACATTTTCTTACCTTTTGTTTATAGAAAATGTTTTCATTTTGCCTCCTTCTTGAAGGATATTTTTGTTGGATATACAATGATGAGTTGCCAATTTTATTTTCTCTCAGCATTTTGTTTGTTTATTTATTTATTTATATGTTTATTTATTTTTGAGAGACAAACAGAGCATGATCAGGAGAGGAGCAGAGTGAGAGACAGAGGGAGACACAGAATCCAAAATAGGCTCCAGGCTCTGAGCTGTCAGCACAGAGCCTGACGTGGGGCTCGAACCCACAAACCGTGAGATCATGACCTGAACTGAAGTCAGACACCAAACCGACTGAGCTGCCCAGGTGCCCCCTCTCAGTGTTTTAAAGATGTGGTTCTATTGGCCTCTTGTCTTTTTCTAGTGATAAGCCAGAAGTCATTTGTAGCCTTGCCCCTATATATGTATTATATAATTTCTCTTTGATCAATATTTTCTCTCATTTTTAGTTTTTAGTAGTTTGAGTATGATATGCCTAGGTATGCATTACTTTCTATATATTCTGCCTTGGTCTGTTAAAGTATTTTTTTCCATCTTCTCTCTCTTCTCTTGACTTTTTCATATTTTCCCACACATCACTGAGGCTCTGTTCACTGCTTAAATCTTTTTTTCCTCTGTGCTCCCTATTTATTGATACATTTTAAACGCACTAACTCTTTTGTTATGTATAATCAACTATGCATTTTTAATTTCAGATTTTCATTTTTGGTTCTAGAATTTTCTCTTGCTTCTTTTAAACTGTTTCTATTTCACTGCTCAGATTTCTTATCTGTTAATTTATTACAATCATATTTTTCTTTACATTATTAATCATGATTATAATAGACACTTTAAACTTCTGTTTGTCAATCCCAATATCTGGCTTCTCGGGGTTAATATTTCTGTTGGTTATCTTCTCTCTTGAGTGTGGATTACATTTTCCCGTGTCTTTGTATGTCTAGTAATTTTGGATAATATCCTGGATTTTGTGAATGATATGTTGTAAAGACTTTGGATTCATTATATTTCTCTGAAGATTCTTGATTTTTTTTTTTTTTGGGTCCTCTTTATTAGCCGTGAATTAAGTGAATTCAGACTCCGGGGCACCTTGGTGGCTCAGTTGGTTAAGCAGTGGACTGCAATTGAGGTCATGATCTCACTGTTCGTGGGTTTGCGTCCCGTGTCAGGCTCTGTGCTGACAGCTCAGAGCTTGGAGCCTGCTTCGGATTCTGTGTCTCCCTCTCTCTCTGCCCTCTCCCCTTCTCAAAAACAAATAAACAGTAAAAAAAAATTTTTTTGGTGAATTCAAACTCCAAATTCTGTCTCTTCTGTGGCAGGCAGCAACTGAAATCTTAGCTGAGTTATTTTATTCTTCATTGGACTGATTAAAATCTGCTCCATGAATCTGTAGGTCAGTGGCAGCCAGAGATTTAAGCAGAGTTTATGTACGGAATGTAGGGCTCTCCCTCTGTGGATCATTTCTTTTCATGATGTCCCTGCCCTCACCCTGTTTTTCAACTGCTGTAGTCACCCTAAACTCCTCTTATTATTCATGCCTCCTAGATTGAGGGTTTCTGAGTTATCACTACTTGCACGGTGGCTGACTAAGGCCTGCCCTCAGGCAAAAAGTTGCGTGTGTGTGTGTGTGTGTGTGTGTGTGTGAGAGAGAGAGAGAGAGAGGGAGAGAATGACAGATAGAGAACATTTTTGTCGTGTTGTTAGAGAACATTTTTTAGTTTTAGTTTCTGCCTGCTTTGGGACTTTCTCCAGGGCACCCAGATGTTTGTTTTTTAGATTTTATCCAGAGGTTTTAGTTATTATTCTGCTGTTATCACAAGTGCAATCCTCTCTTTTAACACCGAAGTGTAATTAACATAGAGTGTTGCATTAGTTGCAGGTGTACAATGTAATGACTCAACAAGTCTATACATCACTCAGCGCTCATTACGGTAAGTGCACTCTTGATCGCCTTTATCTATTTCACTTCTCTTCCCACCCACCTCTCCTCTGGCAACCACTGATTTGTTCTCTGTATTTGAAAGTTTATTTTTGTGTTTGTCTCTTTTCCTTTGGTTTGTTTCTTACATTCCACATATGAGTGAAATCACAAGATATTTGTCTTTCTCTGACTGACTTATTTCACTAAGCATTATAACCTCCATCCATAGGTACAAATGGCAAGATATCAGTCTTTTTTTATGGCTGAGTGATATTCCATTGTGTATATACACCATATCTTCTTTACCCATTCATCTATGGGTGGAAACTTGGGTTGCCTTCATATCTTGACTCTTGTAAATAATGCAGCAATAAACACAGGGGTGCACATATCTTTTCAAATTAGTGTTTTCATTTTCCTTGGGTAATTACCCAGTAGTGAAATTGCTGGATCGTAGGGTAATTCTATTTTTAGTTTTTGAGGAATCTCCATACTGTTTTCCACAGTGAGTGCACTAACTTGCATTTCCGCCAACAATGCACAAGTGTTCCTTTTTCTCCATATCCTTACCAACACTTGTTATTTCTTGTTTTTTTTGAGTCTAGTCATTCTGACAGGTATAAGGTGACATCTCATTATGCTTCTGATTTGCATATTTCTGATGATTAGTGATGTTGAGCATCTTTTCATGTGCTCTTGAGCATCTTTTTCTGTTGGCCATCTGTAGGTCTTCTTTGGAAAAATGTCTACTTGTGTCCTCTGCCCATATTTTAATTGGATTTTTTGGTGTTGAGTTGTATAAGTTCTTTTTCTTTTAATGTTTATTTATTTTATTTTGAGAGAGAGAGAGAGAGAGCAAGCAAGGGAAGGGCAGAGAGAGAAGAAGAGAGAGACTCCCAAGCGGGCTCCAGGCTGTCAGCACAGAGCCTGTTGAGGGGCTCACATGCACAAACCATGAGATCATGACTTGAGCTGAAATCAAGGGTTGGATGCCTAACTGAGCCACCCAGGCACCCCTGTATAAGTTCTTTATATATTTTGGATATTAACCTCTTATTGTATAAATAAGTTGCAAATATCTTCTTCCATTTAGTAGGTTGTCTTTTAATTTTGCTGATGGTTTCCACTGATGTGCAAAAGCTTTTTATTCTGGAGTAGTCCCAATAATTTAATTTTGCTTTTGTTTCCCTTGCCTGGGGGGACATATCTAGAAAAATGTTTCTGGCCAGTGTCAGAGAGGTGGTTTATGTTTTCTAGGAGTTTTGTGGTTTCAGGTCTCACATTTAGGCCTCTAATCCATTTTGAGTTTATTTCTGTGTATAGTGTAAGAAAGTGCTCCAGTTTCATTCTTTTGCATGTAACTATCCAGGTTTCCTAGCATCATTTGTTGAAGAGACTGTCTTTTCCCCGTTGTATGTTCTTGCCTCCTTTGCTGTAGATTAATTTACCATAGAAGCATGGGTTTATTTCTAGACTCCCTATTCTGTCCTATTTTTGTGCCAATACCATACTGTTTTGATCACTACAGCTTTGTACTATATCTTAAAATTTAAGATTGTGATACCTCCATCTTTGTTCTTCTTTCTTCAGATTGCTTTGGCTATTTGGGGTCGTCTGTGGTTCCACACAAATTATTTGTTCTAGTTCTGTGAAACATGTTGCTGGTATTTTGATTTGATAGGGATTGTGTTAAATCTGTAGACTGCTGTGAGTAGTATGGACATTTTAACAATATTGGTTTTTCCAATCCATGAGCATGGAACATCTTTCCATTTGTTTGTGTCACCTTCCATTTCTTTCATCAATGTTTTATAGTTTTCAGAGTGCAAGGCTTTCACTTCCTTGGTTAATTTTATTCCTAGGTATTTTATTATTTTGGGTACTACTGTAAATGAGATTGTGTTCTTAATTGCTTTTTCTGCTATTTCATTATTAGCATATGGAAATGCAATAGAATTTTGTATACTAATTTTGTATTCTGCCACTTTACTGAATTCATAGATCAGTTCTAGCAGTTTTTTTTTTTTTTTTTGGTAGAGTCTTTAGGGTTTTCTATATATAGCATCATGTCATTTGAAAATAGTGGAAGTTTTATTTCTTCCTTACCAATTTAGATTCTTTTTATTTCTTTTTGTTGTCTGACTGCTGTGGCTAAGACTTCCAGTACTATGTTGAGTAACAGTGGTGAGAGTGGACATCCGGGTCTTACTCCTGATCCTAGAGGAAAAGCTCTCAGTTTTTCATGATTAAGTATGATGTTAGCTGTGGGTTTTTCATACATGGCCTTTATTATGTTGAGATATGTTCCCTCTAAATCTACTTTGTTGAGCGTTTTTTTTTTTTTTTCAAACCATGATTGGATGTTGTACTTTGTCAAATGCTTTCTCTACCTGTATTGGGATGATCATATGGTTTTTAATGCTTTCTTTTTTTAAATGTATTGTTGGATTTGGCTTGTTAATATTTTGTGGAGGATTTTTGTATCTATATTCATCAGAGATATTGGCCTGCAGTTTTTTTTCTTTTTGTAGTGTCTTCAAGTGGTTTTGGTATCATGGTAATGTTGGCCTTGTCGAATGAATTTGGTAGCTTTCCTTCCTCTTCTATTTTTGGAATCCTTGGAGAAGAACAGGTATTAACTCCTCTTTAAATGTTTGGTAGAATTCACTTATGAAGCCTTCTGGTCCTGGGCTTTTATTTTGGGGGAGTTTTTTGATTCTTGATTCAATTTCATTGCTAGCTAGTAATCAGTCTGTTCAAATGTTCTATTTCTTCCTGATTCAGTTTTGGAAGGTTATATGTTTCTGGGAATTTATCCATTACTTCTAGGTTGTCCAATTTGTTGGCATGTAATTTTTCATGGTATTCTCTTATAATCCTTCATATTACTGTTGTTTTGATTGTTATTTCTCCTCCGTTTCTGATTTTATTTATTTGAATCATCTCTTTTTTCCTGATGAACCTGGTTAAAAGTTTATCAATTTTGTTTACCCTTTCAAAGTATAATCCTCTTTTCACCTCTTAAGAATACGAAATCTGGTAAGTGTTCACAGTTCTCATTCCATTTCATAAATATCTTCTCCATGTGTCTTCAGTTATAGCCATGTCCCTTCAGACTGAATCATTCAGGAGCCATGTCTCCTCATACTGGGGAGAAATCTGTCCTTGAGAATCTCTCTGTGTGAATCACAGTGGATGTTCCATCAGCTCTGGATCTTTCCTCTGCGAAGGACAGAGTACTGCCAAATTTGCTGGGTAATGTCTCTGGGATCATTATACTTTTTTTTTTTTTTTTTTTTAATGCAAGTCTCTAGTCCTGCAACATCTTTCCTCTTATTTATCCAATACAAGCAACTGCTTGATTTCCAAATTAAGTTCTCTTCAGAATAATTGGATCCAGTGTGATAGTGGTCCTGAAACCGTACTACATTTTCTATGGAAGTAAAAAATGGAAAATGAAAATAAAAGAATCACAATATTGAGAGGCAGGTGATTTTAGAACCATGTAGTCCAATATGCTCACACCAGGTTAAGGTGAAAGATGCAAGGAAGTTAGTTTAATTACGGACATGCAGTCAGTAGCAGAACTAGTCAGCCTTGGGGGCGCCTGGGTGGTTCAGTTGGTTAAGTGTCTGACTTCCACTCAGGTCATGATCTCATGGTTTGTGGGTTTGAGCCCCATGCTGGGCTCTGTGTTGACAGCTTAGAGCCGGGAACCTGCTTTGGATTCTGTGTTTCCCTCTCTCTCTCTCTCTGCCCCTACCCTGATCACACTCTGTGAGTGGGAGACATAGCACTGTCTCAAAAATAAGTAAACAAAAAAGGTTTTTAAATAAAATTGTTTAAAAATAAAAAACAACTAGTCAGCCTTGTTCAGTGGACTCAGCTGTCGCTGATTCTTTTCATATAGTTTGAAGCTATATTTTTCTACTGTCACCCAAGAATCGTATATGAAAGAGCTTCTTAATATCGAAACAGCTCCAGAGCCTCAAAAAGCAAGAAGGTAAAGATAAAAATGTAAGTCTCTTCTGTAGGTTTTAAAAAAAGACTTTAGTTTTGGGGCACCTGGGTGGCTCAGTCGGTTACGCGTCTGGCTTCGGCTCAGGTCATGATCTCACAGTTCGTGGTTCGAGCCCCGCGTTGGGCTCTGTGCTGACAGCTAGCTCAGAGCCTGGAGCCTGCTTTGGATTCTGTGTCTCCCTCTCTCTTTGACCCTCCCCCTGCTCGTGCTGTCTCTCTCTGTCTCTCAAAAATAAATAAAAAACATTAATAAAAAATTAAAAAAAGACTTTATTTTTAAGAGAAGTTTTGGGTTATAGCAAAATTGGGTGGAAAGTACAGAAAGTACATAAATCTCTTGCCTTCCCCCGTCCCCCACTCATCTCACATGCACAATCTCTATTTACATCCTGTACCAGAGTGGTACGTTTGTTGCAACTGCTGAACGTACATTGACATGTTATTATCATTCAAAGCCCATAGTTTACATGGGTTCACTCTTGGTGTTGGACATTTTATAGGTTTGGGAAAGGGTATAAGAACATGTGTCCACCATTATAGCATCTTACAGAATACTTTCACTGCCCTAATTATCTTCTGTATTCTACCTACTCATCCCTCCCTCCTCCTAACCCTGGCAACCACTGATCTTTTTCTTATCTCCATGGTTTTGGTTTTTGTAGAATGTCATATAGTTGGAATCATGCAGCATGTAGCTTTTCAGATTGGCTTCTGTCACTCAGTAATATGCATGTAAGTTTCTTTTGTATCTTCTCATGGCTTTCATGCTGAAGGGTATTCCATTGTCTGAATGTACCACACTTTATTTATCCATCCACATATTGAAGGACATCTTGGTTGTTCCAAGTTTTGGCATTTATGAATAAAGTTGCTATAAAAGTCTGTATGCAGGCTTTTGTACGGACATAAGTTTTCAACTCATTAGGGTTAATATCAAGCAGCACAGTTGCCGGATTGCTTGGTAAGAATATGTTTAACTTTGTAAGAAACTGCCAAACTGTCTTCCAAAGTGGCCATGCCATTTTGCATTCCCATCACGAATGTTTGAGGAGTGGCTGTTGTGCTATGTTCTCGCCAGCACGTGGTGCTATCCAAATGTTCCAGATTCGGGCCATTCTAGTTGGTGTGTAGTGGTAGGTCATTGTTGTTTTAATATGTAATTCCTCAATGACCTATGTTAAGCATCCTTTCACTTGCTTATTTTTCCATTTGTATATCTTCTTTGATGAGGTATCCAGATCTTTGGCCCATTTTCTAAATAGGGTTGTTCATTTCCTTATTGTTGAGTTTTGAGCTCTTTGTTTATTTTGGATACCAGTCTTTTATCAGATATCTCTTTGGCAAATATTTTCTCCCAGTGTTCTTATTCTCTTGACAGTGTCTTTTGCAGAGCAAAAGTTATAAGTTTTAATGAAGTCCAGCTTCTCAATCATTTCTTTCATGCATCATGTCTTTGATTTTGGGTCATTAGTTTTAATAACAAAACAGGGACAATAACAAAACTAACCCAAAGTGGGATGTTAACTGCTGTAAAAGCAATAGTATGCTATTGACAAGAGCTTGATGGTGATGTTTTACTTGCCATTTAAGGATTCTTCCATGTAAATCATTCCCACACGTAATATGAAAAATATAAATATATTTATTTTGTTTATCGGTGTACCTATTTCAAGCAAAATGTCTGCAGTAGAACTAGACCAGGCTGCACGTGTCAATCCTGATTTGAGATTAGCAGGCAGCAATCACTCCCCAAGCTGCTGCTCTTGACACCTCGCTTGAACTCAAAGCCAACTATTATCAACAGAGGTGTTTTTCCATTCCCTGGGAGGCTAGTAATGGTGTTCCATGGAAGAACGTCTTCCTTCGCTGCTCCCAGTAGCGGAAACCACAGCTGCTAATGACTCTAACTCTGTGGACATGTTAAACATCAGAATTTGTTAAACATCATGGCACAGGAGTTGATATGCTATGGCAAAAAATGATAATGATAGTAACGAGACAATCACACTGAAAGGAGCTGGACTCCGATGAAATATGTATCAGGGAGATCTTTGGGGAACGAGATTGGCAGTCCTGGTCTGAGAGATAGCACAGCCTGTGTGTTTATCAGCCAATGAGCTCAGATGGGTAGATAACTGAAGAAGAGCTTGACGGAAATAGGGGACTTCTTAAAGGGGATATCAGGGGCTGACATAGAATCTCTCCCACTGTATTCTCTCTGTCAAAGGAGTTATAGGCACAGCCCAGATCCAAGGGGGAGGATAAATAGATCCCACCTCTTGATGGGGGCACTTTGGGCCATTGATTCACCACCTATAGTCATTTCTATTTTTTCCCTGCCTTAGTCAATTGGCACGAGGAGCCTAAAATGATGACACACTAATTGTGGCTTCTGTGGAACTCTCACTATGTTCCCTTAGGTGAAATGGTTCCCCTCTTTGGAACGAGGACCGCACAGAACCTAAAATTGTAGGGATGGGAAGCACATACTCTGTAAGTGTGTCACTGGGAGTGGTGTTGAGGGCACTCCTACTTCTACTTTTTGGTTTCTGGACCCACATATTGTAGCTACTGGCACAAAGTGCTGTATCAGCTAAAGACTCAGGACATGAATTGCATCCTGGCAGATAGCACTTCAAGTTGCTCAGTTGTCTCTGACCAGGCGCTTCAGCCGGGCCTGCAGGAGGACATTCCACCATGTATATGAGGTCAGCACTCAATATTGGGCGCTGCAATATTTGGTAGAAGCAGTCATCTCTCTTCTTCCATAAAAAGGGGTCCGTTGATCTGAGGCAAAGTCATGTGGGATGTCATGTGGTAAATCAAACATGCTGTTATCCAGCCAGTGGAAATACCTATAGGGCCATTGTGGACAGGGCAGGCAAACACATGTCCAGAGGTGGTATTCACTGCAGTAAGAACAAATTACTGTCTCTTCCAAAGTAGAAGTGCAATGCAATGTATCAACTTGCCATTGATGGCTGGCTGGTACCACATTGAGGGCTCAGTGTTAGTCTGTGCTGCTGGCAGGTGGAGAATTGAGCAGTGCAGGAGATAGGACCAACCTTGATGGGAGGGAGTCCAATATTGGGCCCATGAATGACCTCCATCCCTGTCCTTTGGGGCCATCCTTAAGTGAAATTGTAGTGTGGCAGCCATCTATTTTCAACTCACACCAACAAATTGGGCCTACTGACCCATAGCACAATCTAGAGACTTTTTTTTTTACTTCCTCTGGTTCCCAGTTGTAGCGAATACCCCACCTGTCCCATGAGACCACAGGGGTGAGTTTAGGAAGAGGCACTGGTATAACCCAGTCAGGTGGCATGGGAGTTTGGGCCATCTGGTTTGGAGTCTTACTGCTGCTCTCTGGACTGCTGTCTGGATAGGACTGTTGGGCCTGATCCCAAGTGTATCATTCTATTATGCAATAAACTACTACGGCTTGTGTACAGGCAAAGTAAACTCCTACTGGTACAGGCTAAGTAAACTCTTCCTTCTTTCTGGAGAAGTTGCAGAGCAGAAAGCAAAGAACACAATATGCACCTGGGGCAAGATGCTGTTAGAGTGAAGTGCGTTGAAGCTGTCACAGAACTGGCCACCAATGCCACAGCTGGAATCTGAGATGTGGCAGAGAGGACATGAGGTGGGGCCCCACAGGCATCCACATGCACCCCATCTGCTTTGGTTCTATTATTCCAAACTGATTTAGAGTCTCCGGCCCTGTCTCTGTCAGTATGGGGAGAAAACACAATGATCAGACTTGGGAGACATCCCTGAGCAAGAGATGTTGGAGGATCTCCAGTCATTACAAAAACATGTGACGCCACTGTACATTCCTTCTGTTAAATCACTTCATTCCAAGTTTTATTTTGTTGTCTGTGGCCCTTTACTTTTAAGGCTTTTCTTTTTGTATATATGCCAAGTTTCTCCTTACTCTGTATTCCTGTAAGATGGTTTTGGAGCTCCAAAGGGTCCTTTTTGTAGTTCCTACTCAATTTTTTAAAATGGAAACACTGTTCCATTTACTGTAGATCATACAAATATAAACCCAAAGACATTCAGTGGGTTCCTGACATCAGTCTCTGAATCTCCAATTCCTCATATTTAAGGAACTGATAGTAACTCCAAACCAGTGTTTTTCACGTTGGCTTGCTAGAATGTGTCCTTTCTGGCCTTAATTTCCGAGTCGTTAGTTGTTGTTTTAATGAATGCATCTCTGTTTTATTCCCACCCCTGCCCCCTCAGCCTCGTCTTCTCCTTCCCCACTTTCAAAGCACTCTGAGGTGCGTCCTTCCATGTGCTTCCCCCTGCTCATATAATCATCTTTCATTTGTACGGACATAGTGTCAGACAGCGGTCCCATTCTTCCTTGCTAGTGGAATCTTGACTTTATTTGCAATGCAGTGTACTTAGTCCCGGCATTGGGTCATGATTGGTCCAAGCCAATAATGATAATCCTTTCTCTGTATTTCTCAGCCTGCCCTGCAGGTAGAGGTGGCCACAAGACCCAGTTTTGGCCAAGGAAATGTTAGCTGTGGGTGGGGCTTCCAGGAAAACTTTTGATGACTCATTTAGAAGAGTCTTCTTTGCCCTTCTTCCTGGCCAGAGTGCACATATGATGTCTGTAGGTGCTGTAAGGCATTTTATGGCCATGCAATGATATGGATGGGAGAGTAGAAATATAGAAACGGTCCAGGTCTTTCAGAGCCCTACTGAGCTGCTGAAATGAACTAGAAACGGTCTATATTCACACTACCACTCATGGAGGAAAAACAAACTCCTTTGTTTCAACCACTGCTAATCTGGCTTATTGTTATCTTGCATCGGAAAGCATTTATAACTGATACAAGTTACATATGCCCTGCACACACATGTTTTTGGTCTTCAATTTATAAAAGCATGAACATATTATATGTATTTTTCTTAGTTTATGAAATCTGGCCTTATATTCTTCATAATACATAATGGACATTTCTCTGAGTCAATGCATATAGCTCTAATTTATTATTAAAATATATTTTTATTAATTGTTGTGGATTGGTAGTAATAGCACATGGTTCAAAGTTCAAAATGTATAAATGGAATATGGTGTGGTCACCTTGAAACACTAGCAATTCCTTGAGGCGTCTGGATAACTCAGTTCAGGTTATGGGTCAGGTCATGACCTCCCAGTCTATGAGTTTGATCCCCACGTTGGGCTCTGTGCTGATAGCTTGGAGCCTGGAGCCTGCCTTGGATTCTGTGTCCACCCCTCTCTCTGCCCCTCCGCCACCTATGTTCTGTCTCTCTCTCTCTCAAAAATAAACAAACATTAAAAACATTATATAAAAAAAGAAACACTAGCCATTCTTCAAAAAGTTAAACATAGAGTTACTATACGTTAAAAGTTTCACTGCTAGGTGTATACTCAAGAATAATAAAAGTATACATCTACACAAAAACCTTTACATAAATGTTCATAGCAGGATTATTCATAATAGCCTCAAAATGGAAAAAAAAAAACCTGAATGCCTTTCAACTAATGAATGAACAAGATGTGGTATATTCATATAATTGGAATATTATTCAGCAAAAAAAGCAACCCGATGCATGCTACGATGTAGGTGAACTTTGAAAGCATTAATGCTAAGTGAAAAGAAGCCAGTCACAGCAAACACAATATTGTATGACTGCATTTATGTGAAATGTGCAGAATAGGCAAATCTGCACAGAGACAGAGAATAGATTAGTGGTTACCTGGGACCAGGGGTGGAGAAGCTGGAAATAGGGAATGGTTGCTAACGTGTAGGTGGTTTCTTTCTGGAGTGCTAAGAACGTTCTAAATTTTCCTTTTGGTGACGGTGGCAGAACTATATGAATATACCAAACAAAAATCACTGAACTGTACACTTTATTTTTTTCAAGTTTATTTATTTATTTTGAGAGAGAGAGAAAAAGAGAGTGTGTGTGCAAGTGAGTGGGGAGGGGCAGAGGGAGAAGGAGGGAGGGAGGAAGGGAGGGAGAGAGAGAGAGAGAGAAACTCAAGCAGGTTTTATACTCTCAGTGCAGAGCTCGACTCTGGGCTCAAACCCATAAACTGGGAGATCATGACCGGAGCTGAAACCAAGAGTCAGACACTTAACTGACTGAGCCACCCAGGTGCCCCTGAACTGTACACTTTAAATGGCAGACTTTCACAAAATGTGAGATATATCTCAATATAGCTATAAAAAATATACCAACAGAAATACAGTAAAAAGTGAGTTTTTTTCCTACTTCTTCCCCAGCAACCCAGTTCCTTTTCCAAGAAGCTACCTCTTACTTCTTGGATGTACTTTCAAAAATATTTTATTTATACTCAAGCACAGGCACATATGTTTTTACATAATTCATTGCATATGCCACACACTCTTATTTACCTTACCTTTTCACTTAGAAATGTGTCTTGGAGACACAGACACAGAGAGAAGATCTTGTGAAGACAGAGAGGGCTTGGAGTTACTATGTGCCTAGAAGCCAAGGAAAGCCAAGGACTTACCAGCAACCCCCAGAAGTTAGGAGAAATGCATGGGACAGATCCTTCCCTGGAGACTTCAGATGGACTATGGCCCTGCACCTTAGTTTCAGGCTTCTAGCTTCCAGAACTCTGAGAGAGCAAATTTCTATTGTTTTAAGCAAAAATAAGTAAATAAATACATACATACATAAATAAAAAATTAAAACAATCAGACAAGTACATATCTTGTGGATTACTGCATATAAACACATCTAAGGTTGACCCCTTCTTTTAAATAGTGGCACAGTATTTCATTTCATGGCTGTAACGTAATTTTTTTAATGAGTTCCCTATTTGATATTTGCTTTTCCACACAATGATGACATAAATAATCTTGCCGATACATCATTTCCTATATTCGCAAGTGCATATATGGGATAAAATCTTAGAGTTTGAATTGTTGGATTAAAGGATAAATGTATCAGGGCACCTGGGTGGCTCAGTCAGTTGAGCGTCCAACTCTTGGTTTGGGCTTAGGGCATAATCTCATGGTTCGTGAGTTCAAACCTCGCGTTGGGCTCCACGATGACAGTGTGGATCCTGCTTGGGATTCTCTCTCTCTCTCTCTCTCTCTCTCTCTCTGCCTCTCCTCTGCTTGCATGCATGCATGTACTCTCTTTCTCTCTCAAAATAAACAAGGTTTAAAAGAAAAAGGATAAGTGTATTTTTTATTCTGATGGAATTTCCAAACTGATCTGCACAGTGTTTGTGGGAAGCTACCCTCCCACCGGCAATGTGTGAGTGTGCCTGTCTCCCATAGTCATGATAACTCCATGTTTTATAACATTTTTGATCTTGCCAATCTGGTAGTCGAAATTATGTCTCATTGTGGTTGTAATGTGCATTTTTGTTATGAGCATGTTAAGCATCTTTTCCACATCTAATATCATCACATTCAACAAGTTTAATGTCATATTCATTAAATCATTTGAATTTTCTCTAAATTGTTCATATCCTTTACCCACTTCTCTGTGGATTGTTGGTCTTTTTCTTCTTTTGGAGCTCTATAAAGAGCTCTATAAAGGAAATTAGCTGTTTGGTCTATTGTTGGCAAATATTTTCCCAAGTTTTTCATTTGTACTTTGATTTTATGAGGTTTTTTTTTTTTGCCATTAAGAAAATTTTACTTTTGTGGAGTCAAATTTATTACTATTTTCTTTCATAGCTTCTGGATTTTGTGACATGGTAAAACTATTTACTTCTAATACATTTATGGTTTCATTTTTTACATGTAAATATTTGTAGGATTTATTTTGCTTTAAGGAAGGAGTAGGGATCTAATTAGTTTTTTTCCTAGATGCTTTTTTAGCAGCTCTGGCATCATTTTTGAGTAGTCTATTTCTCTCCACTAACTTGATATGCCACCTTTGATGTTCCAACTTCTTCTATGTTTCTGGCTGTATTTCTAGACCTTCTGAGCCATGTTGCATGCTTGGAATAAAAACCTCTTGATCATGACCTGTTATAGCTTTTTTTAAATGTTTAGTTTTGAGAGAGAGAGAGAGAGAGAGAGAGAGAGAGAGAGAGAGAGAGAGAGAAAGTGTAAGCAGGGAGGGGCAGAGAGAGAGGGAGACACAGAATCTGAAGCAGGCTCCAGGCTCTGAGCTGTCAGCACAGAGCCCGATGTGGGGCTCAAACCCACGAACCGTGAGATCATGACCTGAGCTGAAGTCAGACGCTTAACAGATGGAGCCACCCAGGTACCCCTGTTATAGTTTTAATTTGGTGTTCAATTCTATTTGCTAATTTTTTACTTAGGATTTTTGCTTCAATATTATATGTGAGATTAGTCTATAGTTTCTTTTGCGCATGTGTGTGCAGGGTTTATTTGGTTTACAGATCAATGATACATCCAGTTCTTTAAAAGACTATGGGAGTTTTCCTTCTTTTTATATCTCTAGAACACTCTGAATAGTATTAAAATGATCTAGTTTTTGAGGGCTATTAGAATGCCTCTGTACAACCTTCTGAGCCTGGTGCTTTTTGGAATTAGTATTTTGATATTTTATTTCTTCTGTGGAAATTGATCTTTCAAGCTTTTTTTCTTTACCAGGCTCAATTCTGAGATGCTGTATTTTTCAGAAAATCAACCATTTCATCTAGGTTTTCAAAGTATTTTCAAAGAATTATACAATTTAGACTCATGATATTTAAAAATAACCCAAGTCAATAGTTAATCTCCCATTGTCCTATTTTATTTTTAATATTTATTTACTTTTAAGAGAGAGAGAGAGAGAAAGAGAGAGAGCGAGTGCAGGGGAGGGGCAGAGAGAGCGGGAGACACAGAATCCTAAGCAGGTTCCAGGCTCTGAACTATCAAGCACAGAGTCCAATGCAGGGCTCAAACTTGTGAACCATGAGGTCATGACCTGAGCTGAAGTCGGAGACTTAACCAACTGAGCCACCCAGGCGCCCCATCCTATTTTCATTTGTACTCGTGCTTTCTCTCTTTTATAATGCTTAGGTCCATTCTACTGATTATTTCATAGAAGTATTTTATTTATTAATTCTGTTTGGTTTTTACTTTGTACTTTCATTCTCTCTACTTTTTGTCTCTTTTTTAACTTTTGAGATAGATGTTTCATTTATTGTTACACTTTTATTTTCATTCTTATGTTTAATCTATGCTTCTTTGCTTTAACTGTATCTCAAAGATTCTGTTTTTCATAATCATTATTTTTCTAAGAAACTGTTCAATTTCAATTTATATTTCTCCATTGACTAAGGAATTGCTTAATAACATTTTATTTCCAGATGGAAAAGAACTTGTGCCTTTTGATTTTATTTTCCATTTTATTACATTGCGATAAGACAATGTTGTTGGTTTGCATTATTTTTATTTGAAAGAATTTATTGACGTTTTCTCAGTGACCTCACATATGGTCAATTTTCATGAATGTTCCACATGTATTTGAAAAGAAGAAATATCCTCTTTCATAAGGGTAAAGGGTTCAATATGTATTCATAAGATCTACCTTGGGATTATGTTGTTTAGATTATATGTGTGTGTGTGTGTGTGCACGCGCGCATGTGTGCGTGCATGTGTGTGTGTGTGTGTGTGTGTGTGTGTGTATTTCTTTTCCAATTTGACCAGGCTTGAACTGAGGGTTGATCTATAGTCTGTCCTAATTAATATACTTCCATATGTTTTCTCTTATCTCCTGTATTTATGCCTTATGAAGGTTGCTGCTATGTTATTTGATGCATAGTTATTGATACCATTTGTATCTTCACTGTGAAGTATGGCCTTCACTATTATTAAAGTGTCCTTCTTTGTCTCATTAAGTACTTTTCCCTTCACGAATTTCATCCTGTCAGATATCAAGTTCACAATCCCAGCTTTCTTTATGGGCACTTGTCTGGTAGTTTAGCCCATCCTTTTAATTTTATTGCACTTTGTTTTGGAAGTATCTCTTACAATATAGAGTTGAATTTTGTCTTGTAAGACAATCTGAAAATATTTTTCTTTTCACAAGTTTGTTCAGACCATTCGCATTTATGGTTACAACTTATGGTTACAACTTAAATACTTGATTTTAGCTCTGTCTGATGATCTTATGTTGCATTTACTATGGATATTTACCATGTGTTTTTCATTCTCTGGTTTGTTTTGCTTTTTAATAAAAAAAATGTTGGTGATTAAAATGACTTGTGTTTTTGTTTTAGTAGTTATCTTTCCACTAATATATTTATATAATGCCCATGTTTTCTTTATTTAGGCTTCTACCATGTGGGTTGTCTGCTTTAAATGGTATCTTTGGCCCTCACCTATAATCTATGTGAAATCAATGAATTTATGCTACTTTTCCCCCTTTTTCTCTCCTTAAAAAAATTGTTCACTTTATCAGAGCACATAACATACATATACTATTCTTCTACCTTGTCCCCACCTTTGGTAGGTAGAAGATCTGTAGTTAAATATAGTCCATGCTTACCACTAGTTCTTCTAACAGTTTCTTAATTCACATCGTAGTTGGATGAAGGTGGTCTTCTAGTAGTTTCCTCACAAGGAACTCATTAGCACAATATTCCCTGAATTCTTGCATGTCTCTAATTATTTTTCTATAAACAAGCACATGAAAAGATGCTCAATGTCATTAGGGAAATACAAATCAAAGCCATAATGAGATACCAATTCACACTCCTAAGAATGGCTATTAAAAATGGAAAGAAGAAAGTGACACATGTTGCAAGGATGTGGAGAAATTGAAACCCTCATACATTGCTAGTGCGAATGTAAAACGGTTCATTTGTTGTAGAAAACAATTTGGTAGATCCTTGAGAAATTAAACATATAATTATCACATTACCCGCTTCGATCTACACCCAAAAGAGTTGAAGACAGGTAGCCAAACAAATCCTTGCACCAAAAATGTTCACAGCGGCACTTTGCACAGTAGTCCAAAGGTAGAGACAACCCAGATGTCCACCACTGTATGAATGGATAAACAAATTTTCTTACCCATCCAATGGAATATTATTCAGCCATAGACAGGAATGAAGTACTGATACATGCTACAATGGGGACGAACCTTGAAAACCGGTATGCTAAGTAACAGAAGGCAAACACAGGTTACATAATGATGGCTCCATTTATATGAAATATGCAAAATAGGCAAATGCATAGAAACAGAAAGCAGATTGGTGGTTGCCAAGGGCTGGGGAGGGTGATAAGGTATACAGGGTATACTTAATGTATACAGGGTTTCACTTAGGACTGATGAAGTGTTCTAGAACTAGATAGAACAATATTATGAATGTACTAAATGTCACTGAATTGTTCCCTTTAAAATAGTTAATTTTGTGTTATATGAATTTCACCATGATGAAATTGTTCTTTTTAAATCTTTTTTTTAACGTTTATTTATTTTTTGAGAGACAGAGAGAGACAGAGCATGAGCGGGGGAGGGGCAGAGAGAGAGGGAGACACAGAATCTGAAGCAGGCTCCAGGCTCTGAGCTGTCAACACAGAGCCTGGTGCAGGGCTCGAACTCATGGACCACGAGATCATGACCTGAGCCAAAGTCAGACGCTTAACCGACTGAGCCACCCAGGCGTCCCCGAAAATTGTTTTTCTTTGGCCTTGACATTTGAAAGATGAGCGGAGTTGAACTAAAAAAATCGTTGGTTCACACTTTACTTTGGTTCACATTTTTTTTTTTTTTTTGGTAAGACTATTTCACCATTGCCTTGCTTCCTAAGTTGCTCTTGAGAAATCTAATGCCAACCTGACTTCATTTTCATTATAAAAGACTTTTTCTGATTTGTTTTTCCCTGATGAGTGATGAGACACCACTTCACACCTGTCAGAATGGCTAAAATTAACAGCTCAGGAAACAACAAATATTGGCGAGGGTGCCGAGAAAGGGGAACAGTTTTGCACTGTTGGTGGGAATGCAAACTGGTGCAATCACTCTGGAAACCAGTATGGAGGTTCCTCAAAAAATTAAAAATAGAACTACCCTACAACCCAGCAATTGCACTACTAGGAATTTATCCAAAGGATACAAAAATGCTGATTCGAAGGGGCACATGCACCACAGTGTTTATAGCAGCGCTATCAATAATGGCCAAATTATGGAAAGAGCCCAAATGTCCATTGACTGATGGATAAAGAAGATGTGGTGTATACACACACACACACACACATACACACACACACACACAATGGAATACCACTTGGCGATGAAAAAGAATGTATCTTGGCATCTACAACAACGTGGATGGAACTAGAATGTATTATGCTAAGTGAAAGAAGTCAGTCAAAGACAGATATCATATGATTTCACTCAGATGTTGAATGTGAGAAACACAACAGATGAACACAGGGAAGGTTAGGAAAAATAAGATAAAAACAGAGAGGGAGGCAAACCATAAGAGACTCTTAAAAACAGAAAACAAACTGGGGTTTGCTGGAGCGGTGGTGGGTGGGGAGATGGGTTGGGTGGGTGATGGGCATTGGGGAGAGCATTTTTTGGGATGAGCACGGGGTGTTATATGTGAGAGATGAATCACTGTGTTCTACTCCTGAAGCCAAGACTATACTGTACGTTGGCTAACTTGAAGTTTAAATACATAACTACATACATACATACATACATACATACATGCTTGTCCTTTTTGCCTAGAGGACCAGATTATTTTTTCTTTATTTTGACTTTAATTTCTAGTTGTTTTATTAAGATATGTTTCAGAGTTGACTGTTTAGAAGCAAATTTCCTCCATGGTCAGCCCTTTCAATATGTAGATTCAGGTCAACTTTTACTTCAGGAAAGCTTTCTTGAATTATAGTATTATATATTTGTCCTATTTCACTATTTTCTCATTGGCATCTCTAATTGTACTCATGTTTGCCTTTTTTATCTATCATTTTCTCACAGGTTCTTTTTGCCTCTTTTTCTTGGCTCCTTTCATTTCTACCCATTATCTTCCATTGTCGACTTTCAGTCATATTTATTTTCTCTCAGGTACCTTCTAATTTAGTCATTTCAAGGTTAATTTTTCGTTTCTTTCCTAACATCAGTTCCCATTAGTTCCAGTTTGTCAGTTTCTATTTTGGGTTTTTAAATTCCTGATCGATGTCTTCTCCCCGCATCTGCAATTGCTTATTTAATGATAATTAATTCATGTTGGAATATGGTATTATATTTTCTTTTGCATCAGGGCTGGTTTTCTTTCTGCCTTCTGGAGTTTGTCATTTACTGCAGTTTTCCTTAAGCTTAATAAAAGACTGAGGTAGAACATAAATTCAGTAAAGTAGGTAGCTGATAACCCGATATTTCACTTTCTCCTTGCACTTACCTTAATCCACCGTCATCAAGAATCTATCACATACCAGAGCTTATCACGCCACTTACCATAAATAATGTCATCCTTTTATCATCTGATTAGTCAGTAACCCTGTTTCAGAGTCCCATCCTAATGTTCTGCTTCTAGGGCCACTCCTAGTACTTACTTTCAGCCTGGGTGTCCCTAAAGCAGGGCCCGAAACAAGGACTTGGCATGTGGGAACTTTATTTGGGAACAGAGTTGAGAAGACACTGGGAGAAATAAAATGGAAAAGTCAATGCAAAGTTGTATTGGCAAGTTGATCACCTCTATGAGCGATGGGGCTTGTTCTGCTGGGTCTTGGCTCCCATTGGTCAAGTCTCCTGGGGTGTTAACTCCCTTGTTTGTGAATAAAAGATGAGGAGGGAAGATGAGAGGTAGGGCCCAAGAAGGGTTTCATACTATTTTCTAATGGTTTCCACTGTCTCAGCTAAGTCAGATCTCAGTCTTAGTGTGGACTTAGGTCTCTGACTCCTTTTAAGACTTTTTTTTTGGTCTTTGGTTTTCAGTAGTTTTTCTAGGATGTGTCTTATTTGATTTAGTGTTTACTCAGCCTGGGCATACGCAATGAGGTCGTTCTTGTAACTGTGCCTCATATGTATTCTGAAAAAGTCTTAGTCATCATCTCTTGGAATATGGATTCTAATCCTCTTTTTCCTTTCCTGGGACTTCAATTATGGGTACAACTTTCCATAGACTCCCATGTTTTGAAATACCCACCCTCCCCCCCCCTTTTTTTTGGTTACTTTCCATGTATCAGAATGGATATTTTTTTTAAAAAGAGGAAAGATCTGTATTTTATTTGAGTGAGAGAGAGAGAGAGAGAGAGAATGCATGCATGTGGGGAAGGGCAGAGGGAGAGAGAATCTCAGGCAGGCTCTGTGCTGTCAGCTGACACAGGGCTCGATTTCACAAACCATGAGATCATGACCTGAGCCGAAATCAAGAGTTAGATGCTTAATTGAGCCACCCAGGTACCCCAGAATGGATTTTTTAAAAAAATATCTTTTTCAGAGTTCAATAAGTCATTTTTCAATTACGTCTGATTTGCTGTTAGACTCACCTGGTGAAATCTAAATTTATTTGTAATTTTCATTTATAAAATTTCCCGTTGGTTTTGTTCAAGAACATTCAATTCCATGTCAAATTTCTTAGGATTGTCTTTTAACTCTATTAACATATTTAACATTTTTTTTGAGGTTCATGGATGATGACTCCATTTTCTGAATTACTTGTGGGAATTTCACTTGTTTGTTGTCTTAGTCTTCAGTCACATGGTCTTGTCTCCTCATGTGCCTAGTTATTTTTTAATGTGTACTAAACATTGTAGGTAAAAAAATGCAGGAATAATTTGAGCCTGAAGGATTTACTGGGGGCTCTAAATTCTAGTCTTTAATGGACTCTAAGTGTCCAATATTTGTTCTTCAAAGCCCCATGAGTCTGTTGAAAGCTCTGTTCAGCTTCTCACCCGTGCTTTCAAAGTGGCAGATGCCTTTAGAAGCAAATCAGCTTTAATGCCCAGCTCACCCTCTGGGCTTTCTTCTGTTCCCAGATCTTGTTTCTGTGAGTTCCTACAGCCTAGGTAGCTGGTGGCATTTTGATGTTTCCAAACACTTCATATATAATAATGTGTGTGTATTTAAATCAGATTTTCTAGTTGTTCTCACAGGAAGGCTGATCCAAACCATCCAATTCATCATTACTAGGGTAGAACTCCGTCCTGCTGAAAAGTTCTCTCCTTTTGTTTTCTCATGCAATATGGATACAGGGTTGTTTAGATAAAACTGATTTGTTTTGGATTTTCCTGGACAGGCCAGAGAAGATAATCATATAGATGGAGAAGAGGTTTGGGTAGCTTACAGGGTCTCTTATCTCAAGACTATCATCTTCTGTTGCTGCAGTGAAGTTTCTTTAATACATGATTTCTCTTTAATGATAATGATACCACTTAATGATACTCTCTTGTTTCACTGGGGCCCATAGTTTCAGCTGATTCTTTCTTTCATTTCACTACCATGTCTCCAAGGTACCCCCCCCCCCACCTTTCTAGGTGTCTTCCAAGCCTACTACCTCTGTCCTATGTACTTTCCAAGTTCCTTTCTTTCATTTTTCCAGTAGCTAATGACTCTGCCCCACCAGGCTTCAGACATGTTCTCAGCATTTCCCCACTCAGCATGGCCCTTGTCTTACTGGGGGAGCTTGAGTAGATGTCATCTGGGTTCTCCTGCCACTAGAATCCTGTCACACTCACTTCTCTTATGCTTAACCCTTGTCTCCCCCCCCACCCCCAGTGTGGGCTTCTGAGCTGAGGTTTATTTCCCCCACTTACATGTAAGGTGAAGTCTGTAGAACTTTCTTTCTCCTACTTATATAGTAGGAATGGGTGATTTCTTGTCCTATTAGAACCCAGAACAATAATAACACATTTTTTAAAACTTTTTGATAGGATATTTTAGTTATCCTTTTACTGCTTTCTAATTTTACTGCATTTTGTTTAGAGAAACAGTCTACAAGATTTCAGTTCTTTGGAAACTGAGACTTCCTTTGTGGCTGAGTACACGGTTGGGTTTTTTTTTTTAATTTTCCATTTGCATTCTATATTTGCTTGAGTTTAGTAAACATTTTAAGCACATACATCCTCTAGACTTAAAAAAAAAACAACCTTTTTTGATCTGTCACTCTCTGAGAATTAAAATCCAGTAAAACTCATGTGGCTGTAATATTTTGTCCATAGTTTTGTCAGGTTGTTGCTTTGTGTATTTTGAGGTTATACTGTTAGGTGTGTATATGTTCAAGTTCATTATATCTTTGACCTGTTTTCCTTTTAGCAGTATAAATTGTCCTTGTCTCTCATTTTCCGCCTTGAATTCTGTTTTGTGTTACTTTGCCTTGATGTTTACATAAGACATCCATCTCTTGTTTTATAGGTTGTCTTTGTTCTCTTGGCTCCCTAATCTTGGGTTGTGTGTTGTCTCTTCAGTTTTATTCTTAAATTTATCTATTTCCCCCCTATTGTTAATGATGGCATGTGTAACTAGGACAAAACACATTTATGCCAAATAAATCTTGATTTAATGACACAGTTCCTTAAAAAAATAAAAATTCCTTATGCTTCAGCTCCTTACCAGTGATTCCTGAGAGCTTTTTGAGTTCCAGCCTCTGTTACTTCACTACAAAAAGCAAAGATAAAAAAAATTAGCTTGCTGTTCGCTCAGTTTCATAATGGTTGATTAAAAGTGCCCCTCTCCCCCATTGTATTAAATTAAGAGAAGTCTTCACACAAAGGCAGGTTTTGGGAATGCCATTGGAGCTGTCACAGATGCTGGTATCTAAAGATGTTGTAGCACCAAGAGAAGAGAAAGGAAAAGCTGTGACTTGACTAACTAAAAATGAGTAGGGGGAGAGACAGGTGGGAAGAAATGTTCAGTTGACTATGTGTAAAAAGAACAGATGACAGAAATAGATCAAGATGGCGAATTTGATTTACAAAGAAAACTAATGGTGTTCAGTAAAGAGAGGGGTGATGCTGTTACAGGGATCAGGAAGGTGAATCTCAACAGAGAGTGAGGAGGGGCAAAAGGCAGAAGACAAGTCTGAAGGGGTCCACCACAGAAAAGCAGCCATGTTCTAAGTGTGAGAGAACCAGATTTTACTTCAGAAAAACTGAAGGAGAAACACGGTTTAAAGACATTAGTCAATGTCATTTGGAAAATGACAGGGTAAGAACAAAAGGTGTAACAATACCAGAGCATGGGCCCAATTTTCCAGATTAGATTGTACAGTGCAGTCCACTGGTGGCTCTTTGAAATGGAAGCAAAAAATCTTGTAAGATAAAAGAGATTAAGATGAGGAGATGTTTTCTAATTCTGTATTTTCAGTTTTTAAAACACTTGTTTCTACATCTTTGGATATTTTGGAGCTTTCTGGTGGAACTGGAGGTTGTTTTTGTTCTGAACAAAGGGGATGCATAGCTGTTTGCTCCCATTCATGGATCTAATTAGGCACGTTGTCCCATCTATAATAAGTCATGGGTTCCGTTTTTCTTTGTTAAGGTAGTCAGAGGCCTTCAGGCATGAGTGACTTATTGAAATGTATTCTCATAGTTAGGGATGAATTACCATCCCGATATTGTCAATCACTCGATAATTTTATATCCCCAGAGCACTCTCTTGTTGTATTGTACCACGCAAAGATGAAACTTTATTCTCATATTTGTTCACAGATGTGATAACACATTTTCCTATCTAGTGAATAAGGAAATCCTTCTAAATTCAGCAATAGTGGCAGTCTGACTAAAAAAAGTTATTTTCCATATCCACAAAAATGTTAATCAGATTCTTGTCAGAACATGTGTAAGAAGTGGTTTTCATTGTCACAGCTCTTGATGTCAGATTACTCAAACAATTTATGTTTTGTTGCGGGGAACACGGGTGTGAGCAGAACCCCCCCAGGTCACGTGACCACTTCTGAGCCTACTCTTCTTCATAACACACAGAAATGATTTGTGTTTCGTGGTAACGAGTGAACGGTGGGAATGGTGGAATTTCAACATGGCTGTTCTTTATTTGATTAAATATATTCTCTATTTATTCTTAAAAAAACTAATTTAAGTTAAATGGCAATAAACCATGATAATTTAGAAAACATGTTGAAATTGAGAGTGAAGAGAAATGTTCTGTATGTAAACCGCACTGTAAACCATAAAACTTATTTTTGTCAACTGCTTCTCATGACAGTGGCTGGGAATTTGACATTTCTACTACAGTAGGCAGAAAACCATGTAAAACACACTCTCCCACATACCACATCACATCTCTATTTATACTTCCAAACTAAAAGCATTACAGCCCCCGAAAGTGCTGAGTGGACTGCGTACGTTTACACTAAGAGCTGTAAGTTCGCAGAAGCGTCACCTTAAACTGGTGTATCTGTGTGGCAAGGCCCCTTTCAGCACCCCTGCCTGCACCTTGGGCCCCAAGCCATACTTCATGGAACAGGCCTGGCTCGCCAAGAGAAAACCGTTGCTCCAACATTCAAAAGGTGGTGAACTTTTTTCAGTGAACTCTAGTCAACACAAGACAGGATAAAAAAAAAACAACAAAAAAAAAAACTCTTCTCAAACAGATTCTGAAACCCACTTGAAGCACCCCCATGATGGCATTCAATATGATTTACCCACTTCAAAATGTGTTGGTGGCTATTCAATTACTTAAGAAAGGAGACTTGTAAAAATTTACGTCATTGCAAGGTGAGTTATTTTAAAACTAGAAAAACGACCTTTGATAATCTATACAAGCAAACATGAATGTGACAGAAACACGGCCAGATCTCTAATCGTGTCTGAGGTATACATTCCACCCGACTCACGAGGTCTCAGAAGTTTCTTGATAAAAACTCCCCCTTTCCACTTAAAGATCATAAGAAGTCAGTGCGATCCGGTTCTTTTCCCCGCAGAAAGGGTATTTAGTTTGGGATGTAACGTTTTAAAACAATAATACAAACCTCCTGGGAGAATACCACAATAAATGTCTCAAAAACCACTCAGTTAATCCCAGGGTATAATCCGGCTGTTTCAAATTACTGCAGGGAATATTATGGGCCTTAATGACACCGTAACTGCATGAAGCCAAAGAAAGCTAGAAAGAGAGGCCAAAAAGATGAGCTCAGAGCCAGCTGAAGTGACAACAAACATGTGGCTGTTTACTAGGATTGGAGAGGTTTAGTCTGCAGATGTTTGCGGTCTCTAGAAGGTTCCAGAGGAATGAGTTATTATGAAGATTTGCAGAATTTGATGAGAGCAAGATTCTTCTTGGAGATGGCGGGCCCCAGACAGGGAGGCCCAATGGTAGAGACAAAATTTATAGATTTCTGTGGTCAGATCGTACTCTACTGGTCCCGCAATGTACATCAACAAATTAATATTGTACGGATGTCATTTCAAAGCCTCCTAAAGACGAGAGTCATTATTGAAGCCATTAGAGCACAGATGGTTCAAACTATATGCAGATATTCATACTTGCATTTTTGCATTATAGCTGCTTTTTTTTTTTTCCTGTTGAACTGTAATGAATTGTCTCATAATCTATTCCATCTTCTTGCCATTAGCAGGCTTTGAATGTTCGCAAATAGGAGCAAAGAACTCATTTTCCAGAGCTTTAATCACACAAAGAGGGAATGCCTAATTCTCTAAATGAAATGGTCTGTGATCACTGAAGCAGAGATTTAATATATCACGGCAAATTAGGTAGATTTTAATAAATTACTTATCTCCCTGAATACTTTACATATGCTTAAGAAGGAACATAGCCTGTTTGCAAACAGTGAAAACCCGCAGCCTATAAAAATCCTTTGAAGAAAATGACAAATAAAAAAGTAAATTAAAAAATGAAATGCATTATATCCGAGACCTCTAGAGACAATTCCTTTGCAGCATTGATTCACGGCTCCATTAAAAATATCAATTAAATCCTTCAGTGAGATTGGGTAAAAGCTAGAAAATTAACTTTCTGAGCGGCTTTTCGAGGATCTGGTTATCCAGATCCACCCCACCATTGTACAAGCTTGATGTAAATTTTGAAAAAAACGATAAAAAAGATATTCCTTTCAGGTCTAACTAAGCATATCAGAATTTGAGCCATACTTTTAATAATTTCTTTCTATGTCATACGCTAAGTTTTCAAAGTATAAATTTCAGGTACATACATTTTCCTCTTTACGTGCACACATCCCTGTATCACCATGGCAAATACATAAAAACCATACAAATGGGCAAAACTGTGGTTTTTGAGAAAGAAAACCAAAAACTTGAAGTAATTTAATAAGTTGGTGCCAAGTCTCATTCTTTATATTTAATTGATAGAAACTGCATGCATCAAAGAAAATGCATACTGAGCTTTAATGTGCATAAAATGGATATTAGCATTTTAAAGAGGAAGATTAACACATTAATCCAAGTAATTTTCATATATTGCTTCTAATAAAATCTTCACAGTATAAAACTCTTAATGAGGCTAATCATAGGCATTCCATTTAGTGGGGCGATTAGGGATAACATAAAAGTATTTCTTTTTCCTAGGTTTTCTAAGATTGATCCTTTTTGCTTATTACAAATAAAAAGGGGAAGTGCATGTCGGTTCTTCATAAGAAAGTGTTGAAAATGCAAATAGACTTTCTCATGCTAGCATGTAGGTATAAATTATTGAGAAGGCACTGCCCATGGAGGAGAGCTGAAGTCCTGAGGGGTGGCAGTCATGGGAAGGAGGGAATAGCTAAATAAACAAATGAAAAAGTATACAAAACTCGAACACTGCCAACCCAGGCCTCCCCCTCCCTGCGCCCCATGAATTATAGATTAAATACACCCGAGTAATTACAAACATCTCGTCTCAGGGCTTTCGTGTGAGCATTTCCTCAGGAGGAGCCTTTCTTCTGGAATGGCTTCTTTCAGCCTCCAGGTCCTCTCTGTATTGCTCGTAGACAGACCGTAGGGCATGGAGTGCTTCGACTGTTACCCTGAGTTTGCCGATACCTCCACCGTCTGCCCGTGCATCCAAAACTAGGAAGGAAAAGAGCAGAAGAGTATGAATATCATTCCGCAGATTTTTTTCTTCAGATAGGCCACATGAGACAGGAGTTGAAAAAGATGAAAACAGGGGCGCCCTGGGGGCTCAGTCGGTTAAGCGGCCCACTCACGATTTCGGCTCAGGTCATGATCTCAAGGTTCGTGGGATCGAGCCCTGATAGGCTCTGCACTGACAGTGCGGGGCCTGCTTGGGATTCTCTCTCTCCTCTCTCTGCCCTTTCTCCACTCATGCGGCACACGCGCTTTCCCTCTCAAAATAAATACACTTAAAAAAAGGAAAAGAAAAGATGAAAACAGCTTTATAAAAGTCCAAAGTGCACTGGCATCTCAGAAATCTAAAAATGAAAACTTGTCATGTGTGTCCGAAGATACACATTTTGGGTCTATCACATGTGTACATACACATTGTTTGTGGAGTTAAGACTCATGATCCATCCTGAAGTTTACCTAGTGGAAAGGCTGTAGGAAAACAATTCCCACGTAGGATCAGAATTTCTAAGATAGAATAAATAAAGCCTATAAGGGATCAACATATGACAATTCCAAATTTTTTTTTTCAAGGAAACCTTTAAACACAACTTTGTATGCAAAGCCTTAGGTTGACCTGAGCAGACAGGGAGGTCACAGGGCACAAGTGGTCCCCAGCTCGTCTCCCTGAGTTTACACCTCTTCTTTGGGACTCCTCCCTGCTAATGTCTGGCACAGAACACAGAGTTAAAATCCTGACCTGGCCAGCATGTAATTTTTTGACTCTCTTTCAAAACATGGCCACAGTAGCTGCGTCAGAGTTGTATGGGCATTCGAGGACTTTCGGAATGAGAAGATGGGTTGCTAAACAGAACTGACTGGGGAAAGGAGTAAGAACATAAAGCAGAGGTTAATTTTCATCGTTTTTGTCAGACTTTCTTGGTTCTGGTTGTCTTTAAGGGGGTTGAGGGTAACATTTTAATCCTCCCATCTTTTTTTTTTTTTTCCCTGTGCTACGCAAAGTTGTGGCAAACTGTCACGTAGTTAGATATGTGTAGTTTATAAAGACTTCCCAGGATAGGTTTCCGATCTGGTTAATTATTTGGCTTGATCTTGACTTCTGAGCATGTAACCACACACTCAGGACAGGCGGCCTGACATAGGAACTGTAGATGCACTGTGGTGTAAAAGTGTCTGGCACTTAAGAGGTGCTCAAATAAGTGTTCATTTAATGCACGAATAAATGAGTAAACAGGCCACGCACAGTTCCCCAGAGGTGGCTCCATAACGTGACAAGGAGACCAGAGCTTGGCCTCAGTTCTCCATTTCCGGTGTACAGCCCGGGCCATCCTCATTGTGATTTCTAAAAGTCTGATTCATGGAGCACCTCTCCTTCAGCATGTTCTAAATATGTTCTGTAAGAACACAGAGGGTAGAAGGTAAGCCCTGACGGGACTCACGCCTTTGAGGTGAAAATACAGGCGGGTACAATTTTGTCAGGAATCCTTTCCTCCTCCCTGAGTCCTGCTAGGAAATAAGTGACCGGTAACTGCTTGGAGTTATTTGCAGTGGCTCTCTCACTGGGTTGTAACACTGAATTAAAGAGAAGCCTTGCAAAAGACACTATAATGATGACTCAGAATAACATGCCTTGGCTGAAATAAGGCTCCGCAGCATGAAGCTTCCATAAACAACACTAAAAAAAAAAAACCCCAATGGCCACATTTTTGTCACACGCTCACCCCTAATACTAACAAAATGAATAATTCCTTGTGAAGTGCAATTAATTATTTTAAAATGTCTGTTGACTGCAAGGAAGGCAAGAAGGGGAGGGCAAGGGGAGGGATTGTGGGGAAAAGCTTCCAGCTTCAAAAGAAAGTCAGCTTGAGTTGCAAAGGATTCAACCAATGTGTGACTCAACGTCCCTGCGGCCAACTAAAAAGAAGGTTTTAATAAAGAATTTGGATTTCAGCAATTGTTGTACAAATTGAGCAACCCTTCCATCCTTACCATCGATATTTTGCTCGATGATGTCTCTCCCTTGCTGAAACATGTCGGCGAGGTCAATGTCAGCAATGCCAATGTCCTCGCACTCCAGGTCCTGCTCATCCTCTGGAGGGTCGCTGACCACAGTGAAGCGAATGCTGAGAAGGGACAAAACAGAAAACCACCTCCCAGTGAGAAGAAAAAAATCACCATGAAACACAACTCCCAAGTGGGGTTTTATCGCTAAGTATGAAATCTCAAAGTTTCCAATTATTCCAATAAAAAGAAAATTACATGAGGTTAGATAAGTTATTGCGTGAACTAGTACAATTATTATAGCATACCCGGCCTTCAAATGAACATAAATCCACTTTTTCCAAGTGCTGATTAACACTGAACTCTAGAATCTGAGAAAATTACTCGGCAAAGAGAAGAACCAGATGTTTGCTCTAATACACGCTATCTGATTGTATTTTGACACTTGTACTTTTTTCTTAAATGTTTACTTTTGAGAGAGAGAGAGAGAGAGAGAGAGAGAGCAAGTGGGGGAGGGGCAGAGAGAGAAGGAGACACTGAGTCCAAAGCAGGCTCCAGGCTCTGAGCTGTCAGCACAGATCCTGACTCGGGGCTTGAACCTGCGTGCTGTGAGATCATGACCTGAGCCGATGTTGGACGCTCAACTGACTGAGCCACCCAGGTGCCCTGACACATCTATTTTTAAGTTAAAAAGATCAAGTGGAGAAGGACCAGGGAGATCAGGGCACTGCTTTCAAAAGAAATGCAACATTTTCTATAGAAACATACACCTTCAGAGTAGCTACTAAGCAGTCTCTCCAACTATATGTGTTCCACGAAATGCAGGCACCGCGCTCACTGGGTAACATCCTGAGTCACGTCAGGTAAATGTGTGGTAGCTCTGCCCAACAGCTACGTGAAATGTTTGTGTTAACTTCAGCAAGGGGTTAGCTCGCAATCACAGCATCCAAGTTTTCTGTTACTCTTAGACACATAATTGTAAGGTTCTGATGGAGCTGATTTGAATTAGTGGCTTGTGTGGAGGCCAAACACACTTGGATTGACCAAATGACAGGAATTTACAGTGAAGTACTCTTCGGATATGTCTTGGCAGCATAGCTTAAACCCTGGGTGCTTGTAAACTACCAATTTAACCATTTTCAGGATGTATCCATCCCGAATCAGATACAAAACAAAGAACTTGTTTCTTAGATAACGTTTTTAGATGAAATTCTAAGTCTCTGAGAGACCATGCCTTGAAAAATAGGCACAGAGAAAATCCTCTCCAAACGCTTACAGGTACACATGATAGTTAGTGTTTAACTAACTTGCTGAAAACAAGCATTCAACATTTAATTCCTTTATGGAGTCCCTGTTTTTAGTCAGCAGTACCTTTTGATTACAAAATAGAAATCCCTTCGGTTGAAATCAAAGGCAGTACCTATTTCACACGATACTTGTGAAGAGAACAGGTGCTGGTCTGTTAAGTGGATACACTGAATGGTTTATATGATGCCTAAAATAGAGGGATTAAGATGGAGTGGTTAAGGGCATCCATTCTGAGTTCCAATTTCTGCTCTCCTACTGTCAGCTTTGTGACCTTGGCTACATTGATTAACCTCTCTGATCTTATCTGTAGAACGGGAAGAGTTATGCCTGTCTCAGGGCTCTGGTGGGGGCTCAAATGAGATGATACATATAAACAGTGCCTGGAACATGGTAAGCACAATGTTTGCACTTTTATCACTATTATTTTTAATCTACAGAGAACTGCTGAAGCTTCTACATTTCTAACGGAAGAGAAAAAGAGGACCTGGGAATGCGTGTTTCTGTTGAAAACTGAAATTGCCAAATCACACGATGACTGTATCAGTCAGTCCAACAAGTTGACGCACACTGAACATCTAGAAGGCTTACAGGAAAGATAGAGGCTGGTGCAGACTGTACTAATATCGGTAAGTGTTATCCTCCTGTCATGTCTCAGATTTAAGGATATGTCTATCACTTTACAAACGCAGACCATTGCCTCTACTGAACATATGAGAATTCTGACACAAAAAGGAAAACAAAACCCCTTCCAAATGCCAGAGAAAGGGCCAGAAACCCAAATTCAGTATTTCTTGTTTTGAATTCTATAGAGAGCAACGTGAGATGTCAAAGAGGAAATTAAGAGACTATGAAGTTAAGCTTTTAAAAAAGAAAGAAGGTGCTAAGATAATGTAAAAGCTACAGTCTGGCTTAGGTTAAACTGCACGGAAGACATCTTTAGTCTCATCTTTAAGCCAAGACATGGAGCTGGAAACCTTGTTTCATGTCCTGAAGAGGACCCGGTCTGAGGCCCGGGACAGACACACGGGGGAGATGCCAGGTGCCAAGGGAGGTGAGACAGGAGGTGAGACAGGACGTGCCACACGGGCTGCTCCTGCCTCCTCTTCCTCCCTCGCCCTCCTGCAAAACTCTCCCCCTCTCAGCGAAATCTGCCTTGCTAACCCCTCTGCCGGGTCCTAGACACAGACCTCTATGTCTTCCTGCGTGCCTGGAACTCCCTCTGCCTGGAATGGTCTTCCTTGGGCTGTTCATGACCTGACTGGGTTGTCTCGTTCCTCACTATTCAGTTTTTTGTCACCTCCGTAGGTCTGCCCTCACTGTTTCAACTTGTTTAACTTTCTCTTTGTACTTATTCTAATATGTAGCAGGTTTACTTGTTGATGTCTATCTTCCTCAGTGGGATGTAAATTCCGCTTAAGTGCAGGGACTTTGCCTTATCCAGCATTTAGCTCCTGACACTAGATAGGGGATTAAAAATCGTTTTCGAATGACTGCGTGAACTGCAAAATGGACGATCCTATTGAAGCCTGGCTCATTTGAAGAAGGCATACTGGAGAAGGCAGGCCCTGGGCTGGATATCAAGATTTAGACCTCAAATGTCACTTGCTCCTACTAAGGAAATCAGAAAGCACTAAAGTTCTTTAAATCGTGTAATAGTTTTGGTTCTTTCCTCATTCAGAAAGAATTCCCTTTTGCATAAAACAGGATAGAGGAGCCTAAGGGTTACCTGTGAGGGCCACTATTGGAATTCTGATGTCATGTTGGAGCTGCTCAATAGAACATGTCAAAGAGAAGAAATGAAACCAAAAAAGAACTTTTAAGTCACTGTCAGAACTATGACTTCAAATAAACTCTTTTTCTCTCTCTCTTTAAAATGTATGTTTACTTTTGAGAGAGAGAAAGAGACAGAGACACAGAGTGTGAGTGGGGGAGGGGCAGAGAGAGAATCCTAAGCAGGCTCCAAGCTGTCAGCACAGAGCCTGACATGGGGCTTGAACTCATAACTGCAAGATCATGACCCAAGCCGAAGTCAGACGCTTAACCGACTGAGCCATCCAGGGGCCCCTCACATAAATAATTTTTAAAGTCCCACTTCAATGTGTTACCTCCCTTTTATTTTTATTTGAGAGAGAGCTCGAGTGAGCACATACTCATGTGGTGGGGGGCGGGCAGAGGGAGAGAGGGAGAGAATCTCAGGCAGGCTCCATGTGTGGAGCCTGATGCAGGGCTCAATCCCACAACCCTGGAATCATGACCTGAGCTGAAATCATGAGTCTGACACTCAATGGATTGAGTCACCCAGATGCTCCCTTTTAAGGTGACACTTGTATATAAGCAAATACAGCACAGGGCAAGATGCAAAGGTGCTGTATGTAATTTGTCATCGATGTACAGAGTTTTATGCGTGTCAGAAAACACTGGCCAAACTTCTCTAACTGTGGCTTTGTAAGCTATCTCTACTCTCCAAGAGAGCTGCTGCCTGAGAAAATGGATACTTATAAACTGGCAGATACTTTCAATAATGTGAAGTCATGTGACTTGTATTTGTAAAAGGTGAGGACATTCACTGAATAACAATGGTCTGTTGGCTGTGGAAACATGTAAGCACGAACCCCTCCTTTTTCCTGGAGAAAAGGATGGTATCAGGGAGAAAAGGGGGTCCGGCCGCCCCCTCCCACAATGGCCCCCTCCCTGCCATGGAGGTCACTGGTGCACAGTGCAGGGCTGCGGGCACTGCCTCTGTGGCTTTTTCTCAAAATGACACGAACATCTGTGTCTCTAGGGGTCATTTAGAGAATTTAGAGGAACAAGGATGGGTCAGTGGGAGTCGTTATATTTATTGTGGGCTTTAATTTTTAAAAGTATTTTGGTTACCAGTAGGTCTTCTGAGGAAAGGCAGGTCTACATTTAAAGCAGATCTGTCTTTTAAAAAATACGCACAACGAACCCTTACTGCACACTGTGTTGTCAGGTTCTAGTCTGCCTGTCTCACCTGTATTATCTTATTTAATCGTTACAACAACCCTGTATGGTTATTATTACCGCCATTTTACTGATGGAGAAAATATGAGGCACGGGGTGCTTGTCCAAGGTCGGGCAGCTAGTAAGTGTTTCATGAAACACGAAGTTAAACTCAAGCCATTTGGCTCCAGAGTGCACCCTCCTTGCAGTTACGTTCTGCTTTTTACAGTTATACTCGACCAGGAATGGGGTACTGCATATATACTGTCTGGCTTTTGGTTTGCAAGCACCGCAGGATCTTTACAGTTACGCCGTGTGGTATGCAGGCCTACTGTATTTCTCGGAGGAAAGAGACCCCGAAAGGAAACATACTCATTCAAGGACGCAGAGTGAATCGGAGAAGTCAGGTTCTCTGATTCTTCGTCTTGAGCTTTCGTTCGCCATGCCATGCTGCAGAGATCTATTTTGATAGAAGCCATGAGATAATTTAGAATGCTAAATGTACCTTCTATTAGGCATCTCCTGTCTCAGTAGGATGGCTTTTAAGATGTCTCTCTTTGCTTGGTTGTTTTCTTTATCCACGTAGATCACTATACAAAAAAAAAAAAAAAAAAAAAAAAGAAAGAAATCCACAGAAGGAAGTCACTCAGGAATATGCCACATTAGTACCATTCTGTATTTGTATAAATAGCTGTTTTTAGAGACACAAGTCCTGCCACCTCACTTGTATGCCTGGGAAAAGAAAGCAGCTCTGGAAGCCAGAATCAAATCTGAATAGTCATGTGATCTAATGTCATGTCACTGGCAGGTTTATGTGCGCACTGTCAGAAAAGATACAAGCAACATCTAAGAGTGCCACATCGCTGTCACTGCCTGTTAATGGCGCTGGCAGTCATGACAGTAAAAGCCAGCGGTCTTTATTGCTTTGTATTTGAGGGATTTACTGCATTTTCTTTCACCCAAGAAGCGAGTGATAATGATAATGTATGGCAGAGAGCTTGTCCTTCCTGACAGCTCGGTAATTTAATCCTTCACTCCTGCCACAACATGCAATAAAAGAGGCATCTAGTGTATGGGCTGAGGAAATCCACGGGCTGACGTTTGCTGGTGTTTGGCTGGGGGGTATGGGAGAGAAACGCAGAGGAAGGGAGACAGAGGCTTTTTAGGGTAGGAAGTTTGTCTTTGGTTTTTAAAGGTGCATGTTGGCATGCAGGAATGTGGCCAGACTTTACGTGGCTGAAATGTGACGTGAGACAGCTGATCTAAAGTCCCACCAGGAAGAAGGCAGGGAGCACTCGAAACGGTAAATAAGCGTCTGCGCTTGGGGAAAATGGCATCTCACAGTGCGAACTCTCCAGATTTCAACCTGATTATTTTTTTCTCAGCTCGGCAGCCTTTCAGCCGTGCCTTAGCTTCTGAAGACATTTCCTTTTCACAAGCCATTTTGGAGGTAAAGTCTCCCCTGTGACCAGCTCTTAATTTAGAGACTATCCTGATCAGAAGTACACAAAGGGTGAAAGATACCATGACAATTCCAAAGCCAGACTCTGCTGGGAAAGAGCATATTTCATACCGAGAATGTTTCCCTGGACAATTTCAGTCTAATCTCAAATTATGATACTATCAATTCATTTAGTCATTTGGCTCAGTTGACAGGCTGGGCATGAGGCATGCAGGGTGGGAGACACATAAGTGTCTGTGTAGGGGTGGGTTAAGGGTTTAAGACAAGTGAGAACCAAGGTTAAACAGTGGCTCTTAGTTTATTGCTGTTTGCACGATGCAATATCAGTGAATGTGACTAATTATACAGGTTACTGAGATTTACAGGAATCAAAAAAGATAAAAGGTTCAGAGTATTTTGTAAGTCTAGTGCTTTGCTTACCAGTGCTAAAAAGGCTTGTTAACAGATGACTTCTACTAATGTTGGGAGACGGCACCTCATTTTGGCCACCAGTACACCAAGCCAAACGGGAACTCCGTTCCCCAAATGAGAATTTTTTGTTTTTGCTGTTAATCACCAATTCAAGATATGGTTGAGCCTATTTTTTTTTTTTTTGACTTCAGAGTTCTAAAACTTAAAAGCCATAATGGTCTACATTATTTTTGGGGTTTTTTGGTGACAATTTTTTGGATCATTTCCTCCCCCCCATTTTATTGAGATATAAATAAATTGACTTTTAACATTGTACTAATCTTGCATATAACATAAGGATGTGATATATGTATATTTGAGAAATGATTTCCACAATCAGTTTAGTTAATATCCATTACCTCACTGACTCACACATTTTTTTAACTTCTGATAAGAACATTTAAGATCTACTCTTGTAACTTTCAAATATACAATAGAGTCTTGTTAACTATCGTGGTCTATGTTGGTTGAAGATAAGAGTTATCTCAGTGATTGAGGGAAACAAAAAAGAATGAATTCAGAGTCCAGCATCCAGCTGGTCTTTCAATTAAACTAGGCCAGTTCTGATAAGTCTCAGTAGCTCGAAAAAATTTTTTTTAATGTATTAAAATACACATAACATAAAATTGATCATTTTAACCACTGTTAAGCATACACTCAGTGGCATTAAGTCCATTCACATAGTTGTTCAACTGTCACTACCATCTACCTCCAGAACTTTTTCATCATCCCAAACTGAATCTCTGGCCCAGTTAAATAGTAACTCCCCCCTCCCCTCCCCTCCGCACTGCCTGGTAACCTCTATGCTACTTTCTGTCTCTATGGACTGGCCTATTTCGTATACCTCTTACAAGGGGACTCATGCAATACTTATCCTTTTGTGTCTGGCTTATTTCGCTTAGCATAATCTTTTTCAGGGTTCATCCATGGCATTTATCCAAATTTCATTCCTTTTTAAGACTGAATAATGTTCCATCGTGATATATGGGTTTTCTTTATCCATTTGTCTATTGATGTACGTTTGAGTTATTTCCACCTTTTCGCTATTTGTAAATAATTCTGCTATATATTCGTCATAAGTATTCGTCAGAGTCCTTGCTATCAATTCTTTTGGGTAGGTATCCAGAAGATGAACTGCTATATGGCAATTTCTATGTCTTAAAAAAAAAAAAACCTGAAACACCATTACCATTGAAATTGGTTAAAAAATGGTATGGCGGGGACACCTCTGCTTCTGCCTCATCCAGTTGGCAAGCGCACTGTGCTTCCTATTCTCTTAATGATAAAAATAGTGACAGCCGTTATTTGTTGAGTGGTCTTTATGTACTAGGTACTGCGCTCAATACTTTTCTTATGGCAATCACATGTGCTAAGGACCATGCTGTCCCACATTTGACAGATGATTAAATAGACCCAGAGAAGGTAAGTACTTTGCCCAGGCCCACCTAGTTAGAAAGTGGCAGAACCCAGCAAGTCTGCCTCCAGAGCCTGCCTTCTTGACCTCCACGCTACAACTTCTCCTTCTTCCAAACAAAGCCAAAACCTTTCCTGCTGTTTAAGCGCAACCATGTCATCAGCCCAGACTGCAGTGTGAGAGAGAGTTCTGTACCTGTATCAAGGGAAGCCACCGAATTCTCCCTGCACTCTCTCAGAAAGGGATACTCCTTGGGTACGGCTGCTCCAGGGGCCTTAACTCTCTTGGGCTGAACAGTTTTAAAGATTCCTTTTAGTAACAACTCAAGCTCTTTACCAATGAGCTTAGTCCTCCGAAGGTGGACCAAATTTGAAGTCCAGCTCTTCTGTTTGCACAAACAAGGCCTAGAAAATGGGCGTCTTAATCTAGCCCAGAGGTTCTTTGCCTTTTAATGCATGCCAGGATCCCCTGGAGGGCTGGTTAAAATGCACATTAATGAGCTCATCCTGAGTTCCTAATTCTGCAGGCCTGGGTTAGGGCCTGAGAAATTTTATCTTCCCAGCTGCTGCTGCTGCTGGTCAGGATGTCCCACACTGGGAACCCCTGTTGCAGCTCAACATCCCTTTGCCAGTGAACACTTGTGTGTTGAACACGTGGGACATCGGAACACTGTGGCCACCTCTAGGTCATGGGCCTAAGGACATCCTTCTGGTGTTATGGAACTAGATGGTTAAAAACAAATCTACAGTTTCAAAACTTGAAATATATCTTTTAAAAAGCAATTCTGGGGTGCCTGGGTGGCTCAGTCGGTTGAGCCTCCAACTCTTGATTTTGGCCCAGGTCATGCTCTCACGGTTCGAGAGTTTGAGCCCTGTGTTGGGCTCCGTGCCCAGGTTGGAGCCTGCTTGGGATTCTCTCTCTCACTCTCTCTCTCTACTCCTCCCCCGCTGGTGCTCCCTCTCTCTCAAAATAAAATAAAAAAATAAAATAAAAAGCAATTCTGGTGACTTGAAAAGTATCAGATCTCTCTAAAAATTAAGCTATTTGCCTTTTCTTCTCATTAGAAATCACATTTGTTTCAGACTTGGTAGATTTTCACATAAACTTATTGAAAGCATATGTCTCAAAAAAGGTACCAAATAGTAGTCCAAAGACCTGAGCTGATCTTGAATTGTCTACCGTTAAAAACTCATCCCTCACTTCTGCAGGTTGGAAAGATCTTTATATTCTTATCGGTGTCATTTGGCAGAAGAAATGCAGATGGCTTAATTACAAAGGGTTGATAACCTTGAATCTCAGAAAACTTTTTGTGTTGGCACATTATCCCCCAATCTTCATTTTTGCCAAATTTCTCTTCCTATTAGTGACAAAATGTAAAGTCTGCATCATTCTCATCTTCTGAATTAAACTTTAATTGTTCCAAAACATAGACTGTTCAATGCTCACACACTAAGGGCCCAAATCTGTAGAAGTCTCATAAAAACTTTGGACGATTTCATTAATCTTTTTTCCTCCCACTGTCAATTCCCTAGAAGGCTTTTTTCAGCCCAGACAACATTCTTCAGACCTACCATTAATCTTATTTTTTCCAAACTATTTTCTAGCTTTGTCAGCATTCTCGGAGTAAAATTTTCAGGCCCAACAAAATACAAATGTTTTCTTCTTGTTACAAATGTTTAGCAAGTGAATTCAACCTTGTTTTTTTTTCTTTTTTTTCCCCAGCATTAGGAGCCCTAAGAAGATCTATTTTTTGTGTAAGTGAAAATGGTATTAACACCTCTTAATCAAGACCAAATCGGGCTATAAATAATCGTGCAGCTCACTAGACTAAACCTTTCATTTTATGTACCTAATTTAGGCCTCAGGATACAAATCCCTTTTGAAAAGACGCAAGCCATAATATAGGGTAAAAATCATTGCGAGGTTCAGTCAACCTCTCAACTGGTATGGTGGTCAAGTAGGAGACAGCATGTACTAATTGTCCTTAGATTTTCCATCTGAATTAAACAGTTTGGAAATAAAATTACTTTCATTAACATTTAATATGATTTGGAAGATGTAAGGCTGCACTATATTGACCTTTTACATCAAGTCACAAGTGAACGGTAAATCATTATAATAATTAGATGAGATAGTTACTTATTAACCAAAGATCAAGGAGATTCTGCAATGAAGGTGATGCAAATACAATAATTTAAAAATGAACACTTTCACTAGGTCATAATTGAGTGAAAAATAAAATAAAGCCTTCTACAAGGTTAATATTAATTATTTCTCAGAATTTGCTGATGACCTAAGACTCCATTTTTTCAGATATAGCAGATAATAAAAAAAAACAGCATTATTTTGCTTGGAAGCACAAAGTACATTCCTCTCCCCTCCCACGAGGGGATTTAAATATCCCTAAATTTCAATTAACCTTTCAAATACTGCATAGTCAAATCTCAATAGGTAGGAAGAGAAGCTGAAGAAAGAGATAGTAAACACTTCTACTGAATTCATTTCTAAAAAATTGTTGGTTCTCTTGTTGCTTTCAGATAACTAATTATTCATTAGAAACATAAGCAGCTCTCAAAATACCAATTAAATGGTAGGGGTATCTTGCAGTAAAAGGAAAAAATTTACCTGAACCAATGCCAACCAACCAACTAACAAAACCCCCCAAAGCCCTAGGTTACTACGTGAGAACGATACAAAATTCAGGACACTTGAGGATGTGTTAACAGGTTGCACCCCTAGAATGATTTGCATTGCTTCTTAAGCAAATAAAAACAATCTGTTCTGCAGCAGGCCAAATTTCTCAATGTACAATGTCTAAAAAGCAATTTTGTTGTCAGTCCAACCAAACATTCTACTGCTGACCTTTATAAAGAATAATACAAAAGCCAGAAGAGTTTGTCTCTTTTCTTGGGGTATTTTCATTATAATTAGTTGTCTAAACGGTTCTCTCATTACTAATATTTGGTGTGTTTTACATTTCTGACACTTTGCAGGTAAAGTATCTCTAAGGAAGCTTGAGAAAATGTTTTTGGAAATGTTTCTGTTATATCAAGTCAATGAAAGGAAGGAGGAATCAGATTCCTGTCCTGACTACACTATTTATTTCCTAAGTGATTTCTCAACCTATCTGTCATTATAGAATTATAGAATTTGAGCTGGAAGAGATCGAAGAGAGTGCCTTATTCAATAGATAAGAAAACAGGATACCATGAAATTTAACCATCTTGCCCAAGTTCACATAACTAGTAAGAACTGTGGGTCCAGGGACGACTAGAACAGACCTCTGGATGCTCATGGTTACTGTCTCAAGCAATGACCACATTTCTAAAAATAGCAGGTGGGTGCACATGCGTTCATACACATAGAAGTAACCATGAGCATCTGTATTCTTACTCCATGACCAGTAGCTGATATACAATCAATAGCATGATTACTCATTGATTAAAATACAATTTATCAAACTGGTGAGTAAAAATATTAGTGTTGAATTAGCATAAGATGGCTTGTTTTTGCTAAAGATAATACAACACTCCATCTTTACGAAGGTTTGTTTAAGTACAGGGCTTTAGAACTTAATAAGTAGTGTTATCATAGGGTCATGTCTGCTTGATGTATTTTTGCTCCTCTTCAATTATATACCGATATACACGATTCTGTAAAACACCTTAAAGTTGGGTGATCTAAGAATTTACAGGGTACCAGTTGGGTCTGACTTTGAGGTCAACCAGCTGATAGGTAAAGCCCTAAAAGAGACAGCCTGCCTGCAGCTATCGATGCATATGTGGACTAAAACATGAAAATGTATTCTAAGAACTTAAATTTAGGTCATTCAATAAAAATCCTGAACATATAGACACTGGGAGAGATGTATATATATATATATATCGTAAAAACATCTCTGTGAGGACACTGATCAGAAAGGTAGAAAAAATTAGGCCACCGAATTATTTGAATCATGATGAAAAGGCTAGTAGTTTTTTCTCCCCCCCTTGAAATATTATACTTTTTGTTTCAGTTGTAGACCCAGGTGTGACAATTTTCTTTTGATACTATGATATAGCAGGAACACCTAGAGACATTGTTTTCCTACGATTTTTGTTTTCTCTTCACTTTAGTATTACTTCACATTTCATTCTCAATCCTAATGGTACAGATCTGACTTTTATTAATCTATTCCGATGAGACTTCCATGACTTTATGTGAACATTAGAGAATTATACTTTGTCCTTGTTCCTACAGCTATCTTCACAGTAAGGCAAAAATAAAAGTCTATATTATAAATGAACCATACATACCATTGCTATAGTTATAGTAGACCCACTGCCCACTCTTGGGTTTTGGAAGTGACACAGGTGTCTCTTCGGCTGGAAGGCTGTAGAATCTGCATTCAACGAACAGCCGTTGGATAGTGTTATCTGTAGTTACTCGAGAATCATTAAGGCTTAGAGCTATGATCTCAATCCGAATTTTTTCTGATGGCTGTTTAAAGAGCAAAAACAAAAAAACAACAAAGAAACATAAAACAAATGAGCAAAAATCCCTTTACTCTTTTTCATTATCAATTTTAAATAAAACATGAAGGCCAATGGGTTTCTTTTTTGGAACGCATTGTACACTATTGTATAGTTACACATGATAGATTATTCACGACAGAGAAAGAGAGAATGAGATTCTAATGCCCCAGGGTTTGAAGTTAACAGTTTCATGGCAATAGTCTCCTGATTTACATTTGAGGCTATAAATACCCCACTAGTAGACTATCAGGGCGGAAGATTATGAGATCTTCATCTCTGATTGCTTTCAGAATGACAAGTATCACTTGGCCTTATTTCAAACTATGTAACGAAGTACATGTTTATCACTGCTTTTATTTAATCTAGAGTACCTGAGAAAGTTTCAGTTATTCAGAGATCAAAGCCTGTTGAATACTTTATAGCGATTATGCTAATATATGTTGCTATATGAATCCATATTAACTAGAGCAGAAACTACAGTTCATTGTCTTGTATATTCTGCCACAACATATTCCATTCAATACGTAATGTTTTCAAACGAGAGAAACAAACTGTTTACCTAATTTAACACATATTTCCCGGTTATTTATTTTTTATCTCATTTTTACAGAACTAATAATTAAAAATAATTGTTTTACTGTGTAATTTTCATTTCAATCCTTCCTTAATACAGTTTGGTGTCACAGACATTATTATACAAGCCGTATATATTTCCTTGAGTGATGATTTAAAACAAATAACAGACTATGACTTAAAAACCAGATCATATCAAGGTAACTCCTCACTTAAAACTGTAAAATTTTTACAATTTTAAATTTGTGCTTCATTCCCTTTAACTAAACTCCTCTTTACTAAATTCAGAAGCATGCTACTGTCAATTATATAACTTCAAATAATACTTAGAAAATCCTGAAACCAGGATCTGTCTATATGGCCAACTTTTTAGGAACTCATTGTCAAACATAAATCAGTGTGCAAATTCACCATAGTGGCTACTTAGATGTTTCAAAGCATATAATGTAATTAATCAAACTGAAAAGCATAACTATCCTATTGTAAAAATATCCCCATAAAGAACAATTTCTATTGCTGTCAAACCCCCTCAATATTTGATGAAGTAATTTTACCCCCTTCTTTCAAAAGACATTTTCTTTTATTATGTATTCTAAGACACTTTAACTAAAAACCCAAATCTGAATATTTCAATAAGGTTATTTTATTATTCAGTAGATTCATGGAAATTTTACTAGGATGACAGAGAAAATTCCACACCATTCTGTCTCCACTAATACAGGTACAAGGCGGCAGCTGGCAATATTACTAGGATTAGCATAGTATGATGAAATATTTAAAGGAAAATTTTTTCTAAAACCTAATAAATCAAATGACTGCCAAATGTCATTAAAGTGATGGTCTTTGACTTGAATATGCTTTTCATATTCAAATTTGAAAAGAAAGAGATGAAAGCCTGGAAAGGTTACTCGGTTTCAACTAATAACCTCAAGCCCTCTTCGTTCACGTGCATAAAAAATGAAGTTGGCTCTATTGTCTAACCTCACTTCAGAAAAGCCCTTCTCTGCTTGCTGAAGACTAACATGGGAAAGAAAATATTTTAAGTGATATTATTTTCTCCTTAAAATGCATTGTGGTTGTCAGAATACCACACACACACACGTTTTATAATTCTGGTTCAAATGGAGCACCATGCATAATTAAGTCTTTTACCTGCCTTGTAATTTGAAAAACTCAGAACTGTTATAACAGTAACATTTTATAAAACATTCCTGCTTCTGCACAAAAGAATTAAAGGAAAATAGCCATCAAAAGGCAAAATGGTTATCTCGATGTTGTGAAGAGAAGAATTTAAAGTTGTTTATCACAGAACCCAATGAAGAGACAAATGAACTTTTAAATAGCAGGGGAATCACATTTATTTAACTGGTTATTTTATTAATAACATATTAAGTGTACAATCCCCATATGAAAACTTGCATTACTGTAAGAACAAATTTAGGTAATCAAATAAGACTATATACAAAAATAGAAGTCTACATGAAAGTAGATTACAGCCAAAGAAATTAGCAAAAACATCAATACCAAACAAACCAAAAGAAAACCCATCATAATATTCAAATAAATAAAAGAGCTTTAAAATTCCTTACATGGCATCATCTCCTTTCTGGTCCAGTTTATTACTATTATTCTCCCTCAAGCCTCATTACCTCTACCCCATGTCTCTTGATTTCCTAATATTATGCACAGAAGTTATTAGTTACCTTTTCTTCTGGTTTTTTTTTTTAAATATGTATTTATTTTTGGGAGAGGGCAAGCAGGGGAGGAGCAGAGAGAGAGGGACAGAGGATCTGAAGTGGGCTCTGTGCTGACAGGCTGACAGGAGCGAGCCTGATGTGGGGCTCGAACTCACGAATGGCGAGTTTATGACCTGAGCCAAAGTTGGATGCTCAACCAACTGAGCTACCCAGGTGCCCCTTTTTTCTTTTTTAACAATGTTTACTTATTTTGAGAGAGAGAGAGAAGGAGAGAGCAGCTGGGGGAGGGGCAGAGCAGCAAAGAGGGAGGGAGAGAGAGCATCCCAAGCAGGCTCCATGCTGTCAGTGGGGAGCCTGATGTGGGGCTTGATCCCTTGAACCATGAGATTGTGACCTGAGCCAAAATCAAGAGTTGGATGCTTAAAAGACTGAGCCAGCCAGGCGCCCCATCTTTGTTATTTTTATGCTACGTGAATCAACTTAAAATCAATCAGAAAGGGGATAAGTTCCAAAGAGTATATATCTAGGGAAGCATGCTAGATATATACTATTTGAATAAAGAATTTTCTAAACATTATACATTTCGGCTACTGGGGCTAGCCAATTTATTCTTCAACATTGTAACAATTCTGGTTGTGTTCCGGCCTCTGTGAATCAAAAGTTCAACTAGATTATATATAAAGATTTTGAAGATTCAGAAGCACATCAACTGCATAACCGACAACTCTGACTTCGTGTCAGAATTCTCTCCCCTGATCTCATTCATCCTCCACTACTTCCCATCTCAGGTGACATCACCACCCAGCTGGTCACCTACAGCCAGGAGACCTTGGAACCTCTTTTGCCATTTCCATTTTTCATACCCATCACATTCTAGAGATCACCCATTCCTATTCATTTTACTTCCTAAATACCACAGTGATTCTCAGATTATTGAAAGCTTGCATTTCAACATTGTATCAAGTAGTGGGGATATAATGACAAAACAGGATGGGGTTTCTCTTTTCATTTTTATCTCGAGAAATTTGTTTCGGTTCTCATCTGATCTGCAGGAAGAACTAATTCAACAGCTCCCTAGTGTGAGCAGGTACTTTGAGAGAATAGCAAGAGAGGGGTGAGAAGAACCGTAAAAGAGAACTGGCTGGCAGAACTGGAAGGAGATGGACAGTACAAGACTACAGGCTCAGTGACACGGAAACTGAAGCTACCTTGCTTCTTCTCTCAGTGTATGCAGCACACACTTGGGAACTAAGCGACCTACTCTCAGGGCTATAAAAGAGGTGAGGCACTCCTGCCCCTAATCCCTTGTCTGGAGCCTCAGCTGCTCTTCTTGTGGCTGAATTCTCTCCCGAAAAACAAATCAGGTGATCACCCTTTCTGCTTGAAAGCCCATTAACTTACACTCTAGCCATTTGCTGGGACCAGTGGTGTGCTGTTTATAGGGCTCAGGCTTTTTCCATCTAAAATCTCCCCCATCCGACAGAATTCTACCGAGTTTATGCCCTGGGCCACCCAGGCTGTCCTTTTAGGGTAGCACTTCTACTCTCCAGGGGTGAGTTGGTTCCTCCTCTGGGTCCTTCCTGCACTTTCCAGTCACATTATACTTCACGAATTTTTTGTCTATCTGCCTCTCTGTAGACTGCGAGCTCCTGGAGGCCAGAGCCTTGTCTTCTTAATCTTCTGCTCTTTAACATCCTATCTGGCACATACTAGGCTCTCAATAAATACTTAAAGATACAGAGTCAAGGGGGGCTGACTATCTTTTATATATTCAGAGTATCTTTTGTATATTGCCAGAAATAGGTATAGCTGCATTTTTTAGTGTTTTCTTTTTGAACAAATATTTATTGTGTCTCCCATGTTTTGGTAAGTTGGTGATTAATAACTATTGAAAAATATACAGAAATCTTGTTGTTTAAGATTTTAGTTAAAGAAGAGTATTTCAAAGACAGGTCAATATTGTGGAACTCAGATGGTAGGTTACTATTATTTGAACCTTTCCAAGTTTTCATAATAAAACGATGAAAACAAGTTCCACTAGGAGACTTGGAAGGGGTAACAATACACCGATTCAAACAAGTCTTTGCAGAAAGATGCGTAATAATGTCTGTCCAGGGTCTCTAGAACAAGACAGGTTGTACTTCTGTAGGGCATTAGTCGCCTTCACGTTTAGTAAATTGGCCACACGGTAAGGGCTTTAGGCTTTTCCTGACTTCTTTTCTGTATGTGTGAACCATTTGCTACTAAGTATGATGTTACTTTTTTTTGTCTTGTTCACCAAGTGCCCTATTAACTTCCCCACTTAGCAAGATGTTGACGTCAGCATACAAAAAAAAAAAAAAAACGCATTTAAAAATTGACTGTGGTGAACAGAAGTAATAGAAGTCACTCAAATAAGAACTGCAAGCAACTTACTTTTACTTGCCTGTGTAGATGGACACTACATATTATGTGATTGAATGATCTAGAAATGTGATGACAGCTTGTATTACTCACAGAGAAAAAAAGTTAAAGTTCTCATGATTTTGGCCCAATTCCACTATTGCTTCCTGACAGACACTAATTCACTTTTTAGGCCATATTTTTCTATAGTATTTACTTAAGCTTTTATTGGCATGCTTAAATTTTTTATATTTTACTTCAGAGGATCATGCTGAATTCTTCCTCTGGTTTCACCCATCAGAGCAGCCACACTGGAGCTGAATTGTTAGGCTTCTCAAAACTAATTATGCATGACAGTCCTTAAACATAGTATCCCTTAACTGAGGATGGCCTTCATGATAAAAGTTTTCAACTTGTTTTAGTCCATTAGATTTAACTCTAACTCTGGCGAGATTACATGTGAGTTTTATTTCATTCTAAATTTCTACAGTGAATAAGCATTTCTGTAACTTTTAAAATGATAAAGTATAGAAAATAATTTGGCATATTCAAGTACTCAACATCTAAAACAGATGTTACCATTTTGCTGTATCTGATTCAAACTTTTTTGTTGTTACTGTAGAAGAAATGAAACATTTCAGTTAGATACAGATCAAGCCCCCACCTCCTGGTTCCTTTCTCTCCTTCATCATTACCCCACAGGTAACCTCTATCCTTAAGTTGGTGTGTATCACTCCCAAACAAGCTTTTATATTTTCTGCAACATAGGTATGTATCCATAAATGACATAGAGTATTGTTCCATTTTTAGGCTTTATATCAGTGATATCAGCCTCTATTAATCATTCTGCAACTTGTGTTTTTTTTTCACTCAGTGCTATATATTTTGAGATTTATGCATGTTTATAATTAAAATCCAATTCCTTCATATTAACCGTTGTATACAATTCCATTTGTATTGCATATATAATCTATACTCCACTTTTTTGTCTACTGATGAATAGTTCAGGTGTTCACGGTGTTTTGCTATTACAAACAATGTTGCATCTCTTTTTGTTTTCTTGCGTATGTGAATGATTCTCTTAGAAGAATTGCTAAGGGACAGATGTGAGAAATCCAAATTACTCCCCAGATGGTTACATGAATTTACATGAATATTATATTTGCCACCATAAAAATGTGTTACATATGTGTGTATGTGTGTAAATAAATATAAACAAAGCCTACCTATAGGAGTAGGTAGAACTTGGTACTATATAGCAAACTGATCGATATAAAATGGAAATGGAAGGTTATGATCTATGTCTATGCCCTTTACAAGAAAAATTTTAATTGGGGTGAGCCCTAATAAAAGCTCAAAATGTTGGTTAAAAAGGCAGACTCAACATTGGTACTGACAGCCGTATGTAAATAGGGTAGGAATGCACACTGATAAATAGTGATTCTTACAACTTCCCTTCTTTAGGCTGGGGGTGGGCAGAGTCATCTCAAAAACTCAAAAAAAAAAAAAAAAGTCCTCCCAGGGGCACCTGGGTGGTTTAGTCAGTTAAGCGTCCGACTCTTGATTTCGGCTCAGGTCGTGATCTCACGGTTTGTGAGTTTGAGCCCCACACTGGGCTCTGAACTGACAGTGAGGAGTCTGCTTGGGATTTTCTTTCTCCCTCTCTCTTTGCCCCTGATTGTGTGTACTCTCTCTCTCAAAATAAATAAATAAAGTTAAAAAAAAAAAGTCCTCTCAACTCGCACTAGGCTACAAAACGTTCCCCTTGTTAGGAATCATATCCATTCTTCATACATGTTTTGATTGAAAACCTTTGGTTTCTTAAAATAAAAACTCTTTGGAAGAAAGAAGAGTAAAGAGAAACTCAAACTGTGGAGATAACAATGTTTTTAACAAACAAAACAAAAAAATCCCCAGCTTTCATTGGTGGCAGTAACTTATCTTTTCTCCTGTGTTATGTGAAAAGACCCATATTGAACAAATAATATAAATACTGAAAATTTCAATGATGGAGATCAAAATCGTGCTACAGTTAAGAGTGCTTATTTTTAGAATACTATCATGGTCTCCCTTATACACCATGTAAATCACTGCATCTATAATGGTCAGCAAATTACAGAAGCTTGTTACCACATGTTCTCAAGCAATGGTTGGGATATTTTTTCCTGTCCTAAGACACCTGAGGGATATGACACATTTCCATCATTAACTGCGGCTTACTATGGCAACAATGTGAAGGAAGGAGAGAATTTTAAAAATTACCCTCAATTTCAGGTGATTTTGACATGCTAGTCCACTTTCGCCATCATTGAAAACAGATGTTATAGTACACTGGTTCTCGATTTTGGCTGCACATTAATATCACCTGGGGAGCTTTAAACAAAATTCGGATTTAGCTGATCTGGATGGAGCCGGGCCCTGGCATTTATAAATGCTCTCTAGGTGATCTTAGTGCGCAGTCATGGAGAGAAGTACCACTTTTCCCTGAGGTTGCTCTTACACTCTAGCACACCCCAGAATGACCTGAAAGGCTCGGTAACACACAGATTGCTGGGCCTTGGTCTCTGAATTTCTCATTCATGAGGTCTGGGGTGGGGTCCAAGAAGTTGCATCCTCACAATTTCTCAGGTGATGCTGCTGCTGCTGGTCTGGGCACCACATTTTGAGAACCACTGCTCTAAACCAAAAAAAGATTCAACCTACATTTGTTGACCCTTTCTAAGATATTTACAAAAGAGCTTCTATAATATTCGTATTAAAGTGTTCTTTAGTTGTTGTTTAACATTTTAGTACAGAATTAGCTTACAAATGATTTCCTTTCTAGAAGCAATCTATACTCATCATTAAAAATAATCCAACAAGAGGGGCACCGGGGTGGCTCAGTTAGTTAAATGCTTGACTCTTCGTTTTGGCGGTCATGATCATGGTTTGTGGGTTCGAGCCCCATGTTGGCTCCATGCTGATGGTGCAGAGCCAGCTTAGGATTCTCTTTCTCCCTCTCTCTCTGCCCCTCCCCTGCTCCTCTCTCTCTTTCTCAAAATAAATAAATAAACTTAAAAAAATAGTCCGACAATATAAACCCAAAAAGTAAAATATGAAAGTTTCTTGTTTTGGGCGATTTTTTGCCAGAGGGGTTGGTGATTATTTTTTGTATATTTTTTTGCATTGCAGGCTGTATGGTCTCTGTTGCAAATACTCAACTCTGCTCTTGTAGAATGAAAGCAGCACAGACAATATGTAAATGATAGGTGTGGCTGTGTTCCAGTAAAACACTCCTTGCAAAAACAGGTAGAGGGCTGGGATTGACACATTGGCTATAGTTTGCTGACCCCTGCCCTGACCCATGTCCCAGAGATGCTCACTGCTGATGGTGTTTGGATTATACGTTTCTAGACATTTTCTTTGTTTATATAGACCTAAATGTTGTGTCTGGATGCTCATATAAAAATATGTCAGTATGGAATTATCAGTGAGGTGTAATTTCTTCACCATTAGTTTGGCAAAAGTGTGATGTGAGGAAATAGGAAATTTATACATTGTTGTTTTAACCAGAAATTTTTGTATTAGCAAAAACTGAAAGAAACCTAAGGATCCATGGGACACTCAACCAACTGAGCCACCCAGATACCCTGACCTAAAAAGTCCATCAAAAGGGGCTTAAATAAATATGGTATGGCTATGCATTACAATATTAGGCACATGTTAAAAGAAATGGAATATACTGCTATGGAAAGATGTCCATAGTATGTTAGTAAGAGATAATTAAGTTGCCAAACAAAAAAAAAAAACCCAACAATTTTGGAAGAAATTACTATGAGCAGAATAAGTCAACATTTCTGGTTTTACCTAAAATATATTTTGAAACTTACTCTACCTAGCTGAAGATGTTTTCCATATGAAGCTGTTTTCCATATGTAAAACAGTGGGAGGGGCTTATTTTACACACCGACAGGATATCATATTTGATTCTGAAATGATTTAATAATTTTAAAAGCTTATTTATTTATTTTGAGCCCACGTGCACGTGCAGGGGAGGGGCAGACAGAAAAGGAGAGAGAATCCTGAGCAGGCTCCAAACCATCAGCTCAGAGCCTGACTCAGGGCTTGAGCCCATGAACCATGAGATCATGACCTCAGCGAAACCAAGAGTCAGACATTTAACTCACTGAGTCACCCAGGTTCCCTGATTTATACTTTTTACTTTTATTCTTTTTAAATTTTTTTAATGTTTATTTTTGAGAGAGAGAGAGAGTGAGGGAGGGGCAGAGAGAGAGAGGGAGACACAGAATCTGAAGCAGGCTCCAGGCTCCGAGCTGTCAGCACAGAGCCCGATGCGGGAACTCACCAGCAGTGAGATCATAACCTGAGCCGAAGTCGGATGCTTAGCCGAATGAGCCACCCGGGTGCCTCCCGATTTAATACTTTTTAATACATGAATTCTAAAAGTAGTGAGTTGCTTTTTGCATTCTGCCTTTCAAATCTTTAAAGCATATTTTGCTGAACGTCATTACTGCAATCACCTGGGAATGCCAGTGCACGGTGTTCAAGGGGACCTGGTTTCCAGGTGGAACTGCAAGTTAGTCCAATTGAACATGGCAGTTTATACAAAACTGCGGTTAGTAGAAACAGAGAAGGAGAAAGATGTAAATATGCAATGCACAGAGGAGTCCACTGCTCTTTCAGGGTGTGATTTCCCATTCTTACCTGTGGGCGAACTTTTAAGAGATCTGTGAATCGATGGCCATCCATGTCGTAGTGAAAATGGAAAGCTGCCTTGCTTAAATGATAAAACTAGAAACCCTCTGAAAGAAGGATTGTTAATTCTTTTTTTTAATGCCATGGCAGATACAAATGTTTGGTTTTGATGTCTATTTTAAGGACCTAAAACAAGGCTTTTAATCAATGTATAATACATCAAATTGATACTGTTAACTTCTGATTATTCAAATTAATAAAATATTCATAGAGAAATGTCCAAAGTTTTACATTTCTCAGACTCTCCCCACCCCACTTAATTATCATGCCTAGAAGCTTTTTAGTAAAAGCAGCAGTCGTCAGGCTGACGGAATCTGACAGGTCAGCAAGGCCCAATTATACTGGTGCTCTGTGGCACTTTGATGTCCTGGAAACGAAGAGCGATAGGGGCAAATTGGGTAGCACATTATGTTAATGACTTGATTTAATCCAGCCACTAAACTTTATGTAGCCTGTTAAAAAAGATGCTAACACTAATTATGCCACTTTGGAAAGAAAAGGAGGGGACAAGCATTTCACTCTGACAAAGTGAACCTCATAAATGTTGTAAATGAAATGAAACAAAATGAAGTAATCTATGATTAATTATACATCACAGACATAAAGAAAAGAGGAAGAACCAAGTAATGTGTCTAAGTCCTGGGAAATCTGTTAGATTCCTTTTAAGGATCAACATTTCTAAGAAATAAGGATGAGTTGTGAGATCCTGAACATGCAAGGCAGAAACTGGGTGATCTTCAAGTGCTGACACAGGGTAGCAGGTAATTCAGATTCACAGTGTAATCGGCATAAATGATACTTATCTAGGATACTATTTTAGTCTTAATTTTGTGACATTATAGGGTAGAGGCAATTTGTTAAAAAAAAAAAACCTGTCAAGTGGGGAGAACCAGAATAGGGTTCTCTAATTACTTTTCAGTTAGTCTCTGTGCCTCTAATCTATTCTTTACATTATTGATAGCATGCTCTTTTAAAATTGAATTCAAGAGTGTAAACTCCCTAAGAGGAAGAGGATTATTTCTCTTATTCACTCTATATTCTCGGTGCCTAGAACAAAACTTGGAATGCAGCAAATGCTCACAAAATATTTGTTCAATGAGTGAGTGATCTTCCCTCTCCCTTAAAAGCCCTTATTGGCTGCTCAGAGAACTTTAGGATAGACTTCAGCCTCCTCGGATGATACACAAGAGGCCTCAATGCTGAGGGCATGTCTACCTTTTCGGCTGGGGCTCTGTAGGTGTGCCATCGATGTAGTCTATCCTAAAACCATTCTGAATTTCCAGAACAAGTTATGCTTCATAATCTAATTTTTATGCTATCATTCCTTTGTCCTATAATGATCCCTCTATGGCTCTCACTAACTCCTGATCATCTTCAGCACTTGGCTCAAGCCTCACGGACTGACGGACGTTAGGAAGTCATCCTTGATGAGGGTCCCTCAAGCTGTTAGGTACCCACTTGAATGCTCCTGTAGTACCCTGTGCATTCCATTCTCCTTGCTCTGATCACCCTGCATTCTGTGTTTCCTTGCACACTGTGACTTCTTTGAGGCCAGGGATTGCTTCTTTTCTGACACACAGTAGATGCTAATGAATGTAGAACTGTTGTGATAATTAAAGGACATATTACACAGGATGTGCTTAGGTCATAAGAACCATTCAAGTAGTCCTTTCCTTCTAATGAAAGCCATGTATCACTGTCCTGAGAATGCTACCCGAAGCAGTTCTTAAGGAAGATGTACAGGAAGAAATATCTGATTCAAATATGCAGGCTTCCTATTCTTGATGTAACGAATGCAGGTTCTTAATAAAATGATGTGACAGTTAATTTTATCTGTCAACTTGACTGGACCACTGGATTTTCAGACATTTGGTCAAACATTATTCTAGGTGTGTGGTCAGGGTGTTTCTGGATAAGATTAACATCTGAAGTGGTAGACTGAGTAAAGGACACTGTCGTCCCTAATGTGGATGGGCCTCCTCCAATCAAGTGAAGACCTAAACCGAACAAAAAGGGTAAGAGAGAACTCCTCTTGCCCGTTGGCCTTCAGATGCTGCATTGGTCTTCTCCGGACTTTGAACTTGCAATGGAACACTGACTCTTGCTGGGTCTCTGCCCGCCTGCCCGCCAGCTGGAGTGTACACCGCTGGACTCCTACTTTTACTGTCTTTAGACCCAGACCGGAGCTATGCCATGGCCTTGTCTGGGTCTCCAGCTTGCTGAATGCTGATCCTGGGACTTCTCAGTCTCCACAGCCACGTGGCTCAGCTCCTTATAACAAATCTCTTTCTATGTAGACATTTATACATATATATCCTATTGGTTCTGTTTCCCTGGAAAACTCTAATACAAATGGCTATCCACACAAGGGGCCCATTTTCCCTTTGATTCCCATTACCAAAATTTTCTAATAGACAACATAGAATTTCTATTCATCAGTTTGATAAACAATTTTAAGAATTTCAGGTTTGATAAAGCAAAAAAGCTAAATTGAACTAAATGCTTTATTAAAAGTGTCCAGGCAACCATATTCAAGATTTCTTTCTTGATTTATTGATTTTTGAACAATAAAGATTCCATATATCAGGATGCCATGGGTCAGGTGGTATTATAATTAATAATAATGGTAATAAAACTTTGGACAGATGAACTCTTCTGTTTGCATTGGGTTTGTTCTGCAGAGAGGTTAAGCTGAGAATTTTAAGAGCTGAAAGAAGTATTCCAATTCTTACCCAAAAAGTAGAAATTCGAAAAAAAGGTGTACAATTAATCATTTCAGGAAAATTAACGTAGATGAACAGAAAAAGCTAGAGCCTTTTTACTTTACTTACATTTACTTTATAAAAACTCCCTCCCCCACCTTAAAATGAAAAATGCTCTGCTAAGTGGTCTACTTCCCATATAAATTAAAGTATAATTTCCTTTTCAAAATTTCAGTTTACATACTACTTTTCAGCAATGTGCTAAAAAACAAGTATACACTGTACAAGATCTAAAGGGTTTAATTTTTCAGCAGAAATGAAATAACTTTAATAGTTTATCAGTGGATATATTTAGATATGAATAGTGTATGAATTCACATTTGTAATTTATAGTTTTGAATGCAATATCACATTTTGAATTCTGAAAGTTGAGATTTGATTTACCATATCTTTGTACATGGTTCTGAAAAGGAGTCAGAGAAGTCAACTGGTTTTAGTAATTAACTCCTAAAGCTACTGTTGTTAGGTATTGTTAATATGGAAGCAAAACTAACACTAGAAGTTATGACTCATCACATTATGAAACTACATATAAATTTATTTTGTACTAGATGATTGCATGGGTAAGACTGTGATAATGCATAAGTATTTTCCCAGAAATATTTTTGCCCGAAGATTTTCCTATATGAAGACTGATACGCTGTGAGTGAAAACAACTTTATGTCACAACATTTCTAGCTGGCATCAAGCTACTGACCTGTTTGATACTCTTGGAGATAGGACCAGGAATAATACATTCATCACTGTCAGATGCTGATCTCTCTTCCTCATCTGTTAAAAAATAAAATTCAGTAGTTTAAACCAATCATACCTTGTAAAATGGAGAGAAATAAGCATAGGCCATAAGGACAACCTTAAAAGAACAATATGGTGATTATGTCTAGATCTTTTTTTTAACAGCAAAGACATTTACTTTTACATTTTATTTTATTTATTTTAAATGTGTATTTATTTATTTTGAGAGAGAGCAAGGCAAGGGAGGGGCAGAAAGAGAGGGAGAGAGAGAATCTCAAGCAGGCTCCGTGCTCTCCATGCAGAGCCTGACATGGGGCTTGATCTCATGACCTGTGAGATCATGACCTGAGCTGAAATCAAGAGTAAGACATTTAACCGACTGAGCCACCTAGGCACCCCTAAATTATATTTTAGAAAAGAGAAAAAAAAAAAAAACGACTGAAAATTCCAAGTTCAGTTTTAGTAGAAACAAAGATAATAAAAATATAGCTTGTTCTGAAATTTAAAAATAATCTTTTAAAGAGAACAGGGTAATAATAGGTGTTTTCTAACAGCCTAACCAATTATACTGTGCAAAAATCAAGTTACTCTTAGTATTTAAAAGCTTTGCAATTTTATTATGGCAATGTTGACATACAATAAACTGCACATATTTAACGTGCAAAATTTGATATTTTGACATATACATAATCCTGTGAAATCAACACCACAATTACGATCGTGAATGTATCCATCACTCCAGAAGCTTCCTCATGCCGCCTTACAGACTGCTCCTTTTTTGCATCTCTCTGTCCTTATCTGCCCTTCCCTAGGGAGCCACTTCAACACTCTGTCACTATAGTTGCCTGTTCCAGATAATCATATAAATTAAGTCCTGTCATGAGTTGTCTTTTTTGTCTGAGTTCTTAGTCTTAAGTTTTAAAAAGTTAATTTCTCTGGAATAATCCAGATGATAGTATAACACCCGCAGATAATATAAAGCTATTTAAAATACACACCAGACACGCCAGCAGTTGTACTTGGATGCCGGTGGGGCACCCCAAGCTGAGATAAGGAGGCACGTGGCTGTTCCACCCGACCATAGCTGATGAGACTGAACTACGTCCCATCATTTCTATCGAGAAACAGGTATCGTGAGGTAGATCCACTATTCAATGAAGATGCCCTTGGAGGCATACTTTAACAGATTAAATAAAGCTGAAAAGGAAATAATATTAATTTAAAAAAAGGAAAAAACCACCTTCTGGTTCTAGTTCCTCAGTTATTTCTGTTTCATCTTCTGAAGAAGACAAACTTCGATCTGCAAGCTGACCCTCAGATAGAAAAGACACATCATCATCTCTTCCTTGTCGTATTTTCTCAGGATTCTCGTTTACCTCAGTTACATTGTTTCCTGGAGAAACCTGAAGAAATGAAAGCACACTGATACATTGTTGCTTAGATCACACGTATCCATACTTGTTGAAGCACTGGATTAATAAAGCATGAAAGCTTGAGACCTAAATATATAGACGCTCATTATATATAAGTGATTCATTAGAAAACAATCACTAAAATTGTACAGATAAATGTTAATATGCAGATATATGAAAACATTATTATACACCAAGAGTGAAAAACGCATTAACATCAAAATGACTTTTACATATTACTCTAATTCATATGTCTATTTACTACCTTCTAATACCAGCATAATTGTAGCTGTTATAACAACACTTGTCGTATTTTTGATCCTTCTGTTCCCAGGAAGTTGAACACAAAAATAGGATAATGCTATGATTTCTTGATCCATGTTAATCCAAAGTCTTTTAAGAACCAAATAAACCTTTTGAAATAATTTTAATTCAAACACATACCTCAGGAATATGTGAAAGAGTTGGCATATTAGTTTCTATTTCTGGTGTATGCTCCACTTCTGATGAAATTTCCTTCACATCTTCGGGAGAAGTAGCTATCTCCTTTAATTGATGTAAAAACACGCATGTATGTTATTTTGTATTTATTACTATATCCCAAATCATCCTAAGACAGACAGACAGACAGACACACACACACACACACACACGTATATACGAGTAAATACAGTAGTTACCCATGTCCCTAAATTTAGTTAGTATATTTCAGTAAAATGGTTGATATTCATCATGATATATACATATACACAATTTAAGAATGACAAGTGTAGTTCAATGAAGCACTGTTTATAACTGCAAATGTAATGCAAATGTCCAACAGTAGAGGATTAGGTAAATAAAATATGGCACATCCAAATTTCTATCTCTGATATATAGATTTGGGGAAATTAAATTTTATTTTTAATGTTTTTAAATTTTTCCTTCTTTGTATTTTTTAATATTTCTATGATGTTATACATTACTCATGTAATTAAAAACTGCATGTACTAGGATAGATATGTACTTTCTATGATAAACATTCTTTTTCAACAGTATCAAAAATCAACTTATAATCAAGCATTTTCCAAGATTGATAAACTGATGTTTATTTTTAAAATATAGCTTATCATTTTTGCTATTTTAAAAGTAAACACGTCCAATACAGAAAATATAAAAGATAGGGGCGCCTGGGTGGCTCAGTCAGTTAAGCGTCTGACTCCAGCTGAGGTCATGATATCAGTTCATGGGCTTGAGCCCGGCTTCGGGCTCTGTGCTGACAGGTCAGAGCCTGGAGACTACTTCAGATTCAGTGTCTCCCTCTCTTTCTGCCCCTCCCCTGCTCACGCTCTGTCTTTCTGTTTCTCATAAATGAATAAACATTAAAAAAATATTAAAAGAAAGAAAATATGAGAGATAAACAAGAAAACAAAAGAAACTAATACAAATCCATATTTTCATTACCCAATGATAAATATGTGTTAATAATACACTTCTTTTTAATTTTTGATCTTTTTATGATTGACTTTTAATGCAAATAAAGAAATTTTTTGGTTACAGAGTAGTAATTATATTATAAATATATCCTATTCCATTAAAAAAACCCTGAATACTACAACATAAAATTTTCTCCTGGTATTAAACTGGGTAAGCATCATTTTTAATACAACGTAATATTAAAATAAATGAATGTATCATAATTTAACAAACCATTTTACTAGTGTTGGACATTGAACTAGTTCACCATTTTTAGCTGTTGTGACTAACCCTGCAACAAACATCTCTATGCACATCTTTTTTATATTTATGATTATTTACGTACGAACAGGCAACCTGTGTTCGAATCCCAAATCTAATACTTTGACCTTGAGCAAATTACTTAAGCTCTGTAAACATTACTTTCTGGGATCTTTAAGTGGGAATAATTCTAGTGTGATCTTAAGGTTGTTGTGAGAATTAAATGAGTTTAGTGGACATAAGCATTCAGTTCAGTGTCTGACACATAAAAAGCACTCAGTAAGTATTAGCTATTAAATGCTGTCTGAGTAGTCACTATTGAATTAATTTATTTAGCGCATATATATGAAATACACTGTATATGCCAGGTATCATTTTAAGCTCTGGGTGCTGGCTGTGTAGCTATTCATTGAGCCGTGTGCTTAAGATTCATGTCCTTTACCTATTTAAGAGATACGTCAATTACAAATGTTATTATTTTTTTTAAAGTCCAAAAGAGAGGATGGTACCTTGAGTGGTGACAGTGGAGATGATGTGACTACAGGATATGTTTTGGAAGGTACAGCTGACAGGTTTTGGGGATGAACTGGATGTGGGATGTGAAAGGGAAATGCCAAAGGGATGACTTTGAAATTTCATGACTGTGTAACTGGGTGAATGGTCAGTCATTTACTGAGAATGGGAAACAATGAGAAAAACATTTTGGAAGAGGGTTGGTGAGATGACTTTTGGGTTTTGACATGTGAAGTTTAGATTCCTACTAGACATCCAGTCCATATGAAATAAACAGGAAGAAAATAAATCTTGAATTGGGCAGCAAGATCAAGACTAAAAATACAAAAATGGGAGTGTTAGCATCTGGATGTGGTTTAAAACTGTGAGATTGGTGGTGAGTGGGTGGCTCAGTCAGTTAAGCATCTGACTCTTGGTTTTGGCTCAGGTCATGACCTTGTGGTTCATGGGACAGCATGGAGCCTGCTTGAGATTCTCTCTCTCCCTTTCTCTGCCCCTCCCTATGTTTTCTCTCTCTCTCTCTCAAAATAAAGAAATAAGCATTAAAAAAAAAACCTGTGAGATTGGATAATAACCTCTGAATGCAGATATAGACTGAGCAAAGGTCTAGGTCTGCAGTTTAAATGCCGAGGCACCTCAACCTTGAGAGATTTGATCCAGGTGAGTGAGAAAAATAAGTGGTAAAGCTGGAGGGCAAGAAAGGCATGGGGTCCCAGAGGCCAAGTGAAGAGGAGGCGAGTATTCTACTGTGTCAGATGTTATTCGGAGATAAAGATGGGACTCAGAATTGACTACTGGCTATGGCAAAGTCAAAGTCATCATGACCTTAGCACGGGTGGTTTAAATGAGGATGAATTTGACTGGAGTGAGTTCAAGAAACAGTGTGAAGAAAGGATGACAGAATTAAGACAACTTTTTGAAGAGATTTTCTTTTCCCCATAAATGAGGACAGAGGATTACAGCGCAGTAGCTAGAGACACAGATGGAGCCAAAGAAGGGTTTAGATCAAAGAGTAAGAAGAATTAACATTTATAAACAGTGCCAAATTACAAAGCTAACATTTAAAGGAAAAAGAAATATTTTATTTACTGGTATCCTTTGAAATCAGGTAGAGTATACTAAAACTATATCATTTATTTCAAATATTGCTATGGGAGAAAAAATCAATATTTTCAGTGTTTACTACTTACAGAACTCTGATGGGGTGTGATATCCACAAAAGATACTTTCTTATCTACAGGTGTTAAACGCTGTCTTGGTTTAGGTGTTGGTGCCTAAGATAAATCAATACATTAAAGTGAGTATAACAAACATGCACTTGGCTAAGACTTGCAGCTATTTTTTTCTTTCTTTTTAAATGATTTCTTTAGTTCTAAAGTTACAGTTACTCACAACTATTGTGCGAATAGAGGATGCTGGAGGCAGTCTTTGAACAACTTCTGACTCTTGTTTGTGTATAAAATTTCCTAAGTCTTCAGTTATAGATCCACTTGGTGGAAGGTAAGTAAATTTCCATTTCAATATAACATGGATGGTTCCTGCAGGATGCTTTTTATGATCTGTTAACTCAAATATTCCTGTCAAGTTACAAAAATAATTTTAATTAATGCTAGAGTGAAATTTTATTACCATAAGAATTAAGGAAGAACAAAGAAAACTACCCACGACTTGCAAAATAATTTTGGTTTTTACTCACACCTCAAATGGCTTAGAGAATAAAGACAAAATAATTTATGATAGGTTCATGTCTCAAGCAGACTGCTTTCAGAAGTTAAGGTCTCAGTGATAATACTGACTCTTCGATGAGAAAATTAACTTATAAATATTTTAATTCAATGAAATTAAATTCAGACTTTATTCAGAATTCTTAGCCTTCTACTAAGATATTATCTAGGTTATAGTTCAAATATCATCTTTCATCTTGACTTGAATATTCTTGCAAAAGACTTGTTTCTATAGAAAAATATATTAGAACTTCACAAATTCAAGTAATTTATATATCTAAGGAAGACTTCATATTACCATATAATTTTATCATAATTTTAAATATATTTTACTGGGATTTGTTAAATTATTCCAAATTAATAGCAGCAAAGCAAACAAATGTCCATAAAATAAACAAACCATCTGAAACATAATAAAAAGTATCACCTAGCTGTAACTGTAATATAGAGTCACAAATTTTAGTCATACTGAAGAATCGTGGACTTGAAAAAAACAAAAGGATATTTCAAGTCTAACGTTTTAAAGGGGTATCCTTCTTTTACTTGGTCCTGAAGTGTTTGGCACATCTTTTAATGTCTGGTTGGGAAAAAGAAAAACAAAACAACTCTAGACTATAGAACCAAAGAATAAAGATGACAGATGGAATATAAGGAGGTGATAAACTTCTATTATAGGCACAGGTGGGGCTTCTAGAATGGCTGAATGAAGAGCTCAGTAAATCCTTTCCACAAAAAGAAAGAAATAATAAAACTGGACAAAATGATAAAAAACAACCATTGAAGGGCTCTGGAAATTGAACAAAGGTGTATGACAAATTGAGAAGCATTTATTTAAGAGAATCCATAGAAACTCAGTAAAAACAGTGTGTCAGAACAGACTCTAGTAAGCTACTTCCCTGGCTGCACATGAGACCTGCAGACTGCCTGAACTTTGAAAACCCCTCACCACACAAAAGGTGGAAGCCAACCAGCTCAAGGTGTTTAAGTACAACCTATGACCAATCAATGATTGACCACTAAACTATGCTGACTCCAACTTAAACAAACAAATAAAAACTTAGCAGAGACATCAGTGGATACAGTGAGGGAAAGACACAGATTAAGTTCAGGCAAGCCACTAACAAAAACAGCAAGAGAACCACCCTGTGGAGGAGTGGACGGCTGAAATCTAGAGTTGCTATAATATAGTATCCTAAATGTCCAATTTTAAGGAACAACAAAAAATCATGGCACATGTGGAGAAGCAGGAGTATATGCTGCATACACAGGAAAAAAGCCATCAATAGACATATTCTGAGAGGGTCTAGATGTACATGTAGCAGACAAAGACTTCAGAACAACTATCATAAATAGGTTCAAATAACTTAAAAAAGTGATATTTAAAGAATTAAAAGAAAATTTGACAATGACTTATAAAACAGAAAATATAATAAGGAGATAGAAATTTTATAAAAAAGAGAGAACTTAATAGAAATTCTGGAGTTGAAAGTATAATCACTAAAATGAAAAAAAATTCAATTAGAGGAGCTCAGTAGAGATTTGAGCTGGCAGAGGAAAGAATCAGTGAACTTAAAGACTGATCAACAGAGATTATCCAATATGCAGAGAAAAAATGAAGAAAAATGAATAAAGCTTCAGAGAACTGTGGGACACCATTAAACCACAAATGTATGTGTAACAGGAGCCCAAGGGGGAAGACAGGGCAGAAAAAAATGGAAGGAAAAACAGCAGAAAACTTCCCAAATTTGGTACATAAGGTTACCCTACACATAAAGAAGCTCAACAAATTCCAAATAGGACAAGCACAGTGGGATCCACACCTATATACATCATAGTCTGTTTAAAGCCACACACACACACACACACACACACACACAAATCTTGAGTGCAAGGAAACCATAATATTAACAGCTGATTTATCATTAGAAACAATGCATTCCAGAAATTAGTATCTGCTATTCCCAAAGTACAAAAGAAAAAAATAACTGATGACTAAGAATATTATACCCTGCAAGACTATTCTTCCAGAAATAAAAGCAAAATAAAGACATTCCTAGATAACAAATGAAAGAATCATTACCAGCAGACCTGAGTTACAATTCATAGTAAAGGAAGTTCTTTAGGCTGAAAGGAAATGATACAGATGATAACTCAAGTCAACACAAAGGAACAGAGACCACTAAAGGTAATTACATATGTAATTATGAAAGACAGTATAAATATGTTTTTTGACATTTCTCTCTTAAATGTCTCATTTAAAGACAATTGCATTAAACAATAATAGTAAAATCATATTGTTGAACTTATAAAAAACTAAAAAGTATATGATAATAACAGCACAAAGGCGAGGGAGGCAGTGGAGCTACACTGGAGTAAGGAAACAACACCAGATGGTAACTTAAATCTATAGGAAGAAAAAGAAAACCAGAAGTGATGAATACATAAGTCAATGTGAAAGTCTCCTAGAGTTATATACATTCTCCCTTCTCTTGATTTCTTTCAAAGACAAAAAGTTATATAAAGCAATAATTATAACATTGTATTGTTGGGTTTCTAACATCTATAGGCATTCTATGTATAAATATATGACAATAATAACACAAAGGATGGGGGAGGAAATGGAATTATACTGGGGGAGACTTTCTATACTTTGATGGGAGTTGTCAGTATTAATTTTAGACTGCGGTAAGTTAAGATACATATTGTAATCTGTAGAACAACTACTAAAAAAACAACTAGAAATAAAACTATAGGACCAAAGTTGAGGATTATCTGAGAACATTAGGAAGATTAGTTATAGACAGATCATATATATAACTAAAGTATAATTTAGGTTTGTTTTTACAATTTTATACATTCAAGAAATACACTTACCTGAGATACACCTGTCATGTGCCAGTGAAATCAGAGGCACATTGGCTTTTCCTATGTAAATATTTTCTTGAGTGTCACTATCATCAAACACATAAAAACTCAGAGACTCTGACTTAAGGTATCGGTCCAAATCCATATTCATTGGCACTGGGAAACACATATGATCATCAAACTGTGGATCATTGCTACTGGGAATGATGGCTGTATCGTGGTCTGCAAAATCAAAAAACTTGTACACGACATACGGGTGTGGCTGAAGATGGTTTGCTCGGGACTGTAGACGGTTGCAACATCTTATTGTAATATGAAGTTCATTTAAGTTGCCATCTGTGGAATCAGCAGAACTAAGCTGAGCAGTTTTGGGTGCCTGCTGACTTGACTGGAAAAAATACATATTTATATTACAATAATAATACAATGACAAGATCAACAGCAGCTGCCAAACCCCAAACAAAATAATTTTGTAAATGGACAAAGAGCTGCATATTTGCAACTTCATAGTGAATTTCCCAAACTAATATTCCCTAGAACATGTGTGAACAGGTGATCTTAAGTTATTAGCAATACACATCGAAGACTGGGCATACATGGAGAGATTGCTGTTAAAATAAAACTAAAAAAATTAATTTGATATTCTTTAATTCTATTTAATGACTAATGAGTAAAGTGAACAGATGGGTCCAAAGACAAATGTCCTCTAGTTCACAATTTTATTAAGAGCTAATTCTTCAAGCACTCCAGTTATTTTGATAACATCCCACTCTTAAGTAAGAATCCAGTGAGCCCACCCGGAGAGGTGATTTCGTTATATTTGGGTTGGCCCTCATCCTCAACCAATGGTGTTTGGGGACGCAGATACAAAAGCCCAAGATTAGCAAGTATAGTGAGGTTCAGCTGCTCTAATAACAAAAGAACAGGGTCAGAGATAAATCTCAGATGGCAGAAAAAGCTACAACTGGGAGGACGTTCCAAAAGAAAGATGAGTGAGAGGAATTATTAGGCAGAGCTAGAAGCTACTCTATGGCCCCTTTTGGAACTATAGTTCAGGTAGCCTGTGCATAAGAATTTTAGCAAACAATTACACTGATTAACTGTGAAGCCCACCATAGCTGATGACAAAGAAATGTTACTGTTCCAGGGTCTTGTTCAGTTTAGTGTTGGAAATTTCTCTACTTTTCACAAGCATTTTTGAATTTGGGTTGAGCATCTGGAACCTCTGACTCCAGAGAAGTCGAAGAATAGGGTAAAATAGAACCAAAGTCATAACATCCTCAGTAGAGACATCTGGTGGTGTGGAGAGGGGAAGCCTGAAGAGAGAATCACGACACTCCTTCCCCAGGGCTGGTTTGCATTCAACTATAGAATGTTGAGTGGAATGATTTAAAAAGTATCCCTTCTGCGTCTCACTCCAAATCTGCCCACAAAAGTTGGAATTCCAACAAACAACTCACCCACCCCAGAAAATGAAAGTGTAAAAACAAAACTACAACACTAAATAAATAACCTGGTCTCTTGATTTTTAATTCCCTTTTCCATGACAGCATTTCCCAAAGTTATGTTCTGAAGAACACTAGTCCAGAAAGATGATCTCTGGGAAACAGGTGCCATTCTTCCTTAAGTTCGGGAATCTGTCATATTAGTCACAGTTCTTTAATTGGAAATTATAGAAATTAATTCTATCTAGCAAATACAACAAAAGAGACTTTAATGTAAGTCTGTATGGTTATTTTATGGAACTGTAGAGCAGAGATGTGGGTGGGCCTTAGGAAGGTAATAGGACTGGAAAACCGTCAGAATTTCTTCTTGATCTGGTCTCCATTTTTCTCTGTGTTCTTGCTCATTATTCTCTTTCTCCAGTCCCATTTTCTTTCCTTTGCTGGCTAACAGCAAGAAGATGGCTGCCCCACAGCTCCCAAGCATGTTCCAAGCAGGGAGAGTCTTGCTTTCTCTTGAAAGCAGAATATGATAAAATACCTAGGAATAAACCTAACCACAGAGGTGACAAATGTATACACTGAAAACTATAGAAAGCTTATGAAAAAACTGAAGAAGACACAAAGAAATGGAAAAACATTCCATGCTCATGGATTGGAAGAAAAATTTTGTTAAAATATTAATACTACCCAAAGCAATCTACATATTTAATGCAATCCCTATCAAAATAACACCAGCATTCTTCACAGGGCTAGAACAAATAATTCTAAAATTTTTATGGAACCAGAAGAGACCCTGAATAGCCAAAGCAATCCTGAAAAGGAGAACCAAAGCTGGAGGCATCACAATTCCAGATTTCAAGCTGTATTACAAAGCTGTAATCATAAAGACAGTATGGTACTGACACAAACACAGACACATAGATCACTGGAACAGAATAGAGAACCCAGAAATGGACCCACAAATGTATGGTCAGCTAATCTTTCACAAAGCAGGAAAGAATATCCAATGGAAAAAAAAGATAGTCTCTTCAGCAAATAGTGTTGGGAAAACTGAAGAGTGACACGCAGAAGAATGAACCTGGACTGCTTTCTTACACCATACACATAAATAAACTCAAAATGGATGAAAGACCTAAACATTAGGCAGGAAGCCATCAAAATCCTAGAGGAGAAAACAGGCAACAACCTCTTTACCTAGGCTGCAGCAACTTCTTACTTGACGCGTCCCCAGAGGCAAGGGGAATAAAAGCAAAAATGAACTATTTGGACCACATCAAGATAAAACGCTTCTGGACAGCAAAGGAAACAATCAGCAAAACTAAAAGGCAACTGACGGAATGGGAGAAGGTATTAGCAAATGACATCTCAGATAAAGGGTTAGAATCCAAAATCTATAAAGAACTTCTCAAAATCAACACCCAAAAAACAAATAATCCAGTGAAGAAATGGGCAAAAGACATGAATGGACACTTTTCCAAAGAAGACATCCAGATGGCTGACAAATGAAAAAAAGCTCAACATCACTCATCATCAGGGAAAAACAAATCAAAACCACAATGAGATACCACCTCACACGTGTGAGAATAGCTAAAATTAACAACTCAGGCAACAAATGTTGGTGAGGATGCGGAGAATACAGGAGTGCTGATTCAGAGGGGCACATGCACCCCAATGTTTGTAGCAGCACTATTGACAATAAGCAAAGTATGGAAAGAGCCCAAATATCCATCTACAGATGAATGGATAAAGATATGGTGTACACACACACACACACACACACACACACACACAGACACTGGAATATTACTTGGCGATCAAAAAGAATGAAATCTTGCCATTTGCAACAACATGGATGGAAGTAGAGTGTATTATGCTAAGTGAAATAAATCAGAGAAAGACAAATACCATACGATTTTATTCATATGTGGAATTTAAGATTCAAAACAGATGAACGTAAGGGAAGGGAGGCAAAAATAATATAAAAACAGAGAGGGAGACAAACCATAAGAGACTCCTGAATACAGAGAACTGAGGGTTGCTGGTGGGGTGTGGGGTGGGGGGAAGGGCTAAAGGGGTGAGGGGCATTAAGGAGGACACTTGTCGCGATAAGCACGGGTTGTTACATGTAAGTGATGAATTACTAAATTCTATTCCTGAAAAAAAAAAAAAAGGCAGAATCTGATTGGCTCAACTGGGGTTAGGTTGAAATCCCTGACTCATCAGTCATAATTGGGTGGAGAGTGGGAGAGAACAGAACAGGATCACTGAACATAAAATGGCCCCTGGGGGCCAAACCCCATGGATTGGGAGTGACGGCAGGCCAAATGAAAAAAGATAATTATGACTTGAGCAGACATTCCAAAATGTTTCAACTATTATTTCATTCCTTTGTTACTCAAGTGCATACTTTATGCTTTCCTCTTGGGATTCTTATTATACATGAGAAGTCAAGGACCCTATTTAACTTTGCCTACTTTAGTGTTTTCTGCATTCATTGGATCATGGAATTCTTTTGGAAGTATGGGCAGTAAGGCTCCATGAAACATAGTTTGGGAAGTGCTGCTCTGAGGAATTGCATTTAAACTTCCAATTCCCAGTACTGCAATTCTATCGTTCAAAAGTGCCCTGGGTAGCACAAGGGAGTTCCTCTGTGGTACTGGAAAATTCTGTACCTTGGTTGTGGTGGCAGTTACATGGATATATACACGTGATAAACCTGTACAGAACTACTAACACTACACACACACACACGAGTGCACATAAAAACTGATAAAATCTGAATAAGGGCTGTAGGCTAGTTAATGGTATTATACCAATGTCAATTTCCTGGTTTTGACGGTGTACTGTAGTTATGGAAGATGTTGCAATTGGGAGAAGCTGGGTGAAGGGTACATAGAACTTCTCTGTACTGTTTTTGCTACTTCCTGTAAGTCCACAATTATTTCAAAATAAAAAGTTAAAAAGAGTCACTTGAAGGCTATGAAAGAAAATGATTTTGGTTTAAAGCATGACATATAAAGACGTATTATAAAATTTCTGTGGCGTAAAAATGTCTAAAAGTCCAACCAGCTCACCCATTGCATTTGCTCTGGCCCCTTATAATTTGATGTTATATATCCCAAAGCCTTTGCTCGTTCTCGATAAAGTCGAATTGCTTGATCCATGGGAATTCGTAATCTGAACCAGTATTCCACTGTGCCAAAATCTGGGATGTCTCCTTTAGTTCCTACAAACCAAAGCATAACTCACTTAAAATTTTATACTGAGTAAATAATATATGACTTGCACGAATGATGTGTGGTTGGCAAAGAACAGAGCTGAAGAAAATAAAGTTACTTCTGTAAGCATGAGTTCCACTGTATGTTAAGTATTATTAAAGAACTATGTCAAATTATGTTTGAGATATTCCAATTTATACCGTTTCGATCCTTCTAAAATATAAGAAAAAACTAAACACTCTATCAAATACTCCACAGATTCTTTCTGATGCTACAGTAGCTTGTTTTTAACAAGTTGCACTCAGTGTAGACTGACAGATACAATATGAAATCCCCAAATTATAAATATGATATTCCACATTATAATTCAACTTTCAAGAAATCTTTGGCACCTCTCCACTTCTCTACTGTGCCACCAGTAGAGGGATAAATGCCATAGCTATGCCAAATATATGTCGGACGTAAGCCATGCTTGCATGATGTTTGGTTGGCCCCATACGCCCTCACTGCTGCTTTCGACTCAGGCAGCTTTCCATCGCTCTTCCTCTGGGAAGATTTCCTCTACAGCTCCTGGGGGACTTAAGAGCTTCCTTCCCCGAGAAGGATACATCCTCTCATTAGAACATTGCCGCTTTTCACATAACTGTCCATTCACCAGCCTATTTCTCTACCTGCACTGTAAGTTTCTTGAGGGCAAGGACTGTGGTTTCCATTGATACATTCCTACAAGAGGGACTAGTACATAACAGGTACTCAATATTTGGTGAACAGGGGATATTCTATATGTAAGCTTTCCTAAACATAGCATATTAACATTATTTCCCCATTCTCTTCGTCAGTTTGTTACCCGCTAATGGATCATTCTCATCAACATATAAAATAGTATTCAAATCTGCTATCATAAAAAAAGTCCTAAAACAAGAATATTTATGGATACACATATTTGCTTGTATATGCTTAAAATTTCTTTGGAAGAATTTGTAGCCTTTGGTGAGGGGGCCTAGGGTAGCTGAGGGACAGGAGTGTGAGAGAGATTTTATGGTATAAATTTTCAGCTTTTTTTGACTTTGATTTTTGAATTAGGTAAATATATGTTACCCCTGTGATCAATCAATAAAATAAAATCCTTCCCCAGAAGCTAAGTCACCCTCTTTTCTTTTTGAAACGGTTTCTTTACTTGGCCTCTAGGATACTGTATATTCTTGGTTTGCCTCCTAAGTGACTGGCCACTCTTAACTTTCCTCTGTTGTTTCTTCCTCTTGAACTCTAAATTCTGCAGTTTTCCAAGGCTTGGTCCTTGGCCACTTTCTCTGCTTTCTGTACATTCATTCTCTATGTGGTATTACCTAGGCCAAAGGCTTAAAATACATTCAAAACGGTAATGACTCCCACTTTCATGTCTTTATCCCTGACCTTTGGGCTAGTTTGTGCAGCCAACGACCCACATGCCATTTCCACTTGGTGGTCTAATAGGCAGGTCAGTCTTAAGTTGTTCAAACAGAATTCTTGATTTTCTTCCTCAGGCCTTCCTTTCCCAGGCCTATCTTGATAAATGGACTCACAATTCTCCTTGGTGTTCATGCCAGAAATTCTTGCCCCCTTGACTTCCCTCATAACCTTACATACAATTGATAAGTAAGTCTTAAAGGAACAGTTAATTAAATATACGTTTAAAATAATTGCTTATCAATATTCTCATTACCACCTTCTTCTTCTTCCTCTTTTTTTTTTTTTTTTTTTTTTTTTTTTTTTTTTAGAGAGTGTGCGGGTAGGGGAGAGAGGCAGAGGGAATCTCAGGCAGGTTCCATGCCCAGTACGGAGCTCAATCCCATGACCCTGGGATCATGACCTGAGCTGAAATCAAGAGCCTGAAGCTCAACCAACGGAGCCACTCATTACCATCTGAATCCAAGCCACCATCATCTTTCCACAGATTAATGCACTAGCCTGATAATGGTCCTATTTTCTCTCTTGGCCCCTTTAGACTCTTCTTCCCACAGCATCCAAAGCAGTTTTTCTAAAACCTACGTGTGGGAGCACCTGGGTAGCTCAGTTAAGCATCCAACTCTTGATTTCGGCTCAGGTCATGATCCCATGGTTCATGGGTTTGAGCCCCGCATGGGGCTCTGCACTGACAGCATGAAGCCTGCTTGGGATTCTCTCTCCCTCTCCCCTGCTCACTCTCTCTCAAAAATAAATAAATAAACATTAAAAAAAATAAAATCTATGTGTGATCATGTCACTTCCCTCCTCAAAACTTGCCAATGACTTTCATCACCGAGAGATTAAAAACTCCATGTTCCTCACTCTGACCTACAAGGCCTACAAGTTTTTACAGCATGACCTAGTCCTCCCATTGTTTTTCTTTTTTATTTAAGCTTATTGGGGGGGAGGGGAGAGGGAGAGAGGGGGAGAGGGAGAGGAAGAGAGGGAAAGGGGGAGGAGGAGAGAGGGAGAGAGGGAGAGGAAGAGAGGGAGGGAGAGGGAGAGAGGGAGAGGGAGAGAGGGAGAGGGAGAGAGGGAGAGAGGGAGAGAGGAGGAGGAGGAGAGGAAGAGAGGGAGAGAGAGCAAGAGAGCGAGCGAGAGTGATAGCGAGCAGGGGAGGGGCAGAGAGAGAAGGAGAGAGAATTCCAATCAGGCTCTACACTGTCACGGGGCTTGAACCCTGAGATTGTGACCTGAGCCGAAATCAAGAGTCAGATGCTTGACTGACTGAGCCACACAGACGCCCCTTGTTTTTGTTTTCCTTTTTACAGTGTACCTTCAAAAAAAGTTATTTAAATTCCAGATAGTTGACATACAGTGTATTTGAATATTTGATGAAGGTACTACAATTAACGTTTAATCAAAAAGGGTATCAATGCGGTAAATAAATATGTGTACTTAGAAGCTTTGAAAAAAGTAACAGCCATTGCACTGACATCCTCAGTGACATTTAGGATAGTCCAGTCCACTCTGGGCAGCTCAGTTAGAGAACACTGTCCTATCCTCGAGGCATCTTGAATCCATATGAGAAGATACTAACGTAGAGCATCACATTAACCTGTAAACCAAATTAACGATTCACACATCCAAAGCTTATGAGATTGTACTTACCAACCAAACCTGCTGTGCAAAATATTCGACCACTCTTTTCTAGGATTTCATGGAATCTCAGTTGACAGGCTGCAATTGTTTCGTAATCGGTGCTGTAAGCCTGGTGGACCTCGAGAGTGACAGTATTCTTCTGAACATATTGTAAGAATAAGTCGTCGACATGAACAAGATATTGAGAGGTGAAGTTATATTCTGGGTGGAGGCCTTGCACGAGGGGAGAGGTCTGCAGCTCAAAATCATAGAAAGCATAGGTACAGAAAGTGACAGGCTCTTTATCTCCAGATGCCTGTAACACTTCAGAAGAAAAGGTTACTTTGTTGATATGGATTTCAAATAGGTTTTCGCCTCGTTCTAAGTGAATGGTTTCATCAAATTCATCAACGGAGTCATCCGGCATGATTTCTGGTTTAAATTTATACTGCTTGGTGCCATAGGCAATATCCTTTAATTGGGCTGCAAGAGAAGACGCACAGTTTAGATACTTTTAAATATTGACATATGAAGATACAAACTGACTTTTGAAGTGGTAGGAAGCCTGAGTGCTTTCGGTGGAGAGTCCCAATCTGAAATTCTGTGCCTGCACTGTTTTTCTGTGAGTAAGACTGTGTGAGACAAAAATTCGGCCTTTGTTTTGACATCACTTATTACCAACAAAATTACAACTCAAGTTAGAATACAGCCTGGACCAGGGGAGAGGAAAAAGAAAAAAAGAAGCAAAGGCTTTTGAAAGTACAGTTGAGGTAAATATTTGGATTCTTCCTGCTCCTCTGCTTCTGCTTTTATTACCTTCTCTTCTTTAAAGTCAGTTTCTGTTTCTACTGGCTCCTTCCCTTCAGCTTATTAAAATACATACTTTCCTACTTTTAGGGGTGATGGATAATGTTTATTGTCTTGATTATGGTGATGGTTTCACAGTGTATCCATGGGCCAAAAACTCACCAAACTGTATGCTTTAAATATGTGTAGTTTAAAGTATCTTAATTACACTTCTACAAAGCTGCTTTTTAAACACATTTATCTCTTTTTAAAGTTTATTTCGAGAGAGAGAGAGAGAGAGAGAGAGAGAGAGAGAGAGAGAGAGAGAGAGAAAGCATGCACATGTGCAAGCGCATGAGCTGGGGAAGCAGAGAGAGAGAGAATCCCAAGCAGGCCCCCTCACTGTCAGCTTGGGGCCCCACGGTGGGGCTCAAAGTCAGAAACTGTGAGATCATAACCTGAGCTGAAATCAAAAGTCAGACACTCAACCAACTAAGCCACTCAGGCGCCACAGATATTCCTCTTTCTACATACACATTTTATCCCCATGTTATATCCACATTTCTGGAAACAATAATGTATACTTGAGTTTACAATTCCTCATCTAACAGACACTCTTCAACTTCTTGCAAATAGTATCTGCCTTACTTTCCTTAGGGAACTGCTCCAGAATAGGTCACCAGTAACAAATTAATTGCTAGATTGAATGGACTTTGGTCCTTGTATTAGGTGGTTTCTTTGCTTCCTTGACACTGATCATCATCTTCTCTTTTATAAACCTCTGTCCTACCTTGGTTTCCATGTCATCGTCAACCTGGCTTCTCCTTTTACCTCTTGTGTCATTCTTTAAGGGTTTCTTTTTTTTTTTCTCATGGTTTTCTGGGGTCCTGTTTTTATCCTCTCCTTAGTTGACATATTCTCATGGGTAATCTCCCCCTTTAACGACTTCTGCTACTATCAATATGCTGAAGATTCTCCTCTTTCTATTAAAATTTTTTTAATGTTTGTTTATTTTTGAGAGACAGAGAGAGATAGAGCAGGAGTGGGAGAGGGGTAGAGAGAGAGGGAGACACAGAATTGAAATCAGGCTCCAGGCTCTGAGCTGTCAGCGCAGAGCCAGACAGCGGGGCCGAACCCATGAACCCCGAGACCATGACCTGAGCCAAATTCGGACGCTTAATTGACTGAGCCACCCAGGCACCCCAACCTCTTTCTATTTTTAATTCAGATTTATTTTCTGAATTCCAGACCCAGAGATCTAATGGCTTGCTGGGCCCTCTGTCTAGATATCCCCTTGGCAAATCAAACTCGATGTATCCAAAACAGCATGTATCTAATACTGAAGCGTATTCTCTTCTAAGTTATTTCCGTACTTTGAATCTCAAGCGCTGGTGTTAGCATTCATCCAGTTGCTGAGACTTGATACCACAGGATCATTCTAGTTTCCCTTTCTCTTAACTCTCCCCACATCACTAGTACTCAACAGGGTTTCCTAAGTCTTTACAAATTTGTCCCTGTCCCTTCTCTGTCCACTAATGCTACCTTTCTTACACTCCTAGTGTTCACCACCCAGATTATTATGGGACCCAAAGTGCTTCCTTCCTTCAGATCTTACTCACTCTTCCTAATAACTATATTATCATATCCAAAATGCAGTTCTGGTGTATTACTGCCTACCTTAAACACTGCTTAGTGGTTTTCTAGGCAACTAAGGTTAAAACTCTTCAGGATGACAGGGGTGCCTGGGTGGCTCAGTCAGTTAAGTGGCTGACTTGGGCTCCGGTCAGGGTCTCCAGTTTGTGGGTTCAAGCCCCGCGTCAGGCTCTGTGCTGACAGTGCAGAGCCAGCTTGGGATTCTCTCTCCCTCTCTCTCTGCACCTCCCCGACTTGTGCTTTCTCTCTCTCTTTCAAAATAAATACGTAAAAAATTATCAAAAAACCTCCCCAAAAACAAACAAAAACTCTTCAGGGTGGCACACAGGGCCTTTATGATTTCTTTTTTTCCAGCTGTATCTGGAGAGATGCTTGGGGGTTCCGTTCATCTGCAAATGAATGGCAGGGCTTTACATCAAGGGCATTTTCACCTGCCGCCTCTACTTCCTGGAAGGCCTTTCTTGCTTTTCTATAGTGGTGAATTCTCTCACCTTTGACGACTCCAAACCTATTGTGTGGCGGTCTTCCCTGAACCTTCAGGAAAAGCAGGCACTGACTCCTCAATGTTTCCTCTGTATCTTTCGCATTTTCCTAGCTTCACACTCTTCATGGTAAGAGATGACTGTCTATTTACTTGCTCCATCTTATGAGTTTGTTGAGGGTGGTACCTGAGCTTTTTTCCCTATTTGGGTTCTCACTGCCCGGCACTTTGCTTAGCATGCTTTAGGAGCTTGAGCATGTTTATGGGATGAATCAATGAATACTGGGGACTGATAAAATATATTGAAGATTTAGTAAGACCAAATGGAATGAAAATCCCAAGCTACGTGACCTCCTTGTTCCTCAGGAAAATTCCATTAAGCAAATTTTTATTGAGTAGTACTTGAAATAAAAGGTACATACTGCTCTTTGACTGCTGGAAAACCCTGTTCAGGGGGATAAAGATATTTACTGACCCTTCGACTCAGAGCAGTGGTTCTCAAAGTGTGGTCTGGGGATGGTGAGGGTTCCTGAAACTGATTTGGAGGTTTGTGAGGTCAAAACTATTTCTAAAATAATCCTGACATGTCATTTGCCTTTTTCATTCTTATTCTCTCACAAATGTTTGATGGAGTTTCCCAAACTCTACATGATGTGTGATATCATAACAGATTGAATGCAGAAGCAGGTCTAAAAACCCAGCTGTTTTCTATTAAGGTATACACCAAAAAGTTTGCAACAACGTCCAGCAATTAAAAAAAAAAAAAAGGAAAACAATTTAAAACAATGTAACTTTTCTTACTATTTTTTTTGGTATGGAAAATACAGCTTTTTAAAAATAAATACTGTAAATTACATTAACATGTAATGGGTTTATTACTGTTATTTTTAGCATGACATAAAATAAATATTTTCCAAATTTCTCACTTTTAATTCTTAATTTGATAAGTATAATGAGTATGACCCAGAGAAGCAAGAGGCTCTTGGGATCCTCAGTAATTTTTCAGAGTGTAAATTAGTGCTGGCATAGATCCTGTGACTTAAACACTGTATGGCAGGGGACACGGAAGAGACAAAGTACTTGGCATTGCAGAACTTAACCTGCCATCACAGGGAATATGTAAAACTCCAACACCGAAGAATACTTACAGAATAGAGTCCCCAAACACACTTTCTGAGTACATCAGAGGCAAAATGTAAGTACCGAGACAGTGTTTTTCAGTGTAGCCTTGTACCTGCAGCTGAGTCGCTTGGAGTTATTTCTAAATATAACAGCATCGAGGGCCCCTGGATCTCTAGGGATAGGGCCCAGGAAGCTACCTTTGGAACAAGTTTCCCACATGATTTTCATACTTGCTAAAGTCTGGAAACCACTGTAAGGGCATTTCAAGTAGAGGAATGACTGGTTAGGAGTGATGAGAGCCGGCTTCCTGGCACAGGTGTGCTTTGCATTTGGTTAGATTTCAAAGCAGGGTAGAAAGGAGGTTTAGGCGGAACAAAGATACGGGTAGGACGGAGAAAGGTGAATCTGACAAAGGGCAAGCGGACTTGTTTGGCTGAGATGCACAGCTTGCTCAGCACAGAAATTCGAAAAGAGGTGGTAAAGTTAGTTCTGCCGTGCTCCATAAACTACTTTGAAACCTTGCCTGCAACACTGGATCCAAAAAGCAGTAGAAAGTTACTAAA
>CM053563.1:27581247-27691107 GCA_028646485.1 Cryptoprocta ferox
TTTCTTCACTGGATTGTTTGTTTTTTGGGTATGGAGTTTGGTGAGTACTTTGTAGATTTTGGATACTAGCCCTTTATCCGATATGTCATTTGCAACTATCTTTTCCCACTCTGTCGGTTGCCTATTAGTTTTTTCGATTGTAAAACCAGGGACTTTAAAAGGATTACTTGTTTTTAAACCATTAACTCTAAGTACCCAGTCATGAGGCCACATTCCAGGCATGTGGTAATGAATGATAAGAGATTATAACAGATGATTAATGCATAACACTGCTTAGAAAAGTAAATCATCAGTAGAATATTAAGGGAAATCTATTTTCCCGACTTAGTGTAGCACCTTACCTGATAATCTTTATTAATTTTATGTTGCATAATTAGCATGTTTCGTGTCTTTTCAAGCTCTTGCACTGTTTCTGCGTGAGTTGCTTGTAGTTCTCTCATGGAGCGTTCTAGATCTTTGTTAATTTTATTGTCTACGTTCTCTAAAAAGGAAAGGTCTCCATTTTTTTGTGATTTTTGAGCCTAAAATAAAAACATGTTTTCTTACTGAAATCAGAGTTTCTAAAATATAATCATGTGAATTAATATAGATATGGCAAGGAACAATCATTAATTGAAAACAGATATATTTCCATTTTCCATCAGGAATAAAACAATCCTGATATGGAAAATATATTTAGATAGACATTTGGAACAATTACAGAGAATTCAAAAAACAGTTTATTACTTCATGACATAAAGAAGAATCATGTACATTTATTTCTATTTCTTCAGTTGATTAAATGCTACACGGTGTTGATCTACAGGGAAAGAAATGTATTTTCTCGAGTCTTCTTATAAATAACAGAATATCCTCGAACTGAAAAGTATCTTCTGGTAACATTTATAATTCAATATTTTACTTAAGATAATAGGGTGTACCAAGGTCTCGCAGGACAGAAAATTGTTGATTAGTTTTATAGTGAGGTGTGTGAAAGTGAAATGTTTGTTACAGTTGGAGAAAGTGCTTTAAATAAGAGTTTTTGAGGTCTATTTTAATGTAATTTTGATGTCATTATGAAATATGTATATGCTGTAACTAAATGTCACCTGACCACTTTCCTGAATAATTCATTCTCCAAGGATAAGGGTTACAGACAAGGGTCATCATTATGCTGAAACAGTTATATGTAGACATGAAATTCATGGTGAAGTTCAGAAAGTTACCTTTATAAGTAGGAGAGCTTCACTCAATTCATCAGCATTAATATCACTCTCCTGCAAAAGATAGAGTTAGTAAAAGCTCACAATGAGATATTAATGGAAAGTACAAGAGACATTCCAACTATGCAGATTATCCTCACGGAACATGAGCTGGCTGATAGCACGAATTAATAAACTAAGTAAAAGAGACATTCTGACTATTCAGAATCTCCTCCTGAAATGCAAGCTGCGTAACAACCGTGAATTAATAAACTACGTTATATGTTTGACTTCTTTTGCTTTGTAGTATACTGTTTCCTCTCTGTATAAAATATTCAGATAAACATTTGGAGCTGGTCTCCTAAAATAAGAAAATAGTTCACCTGGTTGTAAAACTTCATGCGGTTTTGAAGTTCATCGAGTTGTTGCTTTTGTTCCAGATACCGTAACTGTAGTTCTCTATTTTCTTGAATGAGTTTCTCATTTTGGTCTTAAAAATTAAGTCAATGCCATTAGAAAGGTGAGAGAGCATGGGGAATAAAAACACATTTAAAATTAATTTCATTCCTGATACACACCAAGCTCGATCTAGCATTGCTCTGGTCAGAGAGGAAATGATGCTAGCACCTAGACAAAGGCAGCAGGAGAACGAGGAACAAACGAATGCTATCATGTGTCTACCATATGATCCACTTGCTTATCAAAAACTGAAGACTTAAGTTCACAGTATTAATATAAGGAAATTGTGGCCTCTGGGACTTCAAAGGAACATTCTATCTAAAATACCTAAGAAAATATGTTTCTAAATCTATGATTTTTACTTACTTATTAAGGGTCCTGAAAGGCATGCAAAAAAAAAATTTTTTTTTTGGCTTTTAGTGCTTTAATGGACTTCCTTGAGTTTTCTTTTTCCAATTTAGCATGAAGTCTTTTTATAAAAAAATAATTTCTCTGGTAATAACTAAATCTGCAATTCTAATCAACCACACTTTGAACAAATCTGCTAAGAGAGGAGGAATGGATTCGCAGCCAGGGCATGGTAGCATCAGTAATAATTCATGTGTGTTCTTTATTCATTGAGTTCGTGCTGTTAATTAGTAGGACATGGACTCAGAGCTCTCGCTAAGGAATAGAGATAGGTTACGTCCACCTAGGTTCTCATTTGCCTTGACCCATAATCAGGAGCACAGGGTAGAGCTACAGAAGACAGTAAATCCATAAAGAGACTAATTTTTCACTCCCTGCATTAAACATATGCTTAACTTAAAAAAAAAAAAAAAGCTCACTAACTTAAGCTACCTAAGTCTCATGTTCTTAAGTGTACTCTTCAACGGAGTTCATTGTTGGGGTCAGGTATCCTCCTTTTTGGCTCCCTGTAGACTAACTCTAAACCATGTCATCTAAAGTGTCTCCAACTAATTTCATCCTATTTTCAAAGATTTGTGTTTATCAAAAGTCCTCAAGTCAAGTTGTACATTTTTGTTTCCTTTCCTTAAAAAAAAAGCAAGTCAACACATTTGCCAAGAATTCTTTACATGAATACATTTGCACGCTGAAGGCAAGTTATACAAAAATACATTTCTAACTTTTATAATGCTTTTGTGTCCCCAAGATATAAATACTACATGTAAGTAAAAATTGTACATTACACAACTAAGAAGAAATGTATTAAATTTGGATATTTTTAATGTCACATATTTCCTGGCAAACTAAAAAGTAAAAAAAAAAAAGCGACTCTAGGGTATGCAGAGACATTTTAATATCAAATATATAAACATTTTTATCTTATTGATGAAAGGTTAAAAGGTTATCCTTTTGCTAATATTTAGTGACCTAAGTGAGAGTTTCCAAATGTGAACAGTACTTGGAAATTTCGAAGGTAAAAGGTCAACTATTTGTCTTTAAACTCAAAATTAGGATTAATAATAAAATAAAATTTTAGAGGAGACAAACAACTTTTTCAGTTACAGGGTACAGTAAGAATGCAGCACACTTTATTTTATGTTGATTAGGTTAGAGAATCTAGATAGAAATGGTGAGGTAACAGAAAGAAGGTCAATATGGTAAGAAAAATGTAAAACCAAAGGCGATCTCCTCCTTGGCCTGCGAAAGGATTAGGGTTCTCATGACAAGGCACAGTGTAAAGGAGAGACGACTGCCCCTTCGTCCAGATAGAGTGTATTTTGATAGTGATTTTCATGCTCTTGTTTTTCTATTCTTTCAATATTTCAGAGCAGGGTTCTGAGAATGAAATGCTGGTAGTATGTATAAATGAACTTATTCAAATGTTTCTTCCTTTGCTGATTTCTGTTTCAACAACAGTGTCCCCGTTTCATGGGTATTTTTAAAGCTGAGGTGTTAGAAGTGGGAAAATAGCTTAGCAGTGGGGGAAGACACTACTGAATACGAGTAACTTTCTCTCTACTAGATTTTATGTAGAATCATCCATGATAGTTTTCCTTTCTCAAACTGTTTACTGGGGATACGACTCCTGGGTCTTTTAAGAAGCACGGAGATGCTGTAGTTCAAAGAAGAGACAGACTTGCTGAATTATAATATGAAAAATCAAAGCATCCTGTACAAGATGAAAAATAACCTCCTTACCTTATGATTTGACAAAAAAGCAGGTTAAGCTAAACAGCATTTTATTCAAATGGGATAACATTTCACTCTTTTAAAATTATGTTCTTCAAGCACACCATTAATAAGCAGAGTGCAGAGAACAATTCAACTAAACAATTTTCAGAGCTCCTTTGTGCTAATATCTTCAGCTGTGATCAATATAGCCATATGCATTATGCTGAATTATGCATTTCAGCTAAAGATAGAAAGGAACTTTCAAAAGCAGGGCCCTTAAACACATGCAGTTAATTTAAGCATTAACCAAATGCAAACTGCATTTACATATTCTTCCCCCACATATTCACACAATCTGAAACTAATTTGTACCTTGAATAAAGAGGTGAGTATTCTCTAAAAATAATTTGCCAGTTAGATGAATGAGTCTAAGAAGCCAGGGAAACATCTTCTGGCAAAGAACACTCGATAAATGAAAAGGTAAATGTGTGAAGAGACTTCAAAGTAGAATGAAACAATTTCAAAATCTGTAATACAAAAAGGAACTTTCTAAATATTGAAAGACTTCCTTATATAGACAATTTCATTTTTTTTTGTTTATTACTTCCCCAGAAAAAAAATTGCTCAAGGCTGTAAAATTTTTCTTATAATCTATTGCACAATGTTCACCCAAAAATCCCAAACTTCAGTCATTAGACTTATAAATTTCGGGTAATCAAGCAAAATAACTAAAATAACAGACTTAAAAATAAAGATTGAGTTATAGCAATTCTTCTCAAGAAAACAACTGAATAAACATGTAAAGATTTGTGTAGAAAGATATTTATGATACCTAACAGAACTGAAACTCTTTAAAAATTCATCAATAGAAGATTGTTAAGCAATCTTTGGTACATCCTCACACGGAAAACCAGGACAGACATTATAAATGATGGTGATGTGGGTTTATATTTATACTCAAGGAACAATTTCATAATATAGTAAAGAAAAAAAGCATATTATAAAAACTGTACCTATGTACACATAGAAACAACTCTGGGAGGACAAACATAAAAATACTAATAGTGATTATCTTGTGGAGTGTGGGATTGAGTGACTTTTAGAAACATTTTTTTTGTTTACTGGATTTTTTAATGGTATACATGAATTATTTTTAATCTTTCAAAAAGCCCAAGAAGACATAAAAGCTAGTAAAAAAAAAAAAGGATGAAGAATGGATTAATGGATTAGGTGGATTAAAATGACGTTGCAACTGTAATTTTAATAGTTTAAAAGAATCTTTGGAAATAATTGAACAACAATAGATAGGTTTAAAAAAAAAAAACACCAAGATTCTCTCCCCTTAAGGGTTTCTTTCCAGAGACCAATCCAGATGTTTAGAGATAAGAGTTTCGAAATTCTTGATATTTAGGGAAATCTAGAAAGCACAGAAATAAGACAGGTTGTTTTCATTTCTCTTCTTTTCAGAATGAGCAGTTTATATCTGTTTTTGGAAAGGAGAGAGGGTATACACAGTGCTTCTACTTCCTTCAGTCAACGAGAATTTACTGAGCAACTACTAAACAAAAGTACTCTGTTAAGTACCATGTGAAGATCAGGAACTACGCATCTTTGTCATCAAAACTTTTAAATACCTGCCCGGTCACAAATCATGTCGTCATTTTAGTCTACTCGCAATATTCTTGAGAAAAATTCACAAATAATTTTTCATGCAAATTTAACCACTTGGTAAATAAATACTGCACATGTAAAACCACACCGATTGTAAGAAATGTTCTGATTTCAGACTTCTTAAAGTGTTGGAAAAAGTCAGACTGTAATTTTAAAATGTGATCATTTAGAAGATGGATCCCCATTTCAGAGGTGTCAAAAAGGGGAAAAAAACCCTCCCTCTTACAGTTAATAAAATATGGCATTGTGAACTAAATCAATACACAGAGTACTGACTACCTGGGTAATTTGTTGTTTTTTTTAAACCAAGCCTGCATTAGACTTTGAAACGCTCACATGCAACAGAATTACAAATGTTCAAAAGGAGCAACCTTATCACATCACTTGGTTTACATAGAGGATGAGCAACAGATACAACATTTGAAGCAAATAATTCAATTCCCCTGTTGTGCCTTTGTGTGCATAATCTAGTAAGTCAGACATCTACTTGAATTATGATTATTTTACTTCCCTGAGAGGGGTGAGATCTGTGACTCGTACATGAAACTTATTAATGATTATTATTTTAGCAGGGACATCCTGACGGGTCTTCCTGGTGTTTAAGGTCACTGTCACAGAGTAGATTTAGACATCTCATCATCACAGAGGTCGTCCCTGTCCGACCTACCAAGACTGGTAAGCAACTGCTTCTGCTCCTCTGTCATCTTACACGGCTGTGTTTTTGTTCGCATTGTGCATGCTTATTGAGTTACTGTCAGTTTCTCCCTATAGAATTTATGTTGCGTGAGGGCAAGGCCTTGGTTTTGCTCATGGCTGTATCCCCAGAGCTTAGAACCGTGCCTGGCACAGACTGGTGGCTCAAGAATTGCTTGTTGACTGCTGAACGCAAGAAGGCTCAACAAAAAAAATTAAAAGACCACCTAAATGAAAATATCTCTGATGAAAAAAACAAAAGAATTCCTTTGGCATGTTCGTGAGGCTGAGTAAATGGAACTTCTGAGCGACCGCTGAACCCGTGAAAGCGGACGGCTGTTAAGACAAGCTACGTACCACCCCCCCCTCCACCCGGCCCCCCATATATAGCAAGGTGCCTGGCAATGCAGTAGGCGCCACCATCCGTGCGGCCCGAGCCAGTGAATAGCAACGAGTGACACACGGGTCTGAAATGAGTCGGTAGTCGTTTCGTTTGTACCTCTTTCGGCTTTGACTCTGTCAAGGATTTCGGTTTTGTCTGTGAGGTCAGACTTTAAGGCCGTCTCGAGTTGAGCGATCTGCACTTTCAGCTGCTGTTCCTTTAACTTCCATTGCTCCTCGTGGGCAGCACTGAAGGCACTGCAAGACACACGTGACAGGCAGAAGAGAGCCTGGAGATCGGCTTCGACCGAAAACGCGCGAGAGAAAAGCTTTTAGTGGCACAGAGACCACTGTCATCATGTCTTAGGAATTAAGTAAACATATGCTGGTCTGCTGCTGTTGAAACCAAGGCGCCTTTCTCAGGCTGCGGTTAGGAAACATGAAAGGCTTTGTGGGATGAGCAAAGGAACTGGCCTTAATTTAGAGCTCTCCAGTCAGAAAAGTTGGCAGCGTGCAGCTTTTGTGGGGCTAGTAAAGGAATTCAGATACTGCACATGCTCCAGAGGAATCCGCAGTTCCAAACCTCAGCCATCGGCCTCGGATGAAACTATTCTCTCCCACATACAAACCCTCTTAATACCGAGAGAAAGGGGCTCGCCACCTGATCTCTACTTCTAGAATCTGAAACTTTTACGGAGTCTGTGCTAGTAACATACTCACAAAATTTCGGCCGTGAAAGGATAACGCATTGAAATACAAGACAGCAACTCTGCTGTTAAGCAGCAGTGATAATGTAGCTTTTGTCCTAAGAAACCAAACAGCATTAACAGGCTAAGAACAAAGTTTTACTTGTAACATGTGATTGGGATGAAACCCTAGTAAGAACACCCTGGTAAGAATGATGAAGATAAAAGCGTAGCAGTTTAAAGCACTGTTAAAATCTACTCGTGATTAAATCCCAACATTCATTTATGCCAGTGGTTTCCAAATGCTGATAAACTAAACATGGTGCAGGACCAGCTATACTAAACACTTGGGAAGATTTAAAAATGAAGGTCCTGGGGCCCAGGAATCCAGAGTTTTATAAAGCTTCTGCAGGTGATAGCCAGGTTTTGGAAAAACTGACCTTGATCTGTATTTCAGCAGAAAACTATTATCTGTGAAGCTTGATATGACTGAATAATTACCAGCAGTGTCGACCCTTCTCCTTATTTTAAACCCAGTAAGTGAAACAAAAATTTATAAAATCTGGTTTAGTACCGATGATGAAGTAAATGGAAGAAAAAACTTATTTTTGAAAATTGCCCTTAATGTTGCTCCCAGCTAGTCTTGAGGTTTGATTCCAAAAAAGATACTTTTCTGGGAGGCATAGCTTTCAAAGGAACAGAATTATGTATCTATTTTACATTTTGAATGCTTTTATTGCATTTAAAATAATATGAACTTAAAAATAAATGAAATTCTAGAAGTTTCTCTAAATATGACATCTGTTTCTTCTATCAAAGTTCTCATTTCACATATGGAACCTTAAAAAATGCATGAACCTATATACCGATATTTTAAGTTAATTTGATCAAAGGTACAATTGCCTAGACTTAAATGAAATCCAAACAAAATATGTACTTTAAATATTAAAGAATATTCCTTTACCTTTTCATTTTTAAAAATAAAGACCAAATATAATTTCTGTGTCTCGTCAAATTATATAAACTAAACACACACATATGTATGTATGTGGGTATATGGGTATCGGGGTGTGTGTGTGTGTGTGTGTGTGTGTGCGTGCGCACGCCCATGTGTGTCTTGTATTATTAAAAACATGTACTACCCGGAAAAAAATTAGCATGATGAAATAGGCACAATTATACATTATATCAGACGCCAAAAATTAGAAACAGTAGTGTTCCAACAGCATTAGTACCAGCAAAAAGATCACCACCAGTTAATCTGGCAGAAACATCAGAAGCTGTATGTGTTTAAATTAAGAACAATTTAGCAGCCTGGTTTTTCCAAACCCACAAAATACTAGTGTAAATCAGCATAAGTCAATCTGAATTTAGTCCACTGCTATCTTCCCTCTAAATTTAGGATTACATTCCACTGGAGTTTCATGAGGAATTCCTTTTGAATTTACTGTATTCCTCTATGCTTGGAGCCATCTGTGTAACTATAAATGGTGAACCACATCTGGCTCCATTTTCTTTGTAAAGGCGGTGTACATGATTAAATCTGCATATGAGAACAGTCTTTGAGAACCTTTTATTCATGAAAATGTTTTTGTATATTGCCTACAGTGACAACCAAGGGTGGGGGGATGATAGTTGGTCTGTGTGCACATTTCATTTGTTACATTATGTTGCTGAAGTGAGAAAATGTCCATCCGCAGCTGAATGTCCATTGGTGCCTGTGCCCACTGGCACGTCCACTGGCGATCATGGGTCAGCGGACACTCTTCATCAACAACATGACCAGATTGAAATAAAAGCTAAAGAACTCATCTCCACCCTAAGGCCTTTTTTCTTACAGAAGAAATTCTACTTATTCCCATGTTTAAGGGCACCCTAATGTGAAAGAGGGAAGAATAAGCTCTAAATCATCCATGAAGAAGTCCATAGGTACTTTAGTTAGGACCTAATGGAAATTAAATACATATTTACATAGGGATATTTCATTTACTGAAAGAAAATAATGCCCCGAATGTACTCAGTTTGATTCCTGAGAAGCACAAAGTGCTCACATTCGATCATATGAGCTTTCGTGATTCCTAGAAGACTGTAGGGGACAGGTGCTCGCTTTACAGAAAGGGAGCCCAGAAAGTGTATGGGTGGTCAGCAGTGCTCCATTTATTTTGGAGAGTAGATGGCTACTAATTACATTGTAAAAACCTGATCTACCCAGTTCTCAAAAAGGTTAATACCCTCTTCGAAACCTAGACCAAGTCTTTTTTTCTTAAAATAGGTATTAGTGTCTCTCAGGGGGTTAATACCTTAAAACCACCTCTAACAGATTCTCTGGATCCTATCTCAAATGGACTAAATCTGAATTGGACAGTGATGGGAGGCTGGGGAAGGGAGGTTCCAAGGGGGTGGTAAAAGCTAAGTTTTGCTGTTTTCCAGGTTATTCATATATATCATAGCTGAAGGACTACTGTACTCATCAGTGCTACCACCCTAAAACTATGCCAACTTCAAGATGGGGCACAGCTTTGTGACACTGCAGTGTAGAGTTCCTCTATGACCACACAGATTTAATTGCAAAAAAGTTTCTTCTGAATTTTCAAACAGAGTAATTCTTAAATAAGATTATACTTATTTCTTGGCATTGTATCAAAAATGTTTTCTCATATCAAAACGAGCTCATTCCAAACACTAACATGAGGGTTTTACCTTACCAGATGATTCTCTAATATGTCATATGTCAAGTAATAAACACATTCGAAATTTCATTTGGGAAAGGAAGATGAGAATGTAATCTGCAAATCATATTTTTCTCCTGAAAACTAGCCAGGTTTGAATAACAAACAAATGCTCTCCTTTTAAAAACATGCTATCACTATGACTAACCAAACAGGGAGTAAATTTGATTTAGTTTTTGATGAGCACTAGTTGTTGGCAATAATGATAACAGTACCATGGAATACAAGAGGTTTAAAGAATCTTAAAGACGACAGTGATTTTTGTAGAAGTTTCTCCAAGTCTGTTTCTGAAAACATATTATATTTAAAAAATTCGTATTAGAGAATTTTACAGCTCTGTTTGCTATCATGTGTGCTTGCTGGGTTTTGTGCTTAAGTGATGCTAATTTTTTTTTTTTTTTGGACACGAAATGTTTTGACACTCATTACACACATTTACTTCCATGTATCTCACACAAAATTCAAGTGTAAGCAGCATAATGAAGTCTGTTTTTAATGTGACAGGAAAAAAATGTGGCTCGAGCATAAAACATTAAAAAAAAAAACCCTTCAAAGTCAGATTTACACTCTCAGATCATCTTCTAATATGGAAAGATAAAGTTTCATGGTGATAAAGTAAATATGAGAAAAACATGTTTCTCTCAAAATTCCAGTTATGCATTATTCCCATCTAAGTTTAATGTTTTTTATTCCCAGAAGGTATGTTCAGTAAATCCCTCAAGTAGGGAAGTAGAAAATGTGTAAGTAACAGCCAAATGGCACTTATTTTCTTGTATTAAGACCATGTTAAATTATTTGAAATTACAAGGTGTTGGAGATAAATATAAATCAATAAAAATTCCTGAATGTATGGTAGTTCTATTATTCCATGGATGTTTCCCTTCCACAGAACCAGTTTTCCAATGCAATTAAAATTAGAGAGATAGTGAAGCATAGGGGGAAAAAAATCAAGGTTTAGAGTCAAAAGAATTGGGTTTGGGTCCTTCACTGGAGTCTCAGCAATGCTGTGTGACTCTGTACAAGTCTCTTAATTTTTCTTGAGTCTCAATTCCCTCATTTCTAAAATATGGTGATAACATTATTTCCTCTGCCCTATAAAGCCGTGGTTATGTGATCTGTATACTGAAATTTGGAAAGTTCAAACACATAACTACCAAATACTTAGATATGGATCAATATAAAGCTTGTATTGTTCTATAGAGATGAGAATACAGAGGCACCTGGGTGGCTCAGTAGGTTAAGGGTCACACTCTTGATTTTAACTCAGGTCATGGTCTCGTAGTTCATGGTTTGAGCTCCACAATCTGGCTCTGCGCTGATACCATGTAGCCTGCTTGGGATTCTCTTTCTCCCGCTCTCTCTGCCTCTTCCCCACCCCTCCTCCTCTCTTTCTCTTTCTCAAAATAAATAAATAAACTTAAAAAAAGGAGGTATAATAAATGCTTTAGGTAAACTTAATCATGGTTGATGAGAGAGGGGCCAGAACAAAGCCATAGGGCCAAATGATCTGGAAGGGGTCCAAGGCAGAACCCACACAAAGATTTTTAGCCAGTCTATCCTTGCTAGAGAGCCCCAAATATTATTTTAACTGATGTCTGAATCTGCTATCAATAACAGCTTAAAAAAATTTTTTTTTAAATGTTTAGTTTTGAGAGAGAGACAGAGTGTGAGCAGGGGAGGGGCAGAAAGAGAGGGTGACACAGAATCTGAAGGCAGCTCCAGGCCCTGAGGTGTCAGCACAGAGCCTGACGTGGGGCTCGAACTCGTGAAGCGTGACATCATGACCTGAGCCAAAGTCAGATGCTTAACTAACTGAGCCACCCGGGGGGCCCCTGCTATAGCTACCCCTTAACAACATGAGCCACTGTGCAAAGATCATCAACACTAGCAGGTAAACAACATAGATGATCCATGCCACTGGAATGATGCCCAACATTAATCTGCATATCTTTCCAAAGTAAAAATAAATAACAGCCTATCCCTATACTCTTTAGTTATTTGTTTAATTTATAGAATGCAAATCGAGGTTACAAAACATATAAAAACCTACTGTTAAAAAGTGTGTCGGTATATCAGATGGCTATTTTGTGATGTTTCAGAACATGATCAATAGAAGCAACCTTTGAATATCTGCTCTAGCATACATCTTCCAATATGTATGGTAAATTCATTTTCATGTAAGCCTGTATTTACCCTATATCAGTTATCACGTATTGAAATGACTTAAAAATACACACATATATGTGGACACGCATATAGATTATCTGTAGCACTTGACTAAACTTAGCTGTGGTACAGAATTTTATTTCTAAAATTATCAGAAGGGATTAATTTTTAAAATACCATAATTCTGACGTAGATTAAAAGACAAAATTGAAGTAGCTCTTTAAAATTTATCTTGAGGGGCACCTGGCTGGCTTAGTCGGAAGAGCATGTGACTCTTGATCTCAGGGTTGTGAGTTTGAGCCCCACGTTGAGTGTAGAGATTATTTAAATAAACTTAACATGGGCATTTACAATACCTACATTTCCAGGTTGCCGTGAGACACTTACTATGAAGAGTACTTAGCACAGTGCCTGCTCCTTATGGCGTATGTCCAATAAATGATAGCAGTTGTTACTGTCAACACAATGACACGGTTTTCTAGTAAGAGACTACTGCTCAGGTTAAAGAACTTATTACACATGCCCTCAAAAGCTAATTTTTCTTTTATAACCTCTATATATTTTTTTACCATCACCCACTGTTAATTCTTTAATCAATAGTTGATATTCTGACCTCCACTGCTTTGATATAAAAGATCTCAAACAAGAGAACGAGAGAACACACGTATCATGATTTACCTGTTATAAAGTTTGTCATAGTTCTCCTTTAAAAGTTCCCGTTCCTTTTCTAAGTCATTAATTCTATCCTGCAACTAAAATGAAAAGAAAATTACACATTAGGTGATTATCATATAAAACTACAGGGGGTAAAATGACATGAGAGGAGGCTAACGTGTTTTAGTCTTGATTTCTAAATTGCAGCTGCTAACTAGTCACCTAATATTGTCTGTATTTCATTTAACACTGATTTTTTTCTAAGTTGTTAAGTTAACATGAAATTAATATTTGTTTTAATTTAGTAGAAACGTATGCACTGCTTTGTGCTGACATGTGCCAAAACTCAATAAAGAATGTGTTAAACGTTTGCTACGAAGTCTGGAAAACATATTTTTTACTTCCCTCCCTGATGAATTCCATCATTATATTAATTTTGTGTTAATTTCCAATTGGCCCATAAAAATAAAAGGATTAACCTTTCCTTTGGTTTGTGGTTCAAATGAATTATGTTAAGCACAGTTTACTCTGAAGACCTAATTTCTTATGTTACCTGGAATTTACAAAGAGCCGGTAGCACATCTTTGAAATGAATGAACAAATACATAAAATTGTATACCTTGTTTTTTCCTAATAAAGAATATTTTTAGAAACAAACTGAGGGTAATCATTATACCTTTAGGCCTACCATGTAGCTTTCTGTGTTTCTGTCTAGCATTTATGTTTAAAGTTTTATTCACCAGTATATTGTGTAGTTACAATCCTTTCCCATGGATCAGAGCACTCTTAAAATTCATTTCTATTTTCATAACTCCCTTTTGATGCAAGTATGAGACACAGTAAAGATTCTCCCAAGATCAGAACAGAATGTAGGCATCTTATTTCATTCTCTTGGAGAACAAATTTAAGAGACTACAGGAAGAGATTGTGCTAGCTGGGAGACACGAGTAGGGACAATAATAGAAAGATGAGTTTTCAAACAACTTCCTAGAAAAAAATTAAATAATTTCACAAAATTGCTGATGTTGCAGACCAGAATATCCTTCTCCCCAGAAACGGATGTGGATTCCTCTGTGTCTTGGTATCTCAAATGGCTAATAAGATGTTAAGGCTGAGGAAGTTAAGTTCCACAGGTAAGTGTCCAAACGTGTCTTCTTTTCCCTCAAGAGTCAACCCTTTAGGTGAATAGCGGATATCAGCACATTGGCAAGTGCTTTTAAGCCCTGATTTGCCTTGCACATGACAAACGGACTATATTTTGCTGTGCTCAAAGCACCACGTATGTAGTTTGGGATTTTTAAATAAATGCACTGCTTGGAATGTCTCTATTTTACTTTTTCAAAACAGTTACAGAGAAGTTTTAATGTAACCCATGGCTACTAACCTCTTGGGAGCTTACCTCCTCTATTCTTCTTTCGGAAAATGTCACGGAATGTAACTGTTTCTCGAGACTGCAGCATTTTAAACGCTGCTCTTTGAGCTGCATATTTAGCTCATCTCCGTTTGCCATCAAGGCGTCGTGGCTGATCCGGAGACTTCTCTGCTTCTAAAAAACAAAATCGTTTCGAAATTATTCTTGGATTCCACGTTAAATAAGTGATTACAATTTTGTAAGTGAATTTACTCCTTAAGTTCACATTATACAGGTTATTCTTCACCTCACGAACGATGTGTAAGTGCTACTTATCCATGGAGACACGCTTGGCCTAAGTGTGTAATTAGGAAAAAAACAGAGTTTTCTTAGCACAGAGTCACATAATGCAAACTTTTTGTCCTTTATTTTACTTTCTCCTAGTTTTTGACTGGTTGATTAGTGACCAGTGAGTAAATTGGTTTTGGCAATTTTTTTTTCTTTCTGTTGTGGCTACAGTGGTTGGACATGCTGTCTAAAAATGCTGCCGCATGGGTCAAAAATAAACACTGACCACAGATAATGAAACTTGAAAGGATTTGTCACCACAGCATATAAACAGCCTAACAGAAGGTTAGCTTCTAATTTTAATACAATTAGTTTGAAATGTTTTTTTTTTTAATTTTTAAATTTTTATTTTTATTGTAAGTAATCTCTATGCCTAAAGTGGGGCTTGAACTCATCACCCTGAGATCAAGAGTCACATGGCTCACCAACGATACCAGCCAGGCATCCTAATCTTACTAATTTTTAAAATGGCGTTTCTGAATATATTTTAAATATCCTTAAATGTCACATACCTTTTGTTTGTTTTTTTTTTTTTTACTATTTACTTTTGAGAAAGCATAAGCTGGGGAGGGGTAGAGAAAAGGGGGCAGAGGATCCGAAGTGGGCTTTGTGCTGACAGCAGTGAGCCCAATGTGGGCCTCGAACCCATGAACCATGAGATCATGACCTAAGCCGAAGTCAGATGCTAAACCTACTGAGCCACCCAGGTGCCCCTACTTTTCTTTTTTTTATAAATAAAAAAGGTGATGAGGATATTAAAGTCTTTTCATAGAGACCATGACCATAACATGTAATGGCTCATCTGCTAATTAAAATCACTTAAGTTCTGGGGCGCCTGGGTGGCTCAGTCGGTTGAGTGTATGACTTTTGATTGCGGATCAGATCACGATCTCATGGTTGTGAGATGGAGCCCCGCGTTGGGCTCTGCGCTGGAGGTGGACGATGCTTAAGATTCTCTCTCTGCCTCTCCCATGCTCGTGTGCTCGCACGGCATACACACCCTCTCTTTCAAGAAAAAAAAAATAAAATCTGAACTGAAGTTCTTCAATCATTTAAAAGAAAAACAGAGCTATTGAGTAACTGGAGTTCAATTTTTGGTGATCTTGGTATTATTGTAACACATTATCTTGAACCAGCTTTTCCTGGGCTTCCTACCTCATTCATTGAAGCTGTTGGTCTGAACCTCTCAAATCTTTCTTTACTCAATGTCAGTCCACAAAAGAGGAGCCTGTGCTATGGGAGACACTAGCTATTGTTGGTACTGGAAGAAATACCTGGCATCGCTGTTAAATGGAAGTCCAGTGGTCAAAGTGACAGAAGAATGTAACGTCACTTTTTATTTCCTTTCCTACTTTCCCATGTTAGAAATGGCCCTCGGATCCATGTTTTCTTAATTTCCCTCTTGTATCTATGGGTAGCCAAGGCTATTGGCTTCACTCTCTGATTAGCTTTCTCTCCTGCATAAACCCTCATATTTATAGGGAAGGCAGTTACTACTTTGCATTTAAGAAGGCTCCTGCAGGATGGAGAGCACAAAAACCAGAGTACAGGTTTGAAAACATTTATCTAATTCGAGAGTAAATGTAGGCTTCCGATGACCCTACGCTTGCCATCAATTTACTGCTTTCCCGGTCTCAGTACTTCAAAGAAAGCACTGCTTCATATGAATTGTGGAATGTTTGGGGTTCATTAACTCCAGAACCTATGTTAATTACGCAGTGCCAGGCAATAGGAGCCTTCCGCTGGCACATTCCTGTGGGGCCGCGATCTCATTACCGTGGCCAGAGGGGTGAAGAGTCCCAGGTACTGTCGACCTGAACGACTGAGAAGTAAAAGTAGTACACGGAGAGCTGACATGATGGGTACTCAAACATTTTGTGATAGTGGGAGGTATCGACAAAACAAAACACATCACGAAAAGATTGAACGAAAACCCGATTGCTGACCTATTTAGAACTTGGTCTGTCTTGGCTATTTCATAAATGCTTAGAACTGAAGAGATATGCAAATATGTCTAACCCTTCAGTGCTATGTGCCCATATGAATTCAGATAAAGGAGTTAAAAATAATAATTCTTGGCATGAGATTATTTATGATAAATACATTTATTATTTTAAGATGACGCAGATATTTATAAACAGTCCAACTGGTTAGTTATTTCTTTAGCTATTAAGTTACAAGTTACAAAGAAGACATGAAGTGAAAGTATACACGTGTAAGAATAAAACAAGAGCATCTTTAAAAATAACTTTTTAGTGTTACAACGATTCTATTTAAAAAATACAACTTTACTAAACGCTCTCTCTGAACCTTTGTATCTATGTATCACCATGTTAAAATAAATGATCACAGTACCTCTTGAAGCTGAATAAATTTTCCTTCCAATACTGACAGAGCATTGCTTTTCTCCACTAGTTGTTTATGAAGCTTAATCATTTCTACGTTGTCCCGAATGTTTGACCTTCAACAACGTGTTTAAGAAAAAGAGAGACAGAGTAAAAAAATTCAAGGCAAAAGAAAACAATCTGTGGTGGAATCATAATTTTCCACTAAAAAGGTACCTAGGGAAAATTTACACACTTGCTTCTCTGTCACCAAGGTTTTTAGTTTATCAGACACATAGGATAGATTCATTAAAGCCAACCAGTCATTGCTCTTGAACTGTCACAAATTCATAGGTTCTCAGAGTTTGAAGGAAGACCCAAGTTTGATGACTTATGTCACCTCTAGTACACGTTGTACTATGCGCTGAAAACCGTTTTACAGCATCCTGAAAGATGGTGCAAAAAAGGACGTCAGTCTACAGCACAGCGATCGTTCCGCCCCGCACTTCAGACTTATTTTAAGGAGGACTATCATATGACTTTTCCCTACGACAAAACTATGCAAGACAGCCACTCATCTTCCCACCACTCCCTTGAAACAAATGGTATAGTAAGATTACCATTTATTGGAGTTTCCTCCTGGAGTTTCAACTTTTCAAAATATTTCCCAAAAAAGTGACTTAGCATTTTATACTAATAATGCCCAAAGCTGGCATTTAAATATGTTGCAGATGTGCCTTTAGTTGTAAGAGATCATTTAACGTCCACAGGGTATATAGAAACTCTATCTGCTGCAATACTAGTTTGTATTTTTCCTACTGAGATTAAAGCAAATGTAGAATTTAACAGGAAGATCTTGTTAAAGGTTAATCATAGATCTAAATGAATACCCGTTTTCAAAAGGCATTTACTTTCCTGACAGAGAAAGGTTCTTTAATTTAATACGTTTTACATTCAAAAGTATTTTAAAAATTGTAAGGCTCTGTTTTAGACTTCATTTTTTTAAAAAGTAAACATAAAAATTTTAGATTCAGAAAATTATTTCAGGGTTTAAAGTAAGTAGTTTTACTTCCAAAACTTATCTAGTGTACACATATTGGAAAAATTGTCACAATGCCCTACTGGAACCAGAAAATGGACTACAAAGCTCACACATCTGTAAACCAGCTGAGGACTTGAAATACTTAATTTTCCTCTTTGATATTTGAAGTTCATTGTATTTTGGCATCGGACAGTTAGTTGTCCTCACACAGAAGATAAACAAGTCCAAGAACCTGGATCTTACTCAGGATACAGTCTTAACACAATGTTAAAATAATTCTGTGCCTAAAACACGCTAACTAGTAGTTAGCACACATTCAGCAGTCTCCCCCTATTATTCCCCACTGCGTGGTCTGTACTCGCTAAAAACATTAGAACACGGAGGAAGACATTTTAAACAAGGCTAATAAAGTATTCATTTTTTTTTCATAATTGTAAGTCAAAACAGAGCTTCCTCTGTTTTCCTCAGAATTACTTGGTTTGACCCCTCAGTAGTGAGTGACAGTTGTTATACGGAAGGGCAGAATCCTTTTCAAATAATTTCAAATCTTTTCTTATATGTTCAGTTATCTCCGATATTTTAGTCTTCCGGTTTTGAAGGATGTTAATATTTTCAAGAAAGTATACACATATACGTTTGAGTAATAATATTTAATGATATTAACAAAGAATTAAGTCCCAATAACCCATTCAGCCACATAGGGTAGCAGAAAAGAACAGGTTTTAATTCTGTATTTTCTTTGCAAGGCAAAGGCCGGTAAGCGACTTTCAAGGACTCTCAGGGTGGTTTAACGGGTGGATGCTTCCTTGAATATTCTCCTTAAACTCCTTGAAGATCAAACTTTTCATTCAAAATACTGCCAAGAAAAGTGACTTCGTGTTTTATGCTCGTAATGCCCAACAGGTGGGCACAAGGACAACCGAGATGGTTAGAAAAACAACAATCACGTGGCTCTTTCCGCAGAAGTGAGTTTGTGCGAGAGCACACCTCTGCTGGCACGGTGCAACACCCGCGGACGTCTGTCATAATTATCCTCAAGTGTCAGTTTTAGGGGCTTTATCCAGGAGTCATTATTATGATTAGATACTCTTGAGGGTAACACTGAGCAGGGAACGCTGACTGGCTGCTCAGCTGCAAGCACTAAGACATAAAAGATCAAAATCTACAACGTGATAAATGTGGTCTGGCCTCTAGGAAGGCGTACAATGAAAAATCGTCTCGGACCCGACAACCGACTCAACATTCTTATGTAGATGAAATATGATAAAAGAATGAGGGTGGAGACGAGAGGGACAAGAGGGAAGGGAGTGTCACAAGAAGCTGACAAGGAATGTGAGGATGATAAGCGGCAAGAGGGGGCCAGGGTCGGTGCTTAGAGGCTTGGCCTAGACCTCTACGCACTAGGAGGAGGGCCTCAGGTTGGTTCCTTTGAAGAACAGGGGTGGGGCTCATTTTATAAGCGGTATTTTAAGTGACCACCACATCCTACTTTCTTGCTCTGTTTCATGCACTGTGATGGGGACATCAAATCTGCAGGAGTATGACGTTCTAACAGAAAGAACAATCCATGGTAAAAATACTCATAGGAACTCTGACAGTCACGCCGCAATTCATACATGCTACATTACACATGGTGAAATGATCTGCAAACAGTATCAAGCAGACTAATTATGTGCTTTGTAAAAATAAATTTCTCAAATTTTTCAACAAGGATTTTGAAAAAACCTTGGACAATTAAGTTGGAAAATGCGGTTTCTTTTCTTTTTCTTGTTTTTTTTTATAGACATATTATTTAGAATTACGATCAAATCTTCTAAAACGATTGGAAGAGTTGTTGGCCCATCTCTAGATTAAAAACAAACTGAAATAAATTAGATTTTATGTTGAAAAAAGTAATCCAGTTCAACAACCTATGTGCCAAGTTTCCCTCATATAATTGGAAACAGTCAAGCAATAAACTCTGAAAAAGGAATTTCTCATGGAAGCCTTGAAAACACTTGACTCCGGCTTTGCTACTGGGTGCCATAATAAATCCAGAAACTTAAAACCTCAGATATACTGGAGAAGGAAAAACTTTCAGTAGAGCTATGTAATGTATAGTCTAATATGAAATCTTAAGAGGCAAAAGTCTTTCCTCCAGTGAAAGTTTCTTATACTTCATTCCCCGGGCACATAACTCTCTCACCCCACCCCCTGAACCCCCATCGCCATTTCACTCTTTGTTACAGTAAAGATTATGAATGCTAAAGAAAACCTCGATTTTTTTGAGGCAAAAATGTTATAATGTAGTATTTAACACCATTTAGAAGAGAAGGCGGTAGAATACAGAAGCTAGGCTACGAGATTCTGGAAAGTAGATGAGTAAAATATTTATGACAGAATGGAGAGGCTCCTTTTGAATAATAGTTTTAGGCTGACTAAACATGGGGGATAAGGTTGAAAACAACCTTAAAATTCAAACACCTCTACCGTACTTCTTTTTTTTTTTTTAAACAGTGGCAGAGGTTCTATAAGTTTATTGTTACAAGTAATGCAGGTCATTTATAGCTTTTACTAGGGATACACAGATAACAGTCACTAGCAGTGTAACAATACTGAGTAAGATTACAGAAGGTTGCTGGTAAATTAAATGGAATAAGCTTTACTAAAATAGCTGAGGAAAGTCTATTTGAAATGTAATGGTTTTTGCTCAAAACTGCTACCTGACTTTATAGGTGAAAATAATGCTAAGATTGCATAAAGGAAAAAAAATTCATCTGTGTATGTTTATTTGCCTCTGGATCATACCTTTCTTGTGGTGGTGGGTCAAAATATAAATCAGAGCTCAATATTTTCCTACTCTCAACACCCACAAGGAATGGAGAGAAACAATTTATGTCAAGCGCCACATGCGAATAACCACTCTCTTATGAAAATGGAGGGAGCACTCCGAAGGACTGGTTGGAGACAGGAAGACCTGAAATCCTGGCCGATTTTCTTAAAAGGATCATTTTGAAGATCAAGTTTAATGGATTCCAACTAGTCATGGGAATCTGAGAATTATATTTAATATATATAAAAGCCCAATGGGAAAAAGAGATTTAACAGCAACTAAGTTGCAAAAGTGAAGATTTTGTATTGTTTTTATTTTCTGATAGAATTATACCAGGTCAGTCCCATAACAGGTTACTTCACAATTACCAGAAGCAGTGATTGGCATGATATAGGTCTTTGGTGAATAAAAGAAACAAACCCACTAGGTTGATTAAATGAACAAATACTGCTTATTTGGCAGACGAAATCTTTCAGAGACACGAGGGTCCCCAGGGATAAAAGTAGCTGCTGTTTAAAAGGCAGGGAACCACTTACTCGTTCCAATCGCTTCACTCCAGAGTTGAAGTGGCTAACTGAGGGAGCCGACAGTCAAATCCAATTCTAAAAGATCAGTTCTTCCCACTCTTCTAAGAGGTCTCCTTCCTCTGAGATGCCCCTAGTTTTAGCTTTCTCTCCACTCTCAAGTATGCACTAACGCACTAGTTTTACTGTTAATTGTGACAATTTCTGTGGTTCAGATAAAGTGCTGAGAAAATATGTCAAGCTGCTACCACGGGAAAATCTTACATAATATTAATAATAAAAAACACGGGGATGAAAGAAATGATATTTGAGTGTGACACTTTTCATTGGGCAAATTCTAAGGTATTCCAAACAACGGTACAAGGTTGGTGGATATATTTTTAAAAAATGACAGATCACCTGCCTGTAATAATAATGTGTTTATCCCTGGCCCCAGTTACCCTTCCATCCAAGGACCAGATGTGCCCTCTAAATTAGGGGGCCAGGCAATCAGACAAATACAAATTGAGGGGTGTTCTGCAAACAGCTATCAATGGGCTGGAAATGGGGAACCACTCCAGAATGAAAAGCTAAAAGACATGGCAATTAAATTCAATGTATGATCCCTGAATGGATACTAGATCAAAACGAAGCAAAACAAACCACAACCAGCTATTGAAAAGAAAAGGGGGGGCTATTAAAGGATACAACTGGGAGATCTGAATGTGGACTGTGTATTAGATAATGCTACTGTACTGTTAAATGTCTTGAAGGTGATAGCCATACTGTAGTTATGTAGGAGGATATCTTTGTTCCCAGAAGATATTTAGAAGGTGTACAGAGGGTGAAATGATACATGCGCCTAACTCTCAGACTGGGGGTGGGAGGGAGGGAGGGAGAGTAGAGAGAGGAGGAGAAGGGATAAGGGCTCTTGCGCGTGTGTGCGTGCAGAATGAGGAACAGGCTTGTGTCATTCACAAATATGCAAAGGGGTGAAAGGTACGTGAGCGTTCACATCACTGTTCCTACAACTTTTCCGTAGGTTTGTAATTTTTCTAAATAAAAAGCTGGGGAAGAACTTGAGAGTGCCAGAAAGTAATCCTGTGTGTGCCTAGTGGGGAGAGATGGAGCCCCTAAAGCTAAGGTGTTTCTGACACTCATGGCTGCAAAAGGATTCTCCGTTTTAAGATTTGACAGTCTGCTGTCAACCAAAGAGAAGAGGGCAAGTCAAGGGTGTCTGGAACATTTATAGGTTAAATTTCCTCCACTGGGATATTATGGCACTTACATGATTTTTAATTAAGAAGGTAAACACCCTAACATTTACTTAAAAAAAAAACCACTTAGTACAAACTAGTTACACATTTGGTAAGAGTATAAATATTTTTGGAGTTGAAAAAGCCAATAAAAGGTAAAATCATTCTGATTTTAATGTTCACGTACATGTGTTCACTGGTTACTGCTTTGCATTTAATTTAAGACGGCCTTTTTAATAAGCAGAAAATGTGCATTTTTATATTGTTTAAATTTTAATATGGATTTTTGTTCAAAACAACACAGACATTCAGGCTACTTGTAAATGATACAAGATTTTTTGCTAATGAGGCATTATGTAGAACATATGCAAAAATCACAACTCACTCTTCCAAAATAGACCACAATAACAGGAAAAAACATGATTTTAATAAAAAACAACAGCATTGGGCTTTTACTTCAAAGCAATTAAGGGCTTTGGATAACCAAAAGTTTATGTCAAGTTGATGCCAAACCAAACTGGTCTATTAAACACATACTATGAAGAGTTTCTGTAATATTCTATGAAAAGGCTCTTTGCCATAAATATCAAGCACTGTACTCTGAAGATTACAACTACGCTAGGTTCATGCTTGAGAACAAGGAGCCCGACATCCTGATCAGACTTCTAGAATTTCAAATTTGAAATAATGTATCCGTGAAAGAGAAGTTTAAATATGTTTTCCATTTTGTGATTTTTCTTTACAGTAAATTATACCAAGTTTTATATTCTCCCCAACATTTTTTTCAACAGTTTTCCATTAGTCTCAAAAAATTGCTGTGACACATAAAATTTTGAGCTATGTGTAAACATACAAGAAAAAAAGACTTAAAGACTTTTATTGGAAGTCATTTCTTCAGTTTTCAACAACTGTATTTCAAGGAACAATATGCTATTTACTAAAGGTACCCTTCCTTTCTAAGCAAATAACATGTGCTTTTCAATTTTACACAATCAGTGAGGTAGGGTAAAAATTAGTGTATTTCTTTGGCCTCTGCAGCAAAAGCTCCGTCACCTATAATTCTCATTTTGTCTCTACTTCTAATTCTTGATGTGACAAAAGAGACTGATACTGAGTGAGGGCCATAGTTTAGTTGTTAAGGTAAACTCGTCTAGGTGCATACGTTGGTGTTTCTTGGTGACAATATTCATAGGAGAAAACATGCCTACGTGCCTATCACTCTATTTCTTCTGCTGTTCTAGCCCTAGGATAGAAGGACTTTTGGATTTACATTTCAATGAACTGAGTATTCTAGTTCCTAGATGATCATAGCTCTTTGGAAGAGGGAAATGGCCAACATAGTATTCATCTTACTCTTTGGGAACTTAGGAAGTATAATACAGAAAGTGGTCTCTGATAACCTTGTACTCAGCTGTTGAGTAAAGGTGATAAGGATGGGCTCTAAGCTGGGGCTTGGTCTAAGTATAGAATTTTCACATTTAGATAATATCTTAAATACGGTTGTTGGCAATTTATTAAGATCATATTCGGTCTTGGGGCCTGGTCCTTTAGCACTGTTCCTCATAAGGAATCATGTCTTGGTTTTCCAGTCAGACCAAGTCTAAACCAGTTCTTCCTGGGAGAACATGGATGACTTCTAGGGATTCAAGCTAGTTCAAACTCAGGGTTAAAATTACATTCCCTAATAGAATTCCCAAAAACATTCATGTTTTTTTGCCCTGCCCTTAGAAGGGTATATAAATATCATTAAATATATAGAATTTCATTATATAATTTAATTAAATTTTATACGTAACTTTTCAGGAACAGAAATTATCAGAGAGAATACTAATCTTCTGAGTCTCTGAAATATAAAACTTCTTGTATATTTTCAGCCCACTTTATTGTTTTTAAAACAAGCCTCATAGGCATATTTTCCTAGTTTTTTCAAATGTTACCATGTCAGGTTAGTTTGGTAAAGGAGGATTAAACTCTGAATCTGAAATGAAAGGCTAGAAAATCACACTGGCTTTTCTAAATGAGAACTTAGCCACATAAGCATGATATACACACTGGATGGGGAAAAACAAATAGAGGCTCTAGGTCTCTTGGACTTAAGAGACCTAAGAGATCCCAAATGCAGTATGTAGACCTCATTTGGATTCCAATTCAGACAAACAGAAGACAGCTTCAGGGAAGTTTACATATGGACTGGGTATTAGAGAATATTAAGGAATTGTGGTTAATTTTGTTAGATGTGGTAACGGCATGGTGCTATGTTAAAAAAATTCCCCATCAGAGATTTATATTGGAGTATTCCTAGGTGAAATGACATCTCATCTGGCTGAGGCTGATTAATTCAAGAAAATAAAGGTGAAGGGACAGGTGAAACGAGATTGGGAACATGTTAGTGATTATGTAAGCCAAGTGACGGGTACCTGGCAATTCAATATACCACTCCCTCTACTTCTGGGTCTCCTTGGTCCAAAAAAAGAAACAGGAAAGGAAAGGAAACAAAAGGAAAAAAAAGAAGAAAAAAAGGAACAAAGGGGAGAAAATAATTCGAGAAAGAATATGGTAAGAAGAGAGAGTCTTGCTGGAAATGCAGTGTGGAAATACAAAATACGAGGGAGGTACTAGGAACCACATGACAAAGGAGGATGGGAAAGAACATTCCGTACATTACAAAACATCAAAAGTGAAGAGGCAGCAGGGAGACTACTGAAGGGCTCCGCTGTCATCCATAACAATCAACAGAATTTGAAGCAAATTTTGAATAGTAGGAGAGGTAACAAGCATCTTTTTGGGGTAAAAAAAAAAAACCTGGTACTGTATTATGGAACTTACTTTTCATGTTGGAAAAAAACTTAAATGAGGCTGGACTTATTCATGAGACATGCCAACAGCTGGGTCCTTGTCACACACCTTTCTCTTGGTGGGTGCAATCGAATGGCATCAGAACTTCCAACAGTTATGGTAAATGCAGCAATGGGGGCCAAAGAGTGGGGGAACAAGATGAACCCCAGAGTAGGTGAGGAAGAAACGTCCTTACATAGAGTTGTTGATAGCAGTTAGTAGGTCTCGAGCAGGCTTATATGAAGAATGTTAAGTGAAAACATGATTTTTCAAATAGACTAGACTTATCCTTCCATGGCATATGATAAAGTATTTTAAACTAATTTTGACCTTATCAAAGTGAGATTTCTGTCTTAACATACCTTTGATCTGTAGCCTGCTGTTCTCGAAGCTGAAGAAGAGATAACTCAATTTCATTCTCTTTTCTCCTCAACTGAGTTTTCAGGATCTCAGCCAAGTGCTCTAACTCTTCTATCTGGCCTCTTTGTGACTGAATAACATTTTCTCTGAAAGAAAGAAACTTTACAAGAATTTGTAGTTTGAGGAAAAATCTTCAGTATTTAAGATCAGTACAAAGAAAGTCCTTCACAATAAAGAGTGAGCAAAAGTTAAAAATTTTAGCTTAGGTGCCTCTACACATAGTGAATAGTAGATTAAATGTGACAATTTAGGAGCATATATGGAACAATTCAAAATATTGCTTTTTATATAATACTGTCCTAGGCAATAACCTGGACTTTGGTTCAATTCAATTCAGTAAGTATTTATTGGTTACCTACTCTGTCCTCCACAACCTGGTCATCTTCAGATAATTTATACGCTTTTGTTCTTTCCTATGTATATCTGCATAGATCACTCAAATTAACACTTCAGAGAGATAGAGAGAGAGATAGAGAGATAGAGAGAGAGAGAGAGAGACAGAGAGAAAGACAGAGCAAGAAATTTGCAAAACATAACAGAGGTTTTTTGCATGTATTTATTTATTTCTACCATGTTTGGCAGCATCCCAGTGTAATGAGCCTCAGGAAACTGGAATGAACCTTGTTTTTCAGCCGATGAGCAGGTGACAAGATTAGGTATAATCTTTTGGTTTTATTCCTTTACAGGCGAGTCATGGCTGTAACCAGTATTTAAAATATTCAAAAGAAATAGTTTGAAGCCCACACTATTCTTAAGCAACTGTCTAAAGTGCGATGCTTTGTTTGAGGTTTTCTTTCCGCATTTAGAATTATTACTTTTTGATGATCCAGGTAAAGGCCTTAGATAAGGCCTTACCACTGGCGTGGATCACAGACACTGAAGCCATGAGGCTTTGATTAACTGGAGAGGGAAGCTAAATGTGGCAGAAGTAACTTTTTCAAAACCAGAGTATGATGAAGAATGCAGAATCACAGTGAAACAAAATCTGAAATCCATATGTAGTTGATAACTGCAAACTTTTAAGCCACTCCCTCCAATTCTTTTTCTTAATTTTTAACCACAAAAAAGCTAATTAATTCAGGATTAAAAAAAAATTACCTGTGATTTTTCGGAGAATGGAAATGCTGCCTCTAAAGCTTATACTATCCTAAATGGGCTTTACGCCATTCCTTTGGGGAGAAAACTATAATACAGAGATTATTCTATAAGCCCCTCCATTGATGCAGTTGTCTAAGTTGTTCATTTGCTTCATTTTATTGGAAACACATTCTATAGTATCTGTTCTTACCCCACAGATCAAGATGTAGGTAGTGGAGCAAATTACTTGTACATAAGCCAATTGTGTTTAAAATAAAGGAAAGGGAGGGATCAAAAAAGACATGATCAATCAATAAATAAAGTTCTAAAATGACCACAAAAAGAATACATACAAATTTCTTATTTCTCCTCTGGCTTCTTCAAGTAAACTGTTGCCATGTTTTGTAAGCATGGGTTGTAGAGTTTCTGCTACGTCAACATCTTGGAATCTAATACCTAAAAGTCAATCAGCAAGATTATAAAAGTGAAATTAATAAAGGACTCTTGATTTGGTAACATAAAGAAATTTGTAAGATAAGAAAATTTCCACAGTACTGAGAGATATGTGCTCTATAGTACAGAGAATTAGAGATCCACTGCCCAAGAGAGTATCACTGGCATCAAGTATACATAGCAGCAAGTATTGCCCATTAAACAAATCCGACTATGGAAACCAAGGACCTAGAAATAATTTAATTCAAATTAGATTTATAACTCCTAAAGTCATTCTGAAAGAACTAAAGTCTCCAATTCACGGCTTTACGACATAAACTAAAGTATGAAGGAAAGAGATTTCAAAGACTTAACTTTTTTTTTTGTATCTGGGATATAGATTTTTTATTTTTATAAAAAACAATTTTTTTCAATGTTTTATTTATTTTTGAGAGATAGAGAAAGACAGAGCATGAGTGGAAGAGGGGCAGAGAGAGCGGGAGACACAGAATCTGAAGCAGGCTCCAGGCTCTGAGCTATTAGCACAGAGCCTGACATGCAGCTTGAACCCACAAACTGCGAGATCACGACTTGAGCTGAATTCAGACGCTTAACCAACTGAGCACCCATGCACCCCTGGATATAGATTTAAAAAAAATTTTTTCCATTAGCCATTCACATTCCTTGCCCTTACGTTTTGAACCTTATCTTCATTTGTGTGACTCACAGATACTGTGAGTGTAAGTCAAAATGTTCCCTCTTCTTTGGTTTGTTCCATCTCAATAAGAAAACCCACATTTAAACAAAGGTAATTCAAGAAGTGATCACCAATGAGATTCCTTTAAATAAAAAACTTTGCTGCTGCCCTTATAGTTTTTCTTATAAAAATAGTTACATGCAACTCTACAAGTCTAGTCCCGTTGTTAAAAATGAGACATGATTTTAATGATATGATTAGATCATACTTACAAAATAATTAAGTTACTAGAGTTTCAGGTAGATGAAATGTAACAAATAATTTAGATTTTTTTAATGGAGCACAGTCTCAGATACAAGGTACAGTTAAAATTCTTTGTTGGGGCGCCTGGGTGGCTAAGTTGAATAAGTTTCTGACTCTTGATTTTGGCTCAGATCATGATCTCAGTCAATCGAGCCCCGCATTGGGCTCTGCACTAGGTGTGGAGCCTGCTTAAGGCTCTCTCTCCCTTTCTCAAAAAAAAAACAAAAAAAAAAAACAAAAAAAACAAAAAACAAACCAAACCAAACAAAAAGAAATTCACTCTTCTAAGGAAGTTTATTTTTTAAAAATGAGAATTTTAATTAGAATAATGGAACGATTATTTGCTATTTCCCAAACTTTCAATATCTATTGTTGTAATCCAGACTAAAGAACAGAAAAGCCTCTGCCTGAAACATTAGTTTATTGTGTTAAAATTTGCCAATTTAGGCAGTAATGCTAATTCTAACCTTTCCCTACATAAATTACAGGAAAACTAAACATTACTAGCAAAATTAAAAAAAACTTAACCTTAAAATAATCTTTTTTTAAACCTTTTTATTCATTTTTTGAGAAACAGAGAGAAACAGAGCATGAGCAGAGGAGGGGCAGAGAGAGAGGGAGACACAGCATCTGAAGCAGGCTCCAGGCTCCAAGCTGTCAGCACAGAGCCCGATGTGGGGCTTGAGCTCACAGACCCTGAGATCATGACCTGAGCTGAAGTTGGTCTCTTAACCGACTGAGCCACCCTGGCACCCCATCCTTAAAATAATCTTAATACTTGTAGTGTAATAGTGGGTCGCCAATGGTTACGTTTAAAACACTTTATAAACATCTTTGTTCTACTGGTTCTTCACAGTAAGGATTCTTTCTGTATTACAATGATCACACCTTAAACCAGTACTTTCCATCCTTTATCCTGAAAAGGCACACATAGAAAATGGTAATATTTGTACAGCAGCTTGAGGGCAAGGCTGCTTATAGCCAGAGAGGTTCTAGTGTTCTCACCTGGCCACCCTACGCTGTGATATTTCTGACAAGTATGGCCTAAGTCCCAAGCTCAAATGCAGTCTTGAAGAGTCTATTAAGATTACTAAGGTATCAACCTTGATAATGGTGCTTCGAGTTTACTCAGAAAGATAATGTATTCATCACCATCTAGTGCTTTGTGCAGCTTTGACCTCTTGGGACTCTGTACCAAGCAGTGAAAAAGGTCTGAATTAGTAAGATTGGGTTTTAAAAAAAAAAATGTTTATTTATTTTTCTGAGAGAGAGACAGAATGCAAGTGAGGGAGGGGCAGAGAGGGAGACACAGAATCTGATGCAGGCTCCAGGCTCCGAGCAGTCAGCAGAGAGCCTGATGCAGGGCTCGAACCCGTGAACTGTGAGATAAATGACCTGAGCTAAAGTCGGATGCTTAACTGACTGAGCCACCCAGGTGCCCCTGAATTACTAAGATTGTATAAACACCAGGAGAAATTTAAACTATGGAGTCACACTGTAAAGACTGTGCAGCTCTTTTGTTCCCCACAGGAGGAAACTTCCATCAGACCCTTCTTTTTAAATAGCAATTCATAGTACTAGATTAGTTTTCCATATTAATCTAAAATTTGGGCATTGCATTTTTATTTAGTATAAAAGACCTTATGGACTGTAGAGATCATCTTGCCCAGCTATAGTCACAGATGCCAAAACTAAGTTTTAGAGTGGATAAGTGACTTTTGAAAGGTAAAATATTTTACTGCAGAGTTACCATCTCTTGATTTTTTTTTTTTTTTTTTTTTTTTTGCTAATCTGGTGTTATCACTCCATCCTACAGATGGGAAGAATGAGGCTCTGAAAGGTCAAGTGCTCTCTTCCATGTTAATTAGCAGAATCTACTTTCTAATTTATAATTCATTATGATTACTTTGGTTATTTTCAGAGTCCGTCGCCAATCTCACAAGCTAGAGTAGCTAAGCCCTTTCACCCTGCAGCTGCCTCCGGCCTCGGTGGGGGCCTTGCTGATTTCAAGGGAACTCTGCCTGGGGAAGAGATAGTTGTCAATATTTAGTTTGGAGAAAAAAATAGAACAAAATTTTCTCCTTTTCTGTTTATATGGCATTTTTTCCCCTCCTCAATGAACTGGACATTTTACATGAATTTTTTGTGTCCCTGAAAATGTTTGGTCTTTATGTGAAGCATGTTCTAGACGAAGATCAATTATGGCTAAAATTTTATTTCCTTCCCTAGTTGGTGAAATTTAAAAACTGTCACTTAAACTACTGACTTTTTGCTGCATTGTAAATAAATTCTTCGTGAGAGGGGAGAATTGGGAATTTTTATTAGAAATATTTAGGTTCTTTCCATATTCAGTTTCATCTGTGCCACTGAATCGCTTTGTAACCTGGGTAGGTTTTACGGGATTCATTTTCAAAATGAGGAAAGGGACCTAAGATCATTTCTGGAGATAGAGGCAAGGAATTTATGGTCACTTGCTTAAATCCTTTTGTCTTACATGTAAAGATCAAGGTCAGAATAATTAGATGACTTGTCCAAGGTCACCAGATGGTAAGTTGAGGAGCAAGAACCCAGTTTTTTAAACCCTTAGTTATACACATACTGAACTGTCACGCTGCTGCATGATGATGAGAGATTTAAACAATTCCGCACATTTTATAAAAGGTCTTTTGACAAAGAAATCAAGTGTGATCATGCGAAACAGCAGGCGTGATCATAAATAAGCAAACTAGCTCGTTTCCTCGTTTGCCTGAGTCAACGTGATTTCTGTCTGCAACACAGAAAACCAACTCAAACTAAACTTCTGTTTTATGCATTTTCACACGCATCTCCCGTATCAGGATAAAGGGTTACATTCCAGGTGTTACTCAAAAAATTTGAGTGTGATTCAGGGATTCTTGAATAAAATGATCTTCATGTAAATATTAACATTTTATCAAAAAGCAAGTCAAAAATGTTTGTCTTTCTAAAGTTACTTAAAAACATGAAAAATACAGAAATAAAACTTGGTGTGTGTGTGTAAAACAACCTATTAAAAGAGTTAGATTTAGGATTTAATATAATTTAATATAAGCTTATTTTACCTTTCCTGGGGCATTCCTGGAAGCCTGCATTTTCACTCACTTTTCTACGCCCAGTGTTAACACGAGATTGCACATAATTGTATGGTGTTTGCCTGTAACCCTGGATTTGAAGTTGCTGTTTGGTTGAAATAAGTCTGTTTTTGAGGACTTCATTCTGTCTTTCAAGCTCATGAACTTTCTCTTGCAGCCGCTCAATCATTTCTTCCATTTCCACATCTCGTCCCAGCCGCTTGGGGCCGCCACCAACCCGCTCATATCTTTTCTTGTCATTAACTAGCCGTATTAACTTGGTGGCCATTCTAGGGAAATAATAAAAAGATGAAAAGGAATGTGAGAAGTCAGCATAAAATGCATTCTGTTGAAAGGAACATAATCACTGTGAGGACTTCAGTGCAGAACCTGAATAATAAATTTCAGGTTTTGATGTAACTATTACTGCCTGTGAAGAATCCTTTGATGATAATTGAAACCACTGGGCAACAATCTGCTTTATAGCACTGACAAATAACAGTTTCCTAAGGCTTATCATTTAAGGTTAGTAAAGAGAGGACACATATTTACTCCATATGTTCCTCAAATGCAATTTTTAACGCATGACCTTATGTAGGAATGCTGTATGCACTAAAATGTTGCTACAGATTGTGGATGTGGTGGGTTATATATGCAAGCCACAGTAAGTTACAGCTTTTGAAAGTGTATTAAGACTGTGCAGCAGTGCTAAGTTTTAGGCAAACTGTTTTCAGTTTCTCTAGGATTAAGACATATTACAAATACAAGAATGTTAGAATGCATAGGTACACACTTATAAAAAGCCCAATGAAAAAATTCGGAAAAACCAAAACGTGCCACCAAGTGTTGCTTGGCGTCCGAGAAACATTCGTGTTGGATGGCAGAACATAATGAGATGCAAGAAGTATTATTTTAATGCTACCTTTAAATTTAGACATAAATTGTGCTTTTGACATCTCAGGAGTTTATACCTTTCATTCTTTTAAGTTTTGATAAAAACTGGTTAGACAGAACAAAAGACAGAAAGGGCACATGGGGGTGATGTAATATACACGTACGGAAAACATGCCTGACAGTGAGTGGAAAAATGTTGGCAGGACAAGAAAGAAAAGGTGGCTTTGATGAGAGACACAAGTTCAAGACTTTACAAAATTGGGCGCACATCTTCAATAGCTGATTCTAGTTTATAGTGAATCTATTTTTATAAAGAGCCAGACGGAGATTGAAAATAAAAACTCACTTCATTTTTCTTTAAACGGGGTTAGCTTTATTTTACCATGGTTATGGACAGAAGCTTTTACTTAAGAGAACAAAAGTGAAATAAAAAAATCCTTAATAGCTTTGGGATGTCATTGAACAACCTTTTTTTGCCCTGAGCAGAGTCCTCTGTAAGAGCGGTAGTAATACATGCCTATCTACACTTCTGGCTACCCAGCCTACAGCATGTGGCATCAGGGAGAGCTATGCATAACATAATCAGTTAAGATTGTTTTCTCTTTCCCTTGAGGCAAATCCATTAAACATGCTTTATAAGGGATATAGGATAATAAAAACCAAGATCCAAGAGTACCACAAACACCCTAGTAAAATAATCAATGGATTAGTTCCTTTTCCACCTAATCCAGAGAATGATATATCATTGGGAAATTGGGGCAGGTATCATAAGCCCAAGAGAGCCGTACACTCTACCTATCCCTTTAATGAGTTCAGGATCCTTAGCTCTGCCCAGTGGCTTAGCCATAGAAATATGGTAGCCATCCAACTGAGATGTCAAACTAAATATCTGAATCTTTTGTTACAGAGAGACTTTCACAGAGATAGAGATTACATTCAAAGGACACACGTTTAATAAAAAAAAGCAGTCAACATGTAGAGAATAATAAATGACCCAAACTTTGAAGGAAAGAAAAGCACATCAATAGGGTGGCTTTAAATTCCTTCAAGGATGTACAGACAAACTCTTTGTCAAGAAACGTAAGATTGCATGTTTGTCCAGGAATAGCAGTAATTCTCATTTGTTTGATGTGATTATTTTGTAATATTAAAGAATCATAAGTGATCTGGTAAAGTTTGAGTACCTATTTAAAAAGGTGGTTTATCAAATCTATGTTTATACTAACGTGATTACCAATTACATCTTAAGGATAAACTTAAAAGCAGTTCTGGACTGCCTGGCTGGCTCATTCAGTAGAGCATGTGACTCCTGATCTCGGGGTTGTAAGTTCAAGCCACCATGTTGGGTGTAGAGATTACTCAAAAATAAAATCTTTAAAAAAAACAAAAGCAGTTTTACACATGTAAGTAGATAGTGTCAGTGGCATAGAATTCAGAAGGAATTTAGAGCTTTGGGTCATAGTGGTCCTTGGATCACTACTCTCAGGGATATGTAAAATAAAATCCCAAGAGGTTAAATGGCTTGAGCATAATACCATAGGCTAGTGGCAGAGAAATAATGGAACACATGTATATAACTTGACTCCTAGCCGAGTCCTTTTTCCATTAAACTACATGGCTTGTTATTAGGTTGTTTTATATTTTCTGGCTAGGACAAATTACTAATGAGGTCAAGGTTGTGAATTCAATTATTTAACTGGCCAATTAGGCTTACAAAGGAAAAAAAAATTGTTCTGTGGTCATAGACTACATTCCTCATTCTGATAGGACACGTGTGTGTTACTGGTCAGAAAAGGAATCAGGTAAGTGAATCACAGGTCCTGAAAAAACACATGATCAGGACTCAAAAATGAATTCAAAAGCTCCCCACCCAGCAGGTCAGTGGGTCATTAAAATTAAGCCTACAGAGTAGAGACTGAACTAGAGTCACCTCTTTCTAAGCAGCAAAGACCCCCCCTCCCACATTCCGTCTGTCGTCCATGGCTGTCCCACCTTTTCCTGTAGCCGGGAACATGAATATGAATACAGGCCTGTGCAAGCTTATGAATGGGAATGTACCTTTTTGTTTTTAACGCCACACATTCCCAAGATAGTAACCGTGTTTGTGAACAAGAAAGAATGCAAGAAAAATCTACTGTTAAGAAGTTATCCCTGCAAAAATTTCTCGCACACAAATCAAGTGACAACGTTTCTTCACAAACAGTAGAGACTCTTTGAAATATAGGTTCTAGACTACTCCAAGCAAATTAATGATGTTCCAGATATTGAAATGAGGTTTTCATTAGTAAACCCCCAATCTTAGGGGAACATGTATTCTAACAAGCTGGAATAGCTAATTACTGTTTCAAACGTTCATTTTAAAACGAAGGCATTTAAAAAACAGATGCTTTGGCCATTTGCTTTTAAACTATAATTATTAAACCAGAAATTATTTATAGATATGATACACTTGTGGTACCATTAGTTATTAGCTCTTTCTTTCAAATAGCGACTTCAGACATAATAAACACTCATAATCTTTTTGGTTTATTATTCTATTTTGTAAGATTTTCCATTTTTAAAAATTGTATTTATTTACAACCTGCCTTGGTCCAAAAAGGATTCCAGGTGGAGTTTTCAATTAAGTTTATAAAAAAGCATATCCTCCAAACTTTACAGAGTCAGGAAAAAAAGCTGAAAGCTTTTTATGATAACCTTTTAATTTTATCCTCTTGCTGGCGGGCATGCTGTTTAAGTAAAATGTTCTCATCGTGCAAACGCAAAAATCTGTCTTCCAGTTCCTCACGACTGGTACGTGACACTGCCTGGCGAGACTTCATTGTCCGTGTTGTTGAAGTTTCTGTAAAAATGCCAAGGTAATTAATAGTGGGATTACTTAACATAGTCTCTAACGAGGAGAACAGTAGATATTAATATATTCTCTGATGCACTCATCTTTGTTCCTTGCTGACCCACAATTAAGATTGTTTGCGAAAATGTTACAACACTGTTTACCCTGCCAGTCGGAGGGGAGAATAGAAATCTTTGCTATTAAAGTTTACATGCAATCTTAAGGATTTCAGCAATAATAATACCCATTCAAAACGATATTTAAATAACCATGCTTTGAGACTGTAAGATAGAATTCTGATTCACTAAGACTTTTCAATTTATATGCTCAAGGTTGAAAAAAACAAATTAAAAGTCAGAGTATCTGAAAGTTTTTTTTTTTTTTTTTTTTTTTTACAAAAGAGTTACAACAATAATTTGATGAACATAGGATATTTTTCAGAGCTATGTATGTGTTTTGGGTTACAGAAAATAAACTGTAAAATTTGCAAGTCCAAACAAAGAAACCAACCAACCTTCACAAATTATTTATAAGCTATTTTACATATTTTTAAAGAGCTTTTGTATCTTTTAGCATATGTATGCATTTTTTTTTTTTTTACGTATGCTTAAATCTTGTATGTTCTGTATCACTGGCTAATTTTCATCAATCATCCAAAAGAAACAAAGAACAAACGGACAAAGATTAAAGCCCCTACGGTGCATTACTAGGGGCAAGAATTGAACTTAAGGTAGCAAATTCCAATAAATGGCTTTGCACAATTAAAATTTATTGGTATTTGAATACTTGGTAATGTACCAAACATCTAAAACAAAGCTTATACATACTTTTTACTCTTAAAAATAAAATCTGTATGGCTGGACTTATCTTTTTCTTTTCTTTTGCTTTTTTTTTTTCTTTTAACATTTATTTATTATTGAGAGACGACAGAGACAGCATGAATGGGGGACGGGCAGAGAGAGAAGGAGACACAGAATCCGAAGCAGCTCCAGGCTCTGGGCTAGCTGTCAGCACAGAGCCCGATACGCGGCCTGAACCCACGAACCCTGAGATCATGACCTGAGCTGAAGTCGGACACTCAACCGACTGAGCCACCCAGGCGCCCCAGGTCTTATCTTTTTCAATAAACAGCGTGCTGACCACTTTTCTGTGGTAGTTCCAGGCAGCCGCTTGAACTGTTCTAACAAACAGGTATGTGAAGACGCCTCAGTGGAGTGTATTTTACATCACGGCCATCTCAATGACAAATGCAGTGGCATCACATGCTGTATACACAAAAACATAGCTCCACCCTCTAAATGGGTCCTCAATGCAGTTATTTTACTGTTTCAATTTGAAAGTGCTTTTTTAGCTCGATAGCAACCACTAAGTGATATAAGGACAAAGAAAACCTTTAATGTATATTAATTAGATAAAACAAAGCCAATATCACTTGGATAAACAAACCATTTTGAGATATTCTACTTGAAAGGCAAAAGTTTTTAAATATGGCATTTCCTGCCATATAAAATTTCAACATAAAGAAACATTTTAATGGTGAATGTGATTTAAACCAGGCAATTTGGTTTGGAGGCTCAATACTCTCTGCGTAGTTTCTACTGATGTGTGGAATTTTAAAAAGATGATTTATAACAATTTTTTATCAGAACAGAGGGGGATTTTACATTTTCTATGAGCTGCTGATAATTGATGCACGCAGTAAAATACCATATGTTGTTCTGAACCCTCCATGTTCCTGTTTAGTCCAATCAAGAGCTATATAGTTACTTAAACGACTTTGTTTGTAAGGATATCAGAAATACTTTAAATTAAAAGAAAAGAAGTTACTGATCAAAGTTCATAACGATAATAAATAACAGCTGGCAGTACCTTGTGTCCCTCCCATTCCAGAGAGGTTTAGACCTGTATCTTTCACAGGCAGGTCTCCTGCCGTCTCATCAACTGCACCAGACATGGCCTATCTGTGGAGAAAAGAAAATTCAAATAAAATCTTCTCAACATACAACATTATGCAATGGAATGAACCAAATAAAATGAATAAGGCACTATGACTTTAATGGACATCTTATTGCTCACATGTGCTGCTTGAAGAAGATGAAAGCTTCATTTTAAAAGGAATACTACATTCAATCATGGAGACAGTGTTCCTTTCAACAGTATATTTCCTATAGTTTGCTTAGGAAATGAGGTAAGATTACCATTCTTCCTTCTCTCTTCTTATTTCTCTGTCTGAAACAAAAACAAACTCCCCCCAATTTAAGAAATACTTCCTCTCCATCCCCCTTTCCCTTTCGTGCCCCCCAAAGCAAGCAGGTACCTTGAAAAAAACAAGTCAGAAACTTGATTCATATGGTGGTTCTATTATTTACTAGCTGGTGAAGTCACCTAATCTGAATTTCAATTCCTTAATTTTAGTATTTTTTGAAAAGTCATCTTAGTTGTGTGTATATATATATATACACACACGCATACATATATGTATGCATATTATATATGTATATTTCTAAGTAAACTCTGCCCCCCAACATGGGGCTCAAACTCCTGACCTGGAGATCAGGAGTCACATGCTCTACCAACAACTGAGTCAGCCAGGTGCCTCAGTTCCTTAACTTAAGTTAAAAAATGGAGAAAATAATACCTATCTCACAGAGTTATTCAAAGGGTGAGATGGTAAATTAATAGCAGTGAGCACATTTGCCTGGGAGGTCGATATTATTTGAATATTAATCTTCAGCGTGGTGTACAAATTTGTGGGTCGGTCAAGTTTTGTAAAAGATGTTTCACAAATTCACCAACCGAGTTTTTGCTCTGTCCTGTCTCTGTTGCCATGAGGCCTAGTCCCAGGGCTTCCTACCTCAACATTCAAGTCTGTCCAGGGAATTCTGGCCTCTTTACAGTTTCTATTCTTCACAGACATGCACCACAGTAAACTCAGTTTTGTATGTGGATGTAAACGGTCCGTGCAATGTCTAGTACATGGAAAAAAAAAAGATTTTATATTTTCATTTCAAATCATCTTGAAAGCCAAATGCAAACCACCAGTGAAAATGCCCTAAGGCAGAGGTTCTCAATCTCTAGGATGTTGGGCTTAGAATGTAAAGTCCAAGAGAGTAGCAAATTTGTCTTGTGCGCCTCTGTACTGTGCGTACTCTCAGAGGCTGGCACAGAGCTTGGCACATAGCAGGCATTTGCTAAATACTTGCTGCATGAATGGAATCCATGGAGCTTGAAGGTCTGTGGACCCAAGAGATGGTCTGTAAAATCTTGTATGCATATAAGTATATGCACACTATCTTTTAAGGAAAGGGCTCATAACTTTTATTGCAGCTCATCAAAGGTTGAGAACCATTGCATTTAGCTGTGACGCAAACAATGAACAGACATATACCTGAGAGATCATCTCCTACTTCTTCTGGAAACACTGCTACGGAAAAGGTCAATTTTAGGAACCAAATCGTCAACAGTCTGAACACAGGGCACTTGTGAAAATGATAACTGTGCCATGATCGAGTTATGGTAGCTTTTATAGTAACGACGATGATGATAGTTAACATTTATTGAATGCTCATGAACATGTGCCAGGCACTCGTCTAAGCGCTCTGATTATAGGAATTAGTCAATCATCTCACAATATCCCTGGGAGGCTGTTACACAAATGATTCCTACTTTACAAATGAAAATACCAGGACACCTCCTAGGGAACCTGTCTACGGTCACACACCTAAGAAGTAGGCGTCTGGTCACATTTTTGTCACGACTGGGAAGGTGGAGGGCAGTGTTACTGGCATCTAGAGGCCAGAGATGACGATGAACATCCTACAGTACTCGGGCACCACAACAAAGAATTACCTGGCCCCACATGTTACTAGTGCCGAGGCGAGAAATCCTGCACCACGCTCTAACACCTCCCCACACCATCTCATGTCACCCCTCCTCGCTCACCATGCCCATTCACACTCCTACTTTCGGGTCCTCAGATCCACGGTCCCCTAGTCTTGCTCAAAGCCTTTGCATTAGCTGGCTCCTCATTCTCTGGGGCTTGGCTCAAATGCCACTTCCTCAGAGATGTCTTCCCTGATCATCCTATCGCTACTCTTCCTCCAATTTCATCACCGTGTACGTCTGTTGTAGCAGTCATCGCTACCTAAAATTATCTGATTTGTTTACTAGCTGACTACTAGTTTGTCACCACTAATAAAACATAAGCATCTTGAGATGGGTGTCAGTCCTGCTCACGGCTGTAGGGAACAGTGCCTGATTTAAGGTGGGCACCGACGTTAACGGTTACTGAGTGATTAAATAAAAACCTGGCTTTGAGACTAAAATGGTAAACAAAATCCCTGCCTTTATGTACTTAACAGGCTATGGGGTAATCAAATGATAAACAAGTAATTATAAGTCATTATGCAAACAATAGGCCATTCAAGAGGCTAAAGGGGCTACCAACCAACTCTTAACCCAGGGCTAACGAGCGAATTATGTTTATATGCCCTGCTGTTTGAAGGAGGACTTGGAAAGGCATGGGAGGCGGCATCAACTCTCATCAGTCAGGGTTTAAGGCTGGGCTATTAAAATTTCAAACCGGTGCAGGACGTGGGGATAATGGGCGGGCTGGGACTCAGGCCTGTGGATGTGGTGTCTCGTGCTGGGCTGCTTTTCACGCGAGCAGAACTCTAGGGCCTTCTCTAGGCCGTAGAGCGGATCCCAGGACCCCGACCCGTGCTGCAGGTAGAGGGTGGGCCACCTCCGTCCCCCTCAACTCCCCCAGAGTACTCACCGCCACTCTCTCCCCGCAGCTAGCTACCGTTGCTATAGCGCCGACAGCGCGCTGGGCGTCTGGCCGAGAGGAGCACGGGAAAAACATGGCAGGCTCCGTTGCCTTCTGGGAAATGTAGTTTTCGTACCGCTCTAGCTCTCCCTCTCCCTGCGTAGCTGTCGGCCCTGGGAAATTCTCCTTCTCCAAACCCCGAGGTGCTCGCGGGCGTCGCCGCCCTGCATCCTGGGAATGGTAGTTCTCGCGACTCTGAGGGAGAATGGTGCTGGGCGGGAGCAGGACGCCTAGAGAACTACAAGCAGGAGGCGGGGTCCAAGGCGAGGGATCTACGAGGCTAGCAGTGGCGAAGGCGGCTGTAGCGGCAGCATGAAGCGGACCCCGACCGCCGAGGAACGAGAGCGCGAAGCTAAGGTATGTGGGCTTCTCCGGAGTCTGGGATCTTTCGTGCACTTGTAGTTAGGGGCCGGGAACCGGAAGGGCTTGGTTGCCTGGCGAGCGGACGCACGGTCTTAAGCCAAGGGATGACAGGGCCTTGTCAGCAAGGGAACCGGAGACGTTGGGGGGGATGTTAACATTCGTGCTGCTCAGGATGCAGGCCTAGTCCTGTTGGATCAGCTCACCAATGAGAATCGCGACACCCGTTTCCTTTTCCTGCTACAACACTTCATTCTTTGGTCAAATTTGTAGCTACCCTTGTGCCTCAGTTTACCGGACTCTCAGATGACTGTGATCGTAACAATTGTGCGTTCTCTTCGGTATTGATTTCTGAGGACCAGATTGGTTCAGGTGAAATATGTGTGCGGTCAGACGTGTTTATTTGGAACAGTTGTCTCAGCGGCTGCCTGTTTTGTTCTGTGTCTTCAGCACAGAGGATCTGAATCTAACTACAATCCTATTTTCTACCTTTGGGATTCAGCCTCAGGTAGTTGCCATTCCATCAGATGGCAATAATGACATCTATAGCGACGTTTTGTTTTGTTTTTAGCATTTATTACATGTCAGTTTCTGCGTTTAGTTCGTAAAATTTATATTATTTCATATTCTTACTACAGCAGATTTCAAGATAGATATTATGCAGATGGAGTATCAACAGCCCTGTTTTACAGATGAAGCCTTGAGGTTCAGAAGAATTGAGTGTTTTCCTCTCTCCTCATTCCCCAAAACAAGTCCTGTTGATTTGTTTGAATATGTCGGTAAACCTGCCCACTTTTTCTCTCTCTACCACCTTGGACCAAGGTACCGTTTATGGATTGTTGCAACAGTCTCCTTATTGGTCTCCACTCACTCTACACCCTCACCCTAACACTCCTTTGTCCCCTCATCCCCTTTCTCCCACACAGCCTTTCTCTTCTGCACACTATGGAGTGTGATCTTTTCGGAATGCAAATCTGATCATGTCCCTTTCCTTCCTCCCTCTGCCAACCACCTGTTTAAAAATCTTCCATGACTTTGTGCGGCTCTCAAGAGAAAGACAAAACTTCACATGGCCTATGATGGTCTGGACATCCCACATGACATTCTGCCCGCTCTTGGCCCATCAGCTACTTTGGCCTTTTTAAAAGGCCCTCTTTTCTGCTCTGTCTGGTTACATAGCCTTTGCACATGCTATTATGTTGCCTATTCTGTATTAGGCAAATATTAGAAGTGAGAACCAATTATAAATATAACAGACATAGTTCTTGCTCTTGTAGAATTTAGAATCCTACAAGTGAGTGTGTCTTACGGATCCTATGGATTTAAAATATAAAATCTGAGTTATAGCAAGGTTTTGCCGGGGACCAGAAGTTTCCAAGCTAGAGTTTGCCTGTGATATGGACAGTATACTAAAGATGGGTTCCACCGGGGTGGGGGTGGGGGGAAGATCCTTTTGCATTAGTCCACATCAGTGTAAAGGAAGAGATAAATGTCATCCAAATGGCATGGTGTTTGAGGTCTCTCTCACCTTGTAGCTTTACATTTGTGTTATCCATTTATTCTGTTAAGATTTATTGAGCACCTATTATTTATTTGCTAGACACTGGGATTATGAGTTTAGCTAAGATCGAATCCCTGCACAAAGGAGCTTTTACTCTACTGAAACCATAACCATGGCCTGTGAGATAGTTATTCATGTCATCCCCATTTTATGGATGTGGAAACCGAGGCTTGAGGAGATCATGACTTGCCCAAGGCCACTTGGTTGCTGTATGGAACTGGGGCTCAGAACCAGGTCTGCTGACTCAAAGCTTTTTTCCATTTTCTGCTTGTGAAACATGTTGAATTGATAGAGCAAGTTGTCTTCCTGTGTCCTCGAAAGAATTTCTTTGATACTTATCTAAATTTTGCTTATGACAGTATCATCGGTTAGAACAAAGTATAGGCAATTGAGCTTTAAATCTTAAATAGGAAATGTTCAGTTACTCATGACCTACTTTCTCATTTTCTAATCAGCTTTATTGAGGCATAATTTATGTACAATATAGTACATAATTGTATATAAATATACAATTTATAGTATACAATTTGATGAGTTTTGACAGGTGTATACACCTGCAAAACCACCATCATAGTTGACATAGAACATTTAAGTCCCTTCTAGAAAATTCCTCTTGCTGTTTTACAGTCAGTGTCTCCCCCCACTTTGGGTCCCAAGCAATCACTAATAATGTTTTCTTTCACGGTAGATGAGTCCATATTGTCTAGAATTTCATATCAATGGAAATATACCATATGAACTCTTGAGTCTGTCTGCTTTCACTAAGCATAATGATTTTTGAGATTTATTCACGTTATCATGTGTCTCAATAGTTCATTCCTTTTTACTGCTGAGTGATAGTCTACCGTGTGAATCTATCACATATTCTTTATTCATTCACCTGTTGCTGAAGAACATTTGGATTGTTTCTGGTTTGTGGCTTTTATGTAAAAAAAAGCTGCTGTGACCATTCACGTATAAATCGTTGTCTTTCTTTTTATTGGACAAACACTCAGAATTCCAATTGTTGAGTTTTCTGGTTAGCCTTCTAAGAAACTGCCAAGGTGATTCTGCCATTTGTATTAGTTTCCTAGTGCTGCTGGAACAAGTTACCACAAACTGGGTGTCTTAAAACAAATTTATTCCCTCTTAGTTCTAAAGGTAAGTCTGGTTCAAGGTTTTGACAGGTCATGGCCCCTCTGGAGGCTCTAGGGGAGAATCCTTCCTTGCCTCTTACAGCTTCTGGTGACTCCTGGTATTTCTTGGTTTGGGCAGCTTAACTTCATTTGGCTTCTGTGTTCCCATGGCCACCTTCTCTGTGTTTTTGTGTGTCAAATCTCCCACTCCTTTTACTAGTGAAGACACCAGTCATTGTATTTCGGGCCTACCCTAAATCCAAGAAGATCTTAATCTCCAGATCCTCCATTTAAAATACCCTTTTCCCAAATAAGATGACAGTTACAACTACCATGGGTTAAGATTGGACGTGTCGCTGGGGGAGACGTTCTTTACACCCAGTACAGCATTTGATCCATCCACTGTGTACGAGAATTCTAGTTGTTCCACGTCCTCGCCAATACTTAGGATTGTCAGTCTTTAAAATTGTAGCCATTCTAGTGGATGTGTAGTGGTATCTCATGGTGGCTTTAATTTGCATTTCAGTGACGACTAGCGAGGTTGAGTATCTTTTCTAAAAAGTGCTCATAGTTCCAAACGCTGAAAGTCCAAGATCTAAGTACCAACATGGTACTTAGGTTCTAGTGAGGACCTCCTTCTGGGCTGCAGACTCCAAATTTCTGGTTGTGTTCTCATGTGGCAGAAGGGGTAAGGAGCTCTCTCAGGCCTCTTTTATAAGGGCATGCAATCCCATTCTTAACCACCTAATCACCTCCAAAAGGCCCTACCTTCTAATACCATTACCTTGGGGATTAGGATCTTAACATAAAAATCTGGGGGGACTCTGGGGCACCTGGGTGGCTCAGTTGGTTGAGTGTCCAACTTCGGATCAGGTCACGATCTCGTGGTTTGTGAGTTCGAGCCCCGCATTGGGCTCTGTGCTGGCAGCTCGGAGCCTGGGGCCTGCTTTGGATTCTGTGTCTCCCTCTCTCTCTGCCCCTACCCTGATGGCACTCTCTCTCTCAAAAATAAAATAAACATTAAAAATTTAAATAAAAAACTCGGGGGGGGGGGCTCAAACATTCAGACCAAAAGGGTACAGCAGTTTCTTAAAATGTTAAACATAGATTTACCATGGGACCAGCAGTGCCACTCCTAGGCAGCTTACCCAAGAGCTGAAAGGAGAATATATGTCCATATAAAAAAAAGTAGTATATGTTCACCGCAGCATTTTTCGTGGTAGCCAAAACGTATAAACAACCCAAATATCCATCAACTGGTGAATGGATTAAACAAAATGCGGTATATTCATATACTGGAATATCACACTATTCAGTAACAAAAAGGAACAAAGTATTGATACACGCTACAACATGGATGAACCTCAAAACATTGTGTTGAGTGAAAGAAACCAAACCCAAAAGGCCACATATTGTCTGATTCCATTTACATGAAATCTCCAGAAAAGGCAAATGTTGAGAATAAATCATTGACTAGTGGTTGCCTAGGGATGAGGGGTGGGAATGGAGAATAACTACAAATAACTACAGATGACCTTCTTTCAGGGATGATGAAAATGGTCTAAGATAAAATTACGTTGATTGTTGCACAACTCTGTAAATACACTACAAATCACTGAGTTGTCCACTTAAAACAGGTGAGTTTTGCCAGTATATGAGTTGTACCTTAATAGCTACATTTGTGCTGTTTATAAGCCACCCAGTCTGTGATATTTTGTTACAGCAGCCCGAATGGACTAACACATTGTTTTCCAAGATGGGCACACCATTTTATGTTTCCACTAGCAATGCTTGAGGGTTCTAATCTCTTCACATACTTGTCACTTCCTGTTACTGTCTTTTTGATTATAGCCACCTTTGTGTGCAGAAATAATATCTCGTTATGGTTTTGACTTTCATTTCCCAAACGTCTAACGATGCAGAGCCTCTCATGTGTTTATTGACTATGTATATATTTGTTTTTGTGAAGTGTCTGTTCAAATCTTTAGCTCAATTTTTTTTTGGTTGGATTGTCTTCTTAATATAAAGTGTTAAAGCTCTTTATATTTTCTAGATATAAGTTCTTTGTGAACGATATGTATTGTGAACATTGTTTTCCAGTCTTTTAGTTTACTTAATGGTTTTTTGAGGAGCGAAAGTACTTAATTTTGATAAAGGTCCAATTTATTGATATTGCTTTTTATGATTAATGCTTTTTGTGTCATATCTGTGAAATGTTACCTATCCCAAGGTCAGAAAGATTTCTTGTTTGCTTTTTAAATTAAACTTTATCATCCCCATAATGGGTAATTACTTTTGGTTTTTCTTTTTGAAATAGCTTAGGTTGTATTTTCTTCTTGCAGTTGCTTATATATAGGCTTTTATACAGTTTCCAAGTTTGGAGGGCGAATAAAAAGTCTGGACAAATGTTATCTAGCTTTTCATGAGAACATTTATTTAATCTGTGTTAAGGGGTAAGAGAGTAGCAAAGTATATTCATGCATATGAATCATAAGATGTACAGTGGTATGGTCCAGATTAGTATTTGACAGTCTGAGTTGGAACCACGGCCTTTAAAATGTCCTTGCTGTTGGGATGGAGGGTTGGCATGCTGTCCTTCAGTGTCTCCTGACAGAAAATGGAGTCAAGAATGGCTTTTTCTGGCCACATGACCAACAGACACATGAAAAAATGCTCACCGTCACTCATCATCAGGGAAATAGAAATCACAACCACAATGAGATGTCACCTCGCATGTGTCAGAATGGCTAACATTAACAGCTCAGGCAATGACAGATGTTGGCCAGGATGTGGAGAAAGGGGAACCCTTTGGCATTGCTGCGGGGAATGCAAACTGGTGCAGCCACACTCTGGAAAACAGTATGGAGGTGCCTCAAAACACTGAAAATAGAACCACCCTACAACCCAGCAATTACGTGACTAGGTATTTATCCAAAGGATGCAGGTGTACTATTTCGAAGGGGCACATGCACCCTAATGTCTATAGCAGCGCTATCGACAATAGGCAAAGTACGGAAGGAGCGCAAATGTCCAGCGACAGATGAATGGATAAAGATGTGGTGCATATATACAATGGAGTATTACTTCGCAATCAAAAAGAGTGAATTCTTGCCATTTGCAACAACATGGATGGAACTAGAGCATATTATGCTCAGTGAAATTAGAGAAAGACAAATCTCATATGACTTCACTCATATGTGGAATTTAAGATACAGAACAGATGAACATAAGGGAAGGGAAGCAAAAATAATATAAAAACAGGGAGGGGGGCAAACCGTAAGAGACTCTTAAATACGGAGAACAAACTGAGGGTTGCTCGAGGGAGTACGGGTGGGGGAATGGGCTAAATGGGCAAGGGGCGTTAATGAGGCCACTGGTTGGGATGAGCACTGGCTGTCACATGTAAGTGATGAATCACTAATTCTGCCCCTGAAATCATTATTGCACTATATGCTAACTAACTTGGATGTAAATTAAAGAGAAGGAAGGAAGGAAGGAAGGAAGGAAGGAAGGAAGAAAAAATGTCTGCCTTTGTGAATTGCCGTGAGGATCCCGTGTGATTAGGTTGGTCACTGTGCCAGGGACAGGGTAGGTATGGCCTCGAATGAGTTCAGTTGTCCAGAGAGCCCTCTGCTAATGCAGAGCTGCCCCCATGCTTTTGTTTTTTTTCAGATGATACAATTTATATTTTACAATGATTTTAAAATTTATAGAAGAGCTGCGAGAGTAGAACAGAGAGCTCTCCTAGGCCTATCGTCCATATTCACAGGTTGTTAACAAGGTGCCACATTTGCTTTTTCGCTTTCTCTCCCCATATATATACACATGAACCACTATTACTATTTTTTTAATGAACCGTTACAGAGGAAGTTGAGAGACCTCAATCCTTTTTACCTCCCAATACTTTAGCATATATTTACTAAGAACAAGGACATTCTCTTACATAGAAGCATAGTGAATTGTCAAGTTCAGAAAAGTTAACATTGATAAAATACTCTATGTAATCCAAGGTTCATATGTAAGTTTTGCTAATTGTCCTAATAATTTCTTTTATAGCGTTTTTGTTTTTTTTTTTTTTTTTTTTCCCTGGCCCGGGTTCCAATCCAGGACCACACATTACTTTTCATTGTCATGCATCTGGTTTCTTTTAACCTCCTTTAATCTGGTCTCCTTAATTTGGTTCCTTACACTTTCTTCTTTCATGACATTGACATTGGTGACGAGGAAGGCGTTGTTGACATTTGTGATGAGTACAGGCTCTTTGTTTTGTACACTATCTCAGTATTCTTATTTGTCTATTTTCTAATGAGATTCAGATTGTGCATTTTTGGCATGTATATTTTTGCGGAAAGGTAGGGGCCATTAGAGTTCACACATTAACAACTCACATATTCATCCTGCCTGTAGATATGTTTTCCTTGGCCCAAACTGTGTTTTCAAGTTTCTGAGTTATTTTCTAATACAAAGTTGAGATAAAAATCTGGATGTCTGGCTTTCCTGAAAAGCTAGGCTATCTGGCAACACCTGGCATGCGCTGTAGTAACTACAGTTGAATAGTGGCTACCCCTTTAGATGGGAAATGGACCTTCCATTTTGCTCCACTCTCGCTTTGCCCATTAGCAGTGAAACTGTAGTGATATTTATGGTCATGGTGAGAATTAAGTGTGATATATGTAAAGCACCTAGAACATTCTGGCACGTTTTTAAAAGTGAATGTTGTTGTTACCACCATCATGTCATTGGCATCATCATTACCACCTAGCTGATCCCCATAGATATTTTAGCCTGTATCCGGAACAGTCATGCGGTCAACTTAGGTCAGCTGTCTGATTGGACAGATTTTTCTCAACTGGGGTTCCACTAACTTCTGTCCTATGCATCTCAAATGGTATAAAGTATGTCCCACTTTTGGAGGAATTAAGAAAATAGCCATTCAAACAATTTTCTGTGTTCTGTAGTTCAGAGGAGGAATCTGGTTAAGTACCAGGTAGTATATTCTGCTTTGGGGGCACATGGGTAAATATGGCAGATTTGGTCCCATGGAACTGGCTGCTTTTCCATGAAAGATAATAATTAAACAAGTACCCACAGTGGAGTGGTGTGTTTTATCATGGGAGCAGGACATGGTAGCAGGGAGGATCTAATGTGCTACGGAGGTTATGGAATTCTTTCCTCAGGAAGATCTTTTTAACCTGGTCTTGGTGTCACGGAAGTCCTTCCTAAGATCTGTCTAAGGATGTATCCTTATGAGACACCCGAGACTCCTTTTGAAGTTGTCCAGAAATATTAGAACTGTTCTTTCTTTCTTTTTTTATTCCGGTGCAGTTAACACAATGTTGTATTAGTTTCACATGTGCAGAATAGTGACTCAACAATTTTATACATTACTCAGTGTTCATCATGATAAGTGTACTCTTTTTGTTTTTTGTTTTTTTTCTATAATGGCTAAATTAACTGCTTATTATTATTTTTTAAAATTTTATTTAAATCCAACTTAGTTAACATACAGCATAATAATGGTTTCAGGAGTAGAATTTAGTGATTCATCATTTACAAGTAACACCCAGTGCTCATCCCAACAAGTGCCCTCAATTTAGCCCATTCTCCCAACCTACCTCCCCTCTAGCAAACCGTAGTTTGTTCTTTGTTTTTAAGTTTCTTATGGTTTGCTTTCCTCTTTCTTTTTTGATGTTAAAAAATTTTTTTAAATGTTTATTTATTTTGTGGGGGGGAGGGGGGAGAGAGAGAGAAAGAGAGAGAGAGAGAGAGGCAGAGGCAGAGAGAGGCCGAGAGGCAGAGGAAGAGGGAGAGGGAGACACAGATTTTGAAGCAGCTTCCAGGCTCTGATCTAATAGCTCAACGTGGGGCTTGAACTCATGAGTGTGAGATCATGACATGAGCCAAAGTCGGTCGCTTAACCAACTGAGCCACCCAGGTGCCCCTAAAAAATATTTTTTTAATGTTTATTTTTATTTTTGAGAGAGCAAAAGCGAGTGGGGGAGGGATGGAGAGAGGGAGAAACAGAATCTGAAGCAGGCTCCCAGTTTTGAGCTGTTAGCGCAGAGCCTGACTTGGGGCTTGAACTCACAAACCGTGAGATCATGACCTGAGCTGAAGTCAGACACCCACTGTTTAAGCCACCCAGGGGCCCCCCTCCCTTTCTATTTTTATCTTATTTTTCTTTCCCTTCCCCATCTTCATCTGTTTTGTTTTTTAAATTCCATGTGAGTGAAATAATAAGGTATTTGTCTTTCTCTGATTGAGGTATTTCACTTAGCATCATACATTCTAGTTCCATCTACGTTGTTGCAAATGGCAAGATTGCATTCTTTTTGATTGCCGAGTAACACTCCGTTGTATGTATGTGTATACCTATATGTCTGTGTATCTATATATCCATATGTATATCTATATCTGTACACCACATCTTCATCCATTCATCAGTTGGTGGACATTTGGGCTCTTTCCATAATTTGGCTATTATTGATAGTATTGCTGTAAATATTGGGGAGCATGTGCCCCTTTGAATCAGCGTTTTTGTATCCTTTGGGTAAATAACCTAGTACTGCAATTGCTGGGTCATAGGGTAGCTCTATTTTTAATTTTTTGAGGAACCTCCATACAGTTTTCCAGAGTGGCTGCACCAGTTTGGATTCCCACCAACAGTGCATTAAGTGCTCCACCTTTCTCTGCATCCTTGACAACATCTTTTCTTTCCTGAGCTGTCAATTTTAGCCATTCTGACAGGTGTGAGGTGATACCTCGTTGTGGTTTTGATTTGATAATGAATGATGTTGAGCATTTTTTCATGTGGTAGCCATCTGGATGTCTTCTTTGGAAAATTGTCTATTCATGTCTTTTGCCCATTTCTTCACTGGATTATTTGTTTTTTGGGTGTTGAGTTTGAGAAGTTCTTTATAGATTTTGGATACTAACCCTTTATCCGATATGTTATTTGCAAATATCTTCTTCCATTCTGTAGGCTGCCTTTTAATTATGTTGATTGTTTCCTTCGCTTTTTGTCTTGAGGAGGTACCAGTAGTTCATTTTTGCTTTTGTTTACCTTGCCTCTGGAGACATGTTTAATAAGAAGTTATTGTGGTCAAGGTCAAAGAGGTTGTTGCCTGTTTTCTCCTCCAGGATTTTGATGCTTTCCTGTCTCACATTTAGGTCTTTTATCCATTTTGAGTTTATTTTTGTGTATGGTGTAAGAAAGTGGTCCAGGTTCATTTTTCTGCAGGTTGTTGTTCAGTTTTCCCAGCAGCATTCGCTGAAGAGACTGTCTTTTTTTCCATTGGATATTTTTTACTGCTTTGTTGAAGATAAGTTGACCATACATTTGTGGGTCCATTTGTGGGTTCTCTGTTCTGTTCCATTAATCTATGTGTCTGTTTTTGTGCCAATACCATACTGTCTTGGTGATTACAGGTTTGTGATGCATTTTGAAGTCTGGAATTGTGATGCCTCCAGCTTTGGATTTCTTTTTTGACAATTGCTTTGGTGATTTGTCTTTTCTGGTTCCATACAAATTTTAGAATTGTTTGTTCTAGCTCTCTGAAAAATGCTAGTGTTATTTTGATGGGGACTGCACTGAATGTGTAGATTGCTTTGGGTAGTATTGACATTTTAACAATAATTTGTTCTTCCAATCCATGAGCATGGAATGTTTCTCCATTTCTTTGTGCCTTCTTCAATTTTTTTCATAAGCTTTCTATAGTTTTCAGTGTACAGATCTTTTACCTTTTTGGTTAGGTTTATTCCTATGTATTTAATGGTTTTTGGTGCAATTGTAAATGGGATCGATTCCTTGATTTCTCTTTCTGCTGCTTCATTATTGGTGTATAGACATGCAACTGATTTCTCTAGATTAATTTTATATCCTTGGACTTTGCTGAATTCATGTATCAGTTCTTGTAGTTTTTTGGTGAAGTCTTTCAGGTTTTCCACATAGAGTATCATATCATCTGTGAAGAGTAAAAGTTTGAGTTCTTCCTTGCCGATTGGGATGCCTTTTATTTCTTGTTGTCTGATTGCTGAGACTAGGACTACTATGTTGAGCAACAGTGGTGAGAGAGGACATCCCTGTCCTGTTCATGACCTGAGAAGCTTTCAGTTTTTCTCCATTGAGGATGATATTAGCTGTGGGTCTTTATATATGGCCTTTTTGATGTAGAGGATGGTAAGTGTCTCTTAATCCGCTTGACCTGTTTCACCCATCCACCGGCCCCCTCCCCTCTGGTAACCATCTGTTCTCTATAGTCGAGAGTCTGTTTTTTGGTTTGTCTTTTTTCCCTCTTTGTTTGTTTTTTTTCCCTTAAATTCCACATATACGTAAAATCATGTTATTTGTGTTTCCCTGACTTATTTTCACTTAGCATTATATGCTCTAGTTCCCATCTATGTCATTGCACACAGCAAGAATTCAATCTTTTATATGACTGAGTAATATTTCACTCTCATTATGTATATCTCATTGTCTTTATCCCTTCGTCTATTGATGGACTCTTGGGCTGCTTCCATAATTTGGCTATTGTCAGTAATGCTACAATAAACATAGAGGTGCACGTATCCCTTTGCATTGGTGTTTTTGAATTTTTTGGGTAAATACCAAGTAGTGCAGTAGCTGGATCATAGGGTAGTACAGTATTTGACTTTTTGAGGAACCTCCATACTGTTTTCCTGAGTAGCTGCACCAGCTTGCATTCCCATCAACAGTGCGAGAGGGTTCTTTTTTTTCCACATCCTTTTCTTTCCTTTTTTTTTTTTTAATTTTTTTTTTTATTGTTGAGAGACAGAGAGAGACAGCACGAGCAGGGGAGGGTCAGAGAGAGAGGGAGATACAGAATCCGAAGACAGGCTCCAGGCTCTGAGCTAGTTGTCAGCACAGAGCCTGATGAGGGGCTCGAACCCACGAATCTCGAGATCATGACCTGAGCCAAAGTCGTATGCATAACCAACTGAGCCACCCAGGTGCCCCGTTCCACATCCTTTTTGACACTTGTTGTTTCTTGTGTTTTTGATTTTAGCCATTCTGACAGGTGTGAGGTGATATCCCATTGTAGTTTTGATTTGCATTTTCCTGATGAGGAGTGATGTTGAGCATCTTTTCCTGTACTCTTGGCCATCTGGATGTCTTCTTTGGAGAAATGTCTGTTCTTATCGTCTGCCCATTTTTTAATCAGGTTATTTGTGTTTTGGGGTGTTGAGTTTTATAAGTTGTTTGTATATTTTGGATAATAGCCCTTTATTGGATACATCATTTGGAGGTACCTTCTCCCATTTGGTAGATTGTCTTTTAATTTTGTGTATTGTTGACTTTGCTGTGCAGAAACTTTAGTTTGATGAACTCCCAATAGTTCATTTTTCCTTTGCCTCAGGAGACATATCTAAAAAAATGTTGTTACGACTGATGGCAGATAAATTACTGCTATCCTGTCTTCTAGGATTTATATGGTTTCAGGTCTCACATTTAGGTCCTTAATCTATTTTAAGTTAGTCTTTTTGTATGGTATAAGAAAGTTGTCTAATTTCATTCCTTTGCATGTGGCTATCCAGTCTTCCCAGGGCCATTTGTTGAAGAGACTTTTCCCATTGCATATTCTTTCCTCCTTTTTCAAAGATTAGTTGACCATATACTCATGGGTTCATTTCTGCACTTTCTGTTCTAGTCCATTGATCCATATGTTTATTTTTGTGCCAGTGCCATACTGTTTTGATTACTACAGCTTTGTACTATAACTTGAAATCTGGAATTGTGATACCGCCATCTTTGTTTTTCTTTTTCAAAATTGTTTTGATTATTTGGGATTTTTTTGTGGCTCCATACAAATTTTAGGATTCTTTGTTCTAGTTCTGTAAAAAATGCTGTTGGTATTTTGATAGGGTAATATTAGAACTGTTTTTTAGTCATGGAGTGAAAAGGTGTAGATGTTGAATTCCAGGTTAGTTTCAAGGGTTCCTGTGTTGACTTGGGTAAGATCATCTTTTTAAAAATTACTGAAAATATAACTAGTTTAGATTTATTACTGAGAGGGCTATACGTTTATTAGGAACATAATAATTTTGTTTAAGTAATGTACATTTTTATCAGTGAAGGAACATATCCAGAATAAACTTGCTGTTTCAAATAAAAATCATTAAAAAAGTCTTCTGTTTTTGGTGGCTAGTCTCTTAATAGCAGTTAATAAGATAAACCTTATGTTTTACTGTCTAATGAGTTATAAATATAATAGCTGAATAAAAGGAAGTTTGTTGTTTATGTATATATTCATTGGGTCTTTTTACTTCAGTTTTATTTTATTTTTTGCAGTTTGGCATTTTAGTAAGGTTCTGAAAAGGTTCTTTTGGTCCCGACCTTCACCATGGACCATCATGGATTATTTTTCCAATTTATCTGTTGCAAATTTAGGAAACTAGGCGTAGAACATTTTTGGTGGTGGCCAATGACCAGCGGACTTAAAAAATTAAAACTTCTCCTGGCAGATTCCGGTGTGATTCCCCCCGCCCCCAGTGTCTATCTTTATCTTTTGCTTGATCTCTCTTCGAGTGTATGGGTCAACCTTTAATCACTTATTAGTAGTTTGGATTGCCTTCTCTAGATAGAAGGGTTATTAGTTTATTTGTTCATGGTTTCCAAACCACTTTAAATACCTTCCTTGAAAAGTTAACTAGCTAACCCATTGAGTCACATTGACTTCTTGTTACTTCGCATGACCATGTTAGTGTTGGTTTGGAAAACTAAATTTGCCATCTGAAAATAGTCTTAGACACTTTAGACAGCCATTAGTTTCTCTGAAGACTGCATTGGTATCTTACTCATCCTTCCATTTCTGTATTGTACCTAGCAGAGTATCTTGCATGTAAGAGACATTTGTAAGTGTCTGGTGAAGAAAGATTGAATGGTTGACAGCCTCGAGTGTCTGATATGGGTTACATGTGACTCTTATCATTATCATATTGGCTGCTGATCGGATTCTATTGTGGCTAAGTCTAGCAATACAGGTATTGACATTTAGACTGTTTGCTACAAGGAAGTAGAGACCATGGTTAGTTTTGTTATTCACCATTCTATCCCTGGTACGTCACACGTTTCCAGGCACATAGTAAATATTCCATACACATTTATCAAAAGAATGAGTGAATTCCCTAAAGCATCACCCATTATTATTGGTCATTCAGCTTTTCACTAGTGAGAGCTGAAGCCGGCACCTTTGAAAGCAATCATGCAAAATGGTTAAATATGGATTTTAAATTACTTGACATACCATAGGGATAGGTATTTTGGGACACAGGATTCGTCTCTCCAACACATGCTTTAGCAACTGCCAACAATTGTTTTCTAGTGCTCCCTTTAAATTTAAGATGCTAGTTTACCCTTGAGGTTAGTGTGTTTTGTTGGTGGTAGTTTATTATGGTAGATTTCTTGATAAAGTTACATTGAACGTGTGACTTTCTAATCTCTAGAAGACAAGAACTTTATCATTGAGATGGTACTTTTGGAATTTTAAAAAAAGGTATAGTTCAGAGAAGGTAAATTTAGAGTTCTGCTAACCACATTCACTTGACCTTCTGTTATATACTTACTGATTTTGTATTATTTTACAAAACTATCTTACCAGTTGATTTTCCATTGTGAGCTGGGAGGATCCTTGCGGAATTTGGGGCTGGATTAGGAAACGTTCAGGAGATGAAGATTTGCATTGGTAGGAAGTTTGCACACCTTTGTCCTTGGCATCACGTTTGTCTGCAAGGCCAGTGCATGTTTGAAAGCTGAACCTTGCATAAGGTGCTATCGGCTTGCATTTTTGTTTATGCTGTGAGCATCTGTCCTCTTGCCATGATGATCATTTATTTGCTCTCTAGTTTTGGAAATGACCTGCTTGCAAAGGGACCATGCCTTCCTTTATGTGAAAGAACTGCCATATGGATAAATGGCAGTTGAGACCTTTACAGCTGGTAGAAAGCAAGTAGAAAACTCAGTCTGAAGGACCAGATTACATTGCATCTGATCCTGAGCGTTTTCATAACTGTTTGTGATCAGAAAATTCAGAGCTCTGATTCCTGCATTAGCCCTAAGTCTGCCCTTTGGCACCTTCATTTAATGACTGGATCATTCAAGGCTGAGCCTCAAGGGCCAGCACTTCTCTAATAATCATATAAAATGGGCTGATGTGGCAACCTTAACTCACTGTTGAATTGGGCATGATTAAAGTCTCAAGGCTGTGTTAATACGGATTTTCTGTGTCTGTGTCCAGCAGTCCATTATCTCATTGTTTTCCAGTTTGCCATTTTTGGAAAACAGAGATGGAACATTTTGCTGATGAATTTTCTTTTCCCCTGTCAGCGTGAACGGGCTGTTTTTGTTTTGTGTTTGCTGGAGACCGGCATCAGGCAAATGAATGAAAACGTTACAGTTTATGTGGACCCTAGGCTGTTGTCCCGTCAATCTTGTTATTTAGGTAAATAGTTGGCAATTTTTTTTTTTGCAGAATCAGCAGCCAGTGTGCTGCAAGCAGTTTTTGTTTTACTCATATTATTGACTGGTAACACTCTTAATGAGACAATAATGGGGAAATCGTATCATAGTCGTTGTTCTCATAAAACACGATTCTTGGATTGCCAGCAGCCAGGCCGAGGAGTTGCATATGCAGCCTGAAAGGAGAGGAAAGGATGAGTAGCCAGTGTGCCCAGCTTTTAAATTCATCAGACCCCTGCTGCTTAAATTGCCCCAGCTGTTAATGCTGGAACCATTGCAGTAATGGACTCAGCAAATGAAGGAGAACGAAGACACGCACACTTTATTACCAGAGGGGCAATTTTCTCTTCATCTGTAATAGCAGCGGTGCCTCATATTGATCAGACCATCAAGATACTAATCCTCTGTAAAATTACTTGTTATAACTGAAAATGTGTTAATCCAAATCAGTCTGTGTCCTGACTGTCTACTTACTATTGAATACAGACTATTAGATGGTTTATTTTTCATGATTTAAAGCCCCTGCCCTGAAAATGGTTGGCGTTTCCCTCGCAACACTGAGCGCTTAATCTTAGCTGTAGCCCAGGGTTGTCTTTTTGTTTTAAACAGAACATCACCCACTTAATTAAGGAGTGAGTGTCTGTCTTGCTGTCTGAGTTATGCTGGTGTTTTATGTTCCTCTGGATTTATTAAGCATCTTGTTTTACATTCAGTCCGTGGTTTGTGCTGTAAATAAAAATAGGCCCATCTTGCACATATTAGAAATTTGCAGGTAGCAAATGTCAATAAGTACCAGGGATGTAAGGTGCTTTGATTTATATTTCAGGCACCACGTTGTGCTTTGTCGATTGAACCCAAAGGCAGGATGCATCCTGGTGTCTTCTGTGTAGCAGATGTGTTTTTGCATCGTTGTCTGAGAAAGTTTATGGTTATTTCTGCATCCTTGGTTCAGTAGATTGCTTTTTAGACAATGAGGCATGTCTGCTCCCCTCCTTGTGTTTTGTGAAATGACTGTAGCTAGGAATTGTTATAAGAAGACCTGTGAAAAACGGAGTTTTATCTTCCCTAATATTTAGAATTGTAGGAATTACGCCTTAAAATTTCCATTTTAGTCTACATTATATGTTTATCTGTACACAGGCTCAGATGTTCTCCTTATGATATTTTTATTTATTCTTCTGTATTGTCATTGCTCAGAGCACTTGTATGTATGGCATTCTCTTAGAGTTCATCCAGAAATACTTCATCAGCGCTCTTTGTGTGCCAAGAATTGTGTTAGATGCTGGAAATGCAGAGATGAATCAGATACAATCTTTGCTGTGGAGGACCTCGGCTCCTCGAGCAAATAATTACCGTGATTCCAGTACAGCAAGTAGTGAAAGCCTCCTGTGAATGTAGTCCCGGGAAGCGGACACCCATTATGGGTCCAATAGTAAAATCAGCCTCATCGATTTTTCTTGTGTTAGCCAAAGCAGAACTGTGCAGTTTAATCACACTTTAAGACTTGCAGCTGAATGATTCCTGGCTGTTTGATAGAACTCTTGTCTTTTCTCACTTTTACTGCCCCCTGGAGACCGTCAAAGGAAGGATTTCCAAAAATGTTTTGATCGGTGACCATAGTTTTGGATAGGTATAGTTTCCCATGGAGACTATTTTAAAGAGGATAGTGCTTATTTGATTGTTTATGTTCTGACATTTATATTGTAAATCAGCCTTGTTGCTTTATAGTATAGTTTATCAGGAGAGACAGTAGCCTGTTGTGCTTAAGAGTATGGATTTTGGACCCAGTTGGCCTTGTTTTCTCCCTGGCTTCCCTATTTATTGGCTGGATGATCTTGGGCAAGTCACCTAACCTTGAGCCTCAATCTTCAGCTGTAAAATGGGGATAATAATAGTGCGAGGATTAAATGATTTAATATATGTAAACGATTTAGAATAGTGTTGGGTCTATGTAAGTGTTTTATAAGCATTAGCTGTTATTAATATTACCATGGATGTGACTGTAGGTGATGAAATTATTTTTAACGTGTGGCTAATGAAAGACAGCTTTGTAAATGTATGACCACGATATGTGTGGCATAGAAGATAATTAAGCATTTATTTAAAATATTATTTTTCCCAATTATATGATAGTTTGTTATATTAGAAACATTTAAAAATACAGAAAAATACCAAGCAGGAAAAAAAAAGCCTATAATTTTCCAGGGATAACCTCTGTGTTAGTATATTGATATATTTGTTAAAATACTGTATTATTCTTATGCCTGTTATATGCACAATATATCACTATGAGCCCAGTTTTATCTAAAATATATTTATATAAGGTATTTTAAACAAAAGCATAAAGTATTTCATCATATGGATTTCCATTACATAGTATTTCATCGTATGGATTTTTTTCCCTGCTATTATAAATTATCTTTCAGTGACCATTGTTGCACATAAATCTTTGCGCAAACCTTTGGTATTTTCCACAGGGTAAATTAAAAAAAGGCAGATTGTCAGGTTAACATTTGTAAAGAGTTTGGGTTTGCACTGTCAAGTTGCCGCCCAGAAAAGTGATGCTAGTTTGTACTGTAATAAACACTGCCTAAGAATGCACCTTTGTGACTTCCTCTCCAACACTGGGAATTAGCATAAAGTAAAAATATTTGCCAATTTGGAGAAGGTGAATTAGGAACTCATTGTAGAACTAATTTGTATTTTCTTCCCCCCCTTTGTAATTTTTTAATTACTGAGTATATGGTTGAATTCCCTCTCATCGTGTTTATTGACCAAAAATATGTTTCTTTTGTGATTTGCTTGTTTATGTAGCCTTTGTTCATTTTGGTAGCGTATGTTTATCTTTTCCTATTGATTTGTAAGAATACTTCAATGCTAGGGATATTATTATTTGTTAATCAACTGATGGAAATGCTTTTCCTAGTTGGTTTATTGCCTGCCTTTTACTTTTGTATTTTTGTTATTCACAAGTTCTTTGTTCTTTACGTATAGGGAAGCTTTTCCCACCTAAATATCAGCTTAATTAGTCACTTATATGTCCTAGGTATTTTGTGTTTTAATATTTTTATATCATTCTTGTAACGCATCTAGAATTTAGTTGGTGTATGAAATGGAGTAGCTGTCTAACTTTTTCCTCTCATATGGTTCACCAGTTTCCACCTGGGAATTAGGCAAATTCACTGACTAATTTGAATGCCAGAATACGCAGATCTGCTTTTTTGTTTGTTTTTATTTGGTTTTATTGTTTCTTCTGTATTGTCTGTTGTTCTCGATATGACATTTTAATTATCAGAGTTTTATGATGCCTTCCAGTTTCTGGCAGTACAAGACCTGACTGTTCTTTGTTCTCAGAAATTCTTTGGCTCTCTTCTTTTGTAAGAAGACAACTTAACGATTTTTCCAGATTAGCTTAAAAAATCACTTTTTAAGTCTCTTGGGTACATCATCCCTTTAGTATTTTAATTATTATTGCATTAAATTTATGACTTCACCTGGAAAGAACTGAAATAGTTATGGTAAACATGTTCTCATCTGGGTCACCTGGGTGGCTCATTCGGTTAAGGGTCCGACTCTTGATTTCAGCTCAGGTCATGATCTCATGGTTAGTGAGTTTTAGCCCTGCATTGGGAGTTTTCCTCTGTCCCTCTCTCTCTGCCCCTCCCCCACTCTCACTCGCTCTCAAAAATAAACTTAAAAAATTTCTTTTCTCATTCAATAGTGTTATCTGTCTTTATATTTATTTAAGCTCTTTTTCATGATCCTCAGAAAGTTTTGTAATTTTATTCAATTAAGTACTGTTTATTACCTTTTGGATTTATTACTGTGTATTTTACATATTTGATTACTATTTTTGGTTACTATTGCAAATGAGATATTTTTAAATTGTATTTTTAGAGTGGTACATGGGAAAGCTTGTTTTGTGTGGTATTCTTGTAATTGGCCACAATGTAGAAATATTCTTATTCTAATATTTTTTGTTTGATTTTCTTGGGTTTCTAGGTATATCCTAGGCATATAATTTAATCATCTGCAAATAAAATTTGGTCTTTCCCCTTGCAGTAATTATACTCTCCTTTTTTTTTTTCTTGTGTTATTACATTGTCTAAAACCTTTAAATAGAGGTGATAGTCATGCTTTTACTAGTTATGTTTCAGGACTCTGGTATTAAGTATAATAGTAATTGCTGATAGTTGTTGACAATAATCTTTGATTTTTGTTTACTTTTTTTCTAGGAACTGAGGTTGAATTCATGAATATATGTATATATATGAAAATGTTTCTTTTTATTTTAGAGAAAGAGAGAGTGCAAGCAGGGGAAGGACAGAGTGGGGTGGGGGGGTGAGAGGGTGCAGAGGATCCGAAGCTCTGTTGTCAGCGCAGAGCCTGATGCGGGGCTTGAACTCACACGATCTGTAAGATCATGACCTGAGCTGAAGTTGGACACTTAACTGACCGAGCCACCCAGGTGCCCCTTGTTGAATGCATTTTTTGACATTTAGACATTTATTTAGATGGTAATGTCTGACTTTTCCTGATAGAATATAACCTATTAATATAGTTTCTAATATTGGTTCCTTGGCATAAATCCTACTTCGTCATATTATGTTTTAACATACTACTGAATTCAACCTTTTAGTATTTCAATTAGGAAAGCAAGATGGATCTATAGCAGTGATTATCAAGGACGCTGGATGAGAGTTACCCCCAGGGTATATCAGAATCTTCAGTGAGGCATATTTTATATACATGTTATGGTCATAATTCAGAGCACAGTTAGTACAACTTAATAAAACTTTTTTGGCTGATCCTCGTCAGCTAATAGTAGAGGGAAGATAATTTATCCATTAAAATATTGGGAAACATTCCTTTTCGTACTTTCTTTTGTCAAGTTTTGCTATTATAGATAAGCCTGTGTGATAATATGAATTGTACCATTTTCCTCTTTCTGTGCTCTAGAGCCTTTCAAAAAGCATTGGAATTATTTTTCTCTAGGATGTTTGAACCAAATTACTTGTAAAACTCTTCATGTGGTGTTAGGAAAGGTAATTTTTGGATAACTGCACCAATATCTTTTCTAGTTAGTGGTCTATATCATTTTTTTCCTTTTGAGTAAATTTTGTTCATTAAGCTTTCTCAGAAACTGAGGTCTCATAGTTATTGGCACAGCACGGAACATAACATTCTCTGGCTTAAAAGATAGAGTTGTGCAGTTTTATCATAAAAAAATTCCACATTTTTGTATCTTTTTAATTTTTACTTTATTCATGTAGTGTCTTTAAAACTTGATTCTATTTGCTTGTGGCCCACGTTTTTTTTTTTTTTTTAACCATCTCTTGAATTTGTTACTCTAATTCATTAATTTTTACCTCAATCTTTATTGTTTCCTTCCTGCAGCTTTGCTTCAACTACTTTTGTTTTTATTTTACCGAATTCTTGAGATGAATACTTAGTTCATTTATTTCCTTTTTTTAATATAAAAAGCATTTCAGAATCTTAAAAATAATTTTCTGTGTTCCTGAGGCAATCTGTGCATGTTTTTGTAGTGCTTATCACTCAGTATTTCTTAGTTCTGCAGATTATATTTTGGTTCTGTGATGCATGTAGTCTTGAGCCCAACACTAAAAATGCCATATAGATAAAAATATGATTTAAAATAGAAGGCTTTTAGTATTCTTGTCTTATCCACTCCTCCCCCAGCTCTATTTCCCAATATAGTATCAAGTTCTTTGGAGGAGAAAGTATTAAAAAAATATGTGTGTTATATACACACGTAGATATGTATGCACACATCCTCTGAAACATGTAACACAACTTTGTGGACAGATACACAGTAAGTATTGAATGAATGTTTTCTGAGACTTAATTTTCAAATGCTCATTACCCAGAGAGCCCTTCGCCCACCCAGAGAATTTCTAGTTTACTACGATAAAAAAAAAGCTTCCCGTTTACATGGGGCGTCCTAGACTGCCATGTCTCCGCACAGTTAGTGAAAGGGATGTGCATTGCCAGAGGAAGTGAACTTTGTGGTTCAATTGCATTTCCTCCACAGAAGAATGCTAGAGACATCATGCTCTTTTCCCAAGATAAAGACTGATGAGCTAGTGTAATTTATATAAATTGATAACAAGTTATAAAATGGGTAACACTTCTTTTCCATTTTTATAGGTCTTCGAGCAGCCTTTTGGAAAAATGTATTTATTATTTGTTTTGAGAGAGAAAGAGAGTGTGCGCACATGTGCGTGCACACACGTACAAGCAGGGGAGGGGCAGAGAGAGAATCCCAAGTAGGCTCCGTGCTGTCAGTGCAGAGCTGGATGCAGGTCTCGAACCGTGAGATCATGACCTGAGCCAAAATCAAGAGTCGGACGCTTAACTGACTGAGCCATCCTGGTGCTGCACAGCTTTTTAGAATTCTTATTTGGAGGAAAAATTAATATGTAATTATTCCTTCCCTTTCGGTGATAGTTACATTACAATTTCATTGCTTCTCTTGCACTGAGATTTATTTTTATTTTTAACTTATTTTGTTTATTGCTATAGGGGGGTGGTATTGTATCATTGTCTCTTAAGATTTCCCATTTTTCTTGGAAAATCAATGCCGCCTGATAAGTCAGTCCTAGGTTAACAGGTTGATTTTAAATTGCCAAATGTGGGGCGCCTGGGTGGCTAGGTCGGTTAAGTGTCTGACTTCGGCTCAGGGCATGATCTCACGGTTCGTGGGTTCGAGCCCCGCATCGGGCTCTGTGCTGAAAGCTCAGAGCCTGGAGCCTGCTTCGGATTCTGTGTTTCCTTCTCTCTCTCTGCTCCTCCCTCACTAGCGCTCTCTCTGTCTCTCAAAAATAAATAAATGTCAGAAAAGATTAAAAAAAATAAATTGCTAAATGCTATACAAATGCTGAGTGATTGTTGTTTTTTGTGTAATTATTAAATATTTTTTTAGAATAATATTCACTGAAGGGCTTCATATAATCCCTGACATTTCTGTGTTGTGGTTTCCAGTGGAGCATGCCCCCCACCCCCATTTTTTAGCTGAACATTGCTAGCCAGAAAACGTAGGTATAACTTTCGAAAACAAAAATACCCTCTTGGCTATTTTTAAAGATTCCTGTGAGACTTTATATCTCAGATAATTGATGGTAAATTTGGTTTGGTTGTTTTTAATCTCAAACTATGGGGATTTACAAAGCAAGTTTCATCTCCGCAAAATGAAAACTAATTTGATGGTATTGTGTAAGATCCTCCAATCCCTAAGGAATTGCCTCAAGTTCTCCCTCTTTCACGAAGCGTTTGAGGATTATTTCTTTCATTTCTTTCCTTGCTGACCTTATTTCCTATGTCAGAATCTATGGTAAGAACAGAAAGTTTGCATACGGTATACTTAATTGGTGTATGGTCCCATAGATCTTGACATTGGGTCATTTTAGATATTGCATCTTATTATTGCTTATATCTAGTAGTGTTTTCTATAATCCTCTTTTCCCTAGAGAGATTATAAGCTCCCTCTGGCCAAGAACCACGTTATAAATTTGTTTTATAAATCAAGTAAGGTGCTAAAGATATGGTTGTCTTTCAGTATTTCTGGTGAAATGCAATTGTGTCTAAACTGGAAGTTGAGTTTTTTGTTTGTTTTTTACACTTTATAGAGCATTTATTTATCCTCAATTCTCTATTTGTTCTCCATCAACAACAGAAAACACTTTATTTAGAAATGTTTTGTGTGAAGCCGTACAACAAATAGATCTCAGGAACCTATATTTGTGGCCTACAGGAACATCTTAGATTTTGGTGGCCCTTTGCCTATCACTGTGTTTTTTAAAAGAGTTGTATCTGAATCGCCTGTGTGTCCCGACTCATTCTGCCATTTCATCTACTGCTCTTCCTCCTGTTTTTATTTAAGACTATAAAGTTACTTTAGTGTAACTGCCGCTGTCACCTTTGCCCTTAGCTAATCAAATAGTTTACCTTGAGGGAAGCATTTATCTCCCACTTTCATTATTATTATTTTTGTAGCTGTAAAGATATATATTTTATGTCTGCAGAAGGCTGTAACAGTGAAACGAGGTATTGATCTGCTGTATTTAGCAATTTCTTTCCACCTTGCCATCAATAGCAAGTCAGCATCTGTCTGTACCGTGGTTGACCTCACAAATAGCTCTTTATGCTCCCATTGGATTCAAATGATATAGTATGCTGAAAACTTAATCAATGAATGATTATAAAGTTTTTAGTATTATTTCATGACCTGGAGGCAACTGGTACTCCTTGCCCTGAACAGTTCTGTGTACGATGAATGTGGCAAAATGAGTGTGTCTGGCTTTTGTTCAGCTGAAAGAAGTAAAGCAGGGCACCTGCTTGGGTTAGCTCGCACTTCTCAACTGATGATCTCAAAGCACTTAGGCACTTGATTGAAACCTCTCGCCTTGCAGCATCCAACATAGAGAAGAGTGGTCCCTCCATTTGGCTTTATTTCCCACCCTCCACCGCCATGAGCATGTAGCAATATTTCTACATTTCAACAGTAAGTACATCAGGCCTTTGGTTTCATTTACAAAAGAAAGATAAAATTAGTTGCTCTGTCGCTATGTCACTGAGGGCCTGATAAAAAGTCGCATGTTAAGAGAAGGGAGAATAATCTTCGTCTCCGTCTAATGGTCTAATGGGACTTTCTGGAACAACTACCAGGACACAGTTGAGACCACGTTCTCCATCCCAACTCCCACTGTGAGAATTCTGTTCATCTGCACTGATCTGTGGAACACTAAAATAACAGGAGTCACTGATTTGACTGAAATCACATTTGACCGAATGTAACAACGTTCTTTTGTTTTTTGGTTTTTGGTTTTTGAATCTTGCTGAGTGTATATACATGTGGGAGAATCTTCTAGATAGTGAAATTTGGGATATGTGGGAAGGCGATGTGAGTGAATGGGGAAAGTGGAGCACAGTGGTTATCCTCCCGATCTCTCGAGGATATGTATCAAATGTTTTTCTCTCCAAGAAAATGCCATTCTGGTACATTCCCTTTGTGTATCAACCGAGTAGAATGTTAGACAACGAGTATTGAGGAATTCATGTATCCATTCATTCCTCAGACACATATTGAGTATCTACTGTGTCCCGGGTCGGAGAGATTGGATATGAAGGTTGGCTCTTCCTTTTGAATGTCCATGAAAAACTGTCCCTCTCAGCTTCATCTACCTCGAAATGAACGTGCCTACCCGCCTTATTCCTACCAAGTGCCATTTTCTCATTCCCCCTGCCTCCGAGATAGTTTGAAGAGGGGAAATGAAGGATGGATTTTATGACCACAGGTTGATGTCCAGCCAACTTCTCCTTCTATTGTCATCTGGATGAAAGGATCAAGTGGGGACCCCTTCATGCAGAGTCATAGAGCAGGAAGGCCTGAGGAGGGAATTTAGCCGAGCTCTCGCATCTGAGGGCGACAGATTTAGGCAGCACACCCTCTTTTTCCTACAGTATGCTAATCTGAGCAGTGGACTTAAAACCACGTAAAGTGTTTCTTGGGATTTGCCTCTCCTAAATTCTTGGTTTCCTGTTGTTACCCCTTAGGAATCTGTGACTAATTAATCAGCTAACCTGTTCTTTGAAGCCATTTAAGTTTTTGTTCCGTGTCCTCCTGTAGGAACATGAATGGCATTAGTAGATTCTAGGGGTGTCTAAAAGGAGTACTTTCTTTTATTTGTCCTGTATTGGTTCACATTAAGCTTTGATGTTTGCAACCCAAGTCTAAAATAAAAGGATTTGGGGAAGACGGTTCCTGTCTCTGAATTCAGGTTTTGTCATTTTGTGGACCATATATACCTGAATATGAAGTAAGGAATTTTACCCTGAAAATTACCCCTCAGGAAAGAGACGTCATTTCATATTCACATTCTTACCAAGTCTCTTATATTGCAGAATGCTCACTTAGGCACTTTATTTTGCACAGCGTTATTTAAGTAGTTGTCCCAATAGTATGTGAATAAGTACTTGGGGCTTGTGAGGTTTATCTTGATCAGAACTACCCATAGTAATCTGGGTTTATACACCATAATTTCTGGTTTTGCTTGGGAATGGAAGGTTGATTCATGCTCATACATTCCTTAAAATGGCTTGTGTTTGGTTTTCTCAATCTCTGTGTCAGAAACTAGCCGTGTTCTTACTGCTAGAGCATAGGGCAATTAGTTGACCTCAGCCTGTACAGCCTTTAATGATGGGGTGTTTTGGCTTTGTTCCTTGTAGTTGATAGGTTATCTTCTCTCCTCAGGCTTACTTAAGGAAGAGTGGGTGATAGTGATCAGGGCTTAAAGAGTGACTTTAGCGCCATAGTTGGTATAGACCAACGCCTTTATATAGGTTCATTTTCAAGTTCATTCCACTAAAGGCTGTCTCTGATGAGGGCCACTTATGGCTCTATTTGTGGATAGAAATCCTATTGTTGATGAAAAGGGTATAAGAAGACCTGTCCAGCTTAATTCTTAATCCTAGCCGGTCATTTTTAGTGACAATCATAGGCTTCTAAATAAGATGAGACATTTCTTTTTACTCAATAAAGGTGAAATCTCTTTGTTAATGTATATGACTACACACATCTGAGTGGGATCATGTAATTCCATTACATAAAAAAAACAAGAAGATTTCAAACTTAGAATTATGGAAGGATGTATTTCTGTCATATGCAAACTGAATAATCTGAGTGATAGTCTCGTAAAAAATTATAAAATGCACTGATAAATTACTGCATACTTAAAATTCTGTTGCTTTCATTAAATAAAATTATCCATATATCGATATAGTCTTATGCTCTCATAGTAATGTGGTGATATTAAGATGAAATGATTTCTTTTTAAGATTATTTTCTTTTGTACACAGTTTGTGAACCTTGTTAGAAAACTGTCATCTGGGTTCTTCTGTGCCATGTGGACCTATATACTTTATTAGAAACTCCCTGAAGAAGAAGAAGAAATTAATTTTGCATTTTCTTTCCTTTTTTTTCTTTTAGGATCTGAGATTGTGTATGTGTCTGAGGCTACGTATGTGTCGAAAAGCATAGCATGCTTAAACCCATGGCCGAGGAGTTCTGCTTAACTATATACTTTGCATGCATTCGTGATTTGAAATAGGAAAAACAGTCAAATCGGAGACAGCTTGAATGGCATGCTGTCAGTTTGGAGCTTCATGAATTGGCAATGGTCTCATTTAGGACCTTCAGATGTGTCTCAGCCTGGACAGAATGAGAACGTTTTGCATGTTCTGGAGGAGACAGCCACTCCTTGCTGCCTCACAGCAGGCGGTGGTGCATGACAGTTGCCCTTCATTGCTGGCTTCTTGGAGCTTAACCTCTGACCCTCCACTTAGTCGCTGTGCAGCAGTCGGAGCCGGCTGGCGATGTTGGTGAATGACGGGCATTGGCCTGCAACGTGCTTGTCATTATTGGACTGTCAAAAGGAGCCTGCCATTGGTTTCCATCAAGGTTTGAAACCTCTGTGCAGCAGTCCATACTACTTAACTTCCAAGGCTGTCGACAGCATGGTCACATGTGCGTAAAAAATCAGAGCGCCAAATATATCTTCAATCAGGAGATAGGAAGTCTTCCCTCTTCTTCTTCTCTCTCTCTCTCTTTTCATTTTCCTTTTGGCTAAATATATTCAGATGGCTTCCACAGGGCCAAGAGGTTGAATCTGTTGCCACGGTGAAAAAAGTGAACTCTTGTCTCCTGTGGTCTGAGTTTCAGATAGCACAGTGCAGATCTGAGCAGCTCTGCCAGTTAAACTTAGCTTTGTCTGGCACATTCTGTCAGCTTTCGGCCATTGGTTTAAGGGACTAGACGCCAGCCCGGTGGTACCTGGGGTTAGTTGACAGGATGAAACATGTACCCTGGTCTTTGTGTGATGTTGCAAAGGGGCAGGGAGGTCCATTGAGGTGAGTCGTGAGGCACGAATTGAAATTTCAAATAAAGAACGAAGTTGGGGGGGGGTAGCATGGGGGTGGATGGTGATTATCTCATTTAAGACTTTTTTCTTTTTGTCCTTCCCGTGGTAAAGAAATTCAAACACAGCGAGTTTAATTGGCCGGGACTAAGTCTTAGAGACTTCCAAGGTCAATCTCAGGCAATACGTTTCCTAGATATAGAAAATGGTGGCAGCGAAAGCCATCTTTCCTCATAAATTTGAAACTCTGAATTAAAAAGCATCCCAAAGTGGAGAAGGATGAGGGAAAGCCTCATGGTGTTCTTAAAGTAGATGAAAAGTCCTGGCCACTAAATCTGGTTTGCTTCTAGTGTTGTGTAGTGGAAGGGGGGGGGGGGGAGGCGGGAGCCCGGAGATGTGAATTTTAGTGTTACTTCTGCCATTTTCCAGCTGTGCCGCCTTGGGTGAGTCAGCGAACCCCTCAGCATCAGTGTCTTCAGATTATGTTCATACTAGAAACACCCAAGAAAGGACATCCTCTTGAAAAGTTACTCCACGGTCTCCACTGCTACTGCTTGATTTCCCTTTTGTCTTTATTTATTTATTTATTTTAGCAATTAAAGACTTCTCATAGTATAGTCCTTGGCCAGATGAACTGTTCTAGAACTTAAAATAGTCAGTCTTTGCGTTTCTACTCTTCCCTCCCCCCACTCCACCCAGTAGACTGATTTCAGTTCAACCACATGACATTTTAGTCAGGTACTCAAACCACAAATCTGAGTGGCCTGCCTGCCTTCTCCCTCTTTCCTTCCTGTTCTCCTAGGGAAGTGTTGAGCCCTCACTCAACAAGTATTTTTTGAGCCCTTCCTTTGTGCCGGGCCCTGTTCTAAGTTGTGGAATCTGGCCATGAACCAGTTAGGCAGCCCCTGTCTTCACGGAGCTCTAGTGCGGCAGGGAGAGATACAAAATAAACAAGTAAATGTGGATCTACCTTTGGTGGTCCTAAACGCTATGAGGAAGAAGGAAGCAGAGTAGGAGGGTGAGCGTCCCTTGGCTTGTTGGCGAAGTCCCTTGGCTTGTTGACGAAGTCCCTTGGGTTGTCAGTGAAGAGCTCTCAGGGGAGGATTCTTTGCAGTACACAGGATGGACTGAGGGGAATGAGCAAGAGAGCTCTGGGAAGACTCAAGAAGGGGCTTCCAGAAGAAGGAGGGCATCACTTCTCCCTCCTGCTCCTCACCCAGTTGGTTACCATGTTCTGGCCTCTAGTCCTGTTGTCTTCCCTTCCCTCCCCTCATCTCTTCACCTTGGTGCCAGCCCCGTGTGCAGGCCCTTTTGGATTTCCTCAGGCTCTCAGCCTGCAGCTTCCCTCCCATCCTTGCCATCTTGAAACGTGTGATGTAGCCTTGTCACTCCGCTGTTGGCAATTTCTCAGAGATTTACTCCTGGCTGCCTGTTAAAATTCAGCCCCCTGGGCTTGGCAGATGAGGTTCCTCTTGTTTCAGTGTCTCATTTATTATCTGTGCCCGACCTCTGCCCCTACACTCTCATCTCCACCACCTCACGACCGGCCCTCCTGCTGCGAGTGGGGGCCGCTTCCCTGAAGACGCCGGCCTCTGTGCTCTTGCAGCTGTCCTTCTCCCCTCAGACCCCTTTCCTCCTGTCTCAGAGCACCCAGAGCAGGAGAAAGTGATGACGTTTGCAAGCATTTCCTCAAATGCCACCTCCTCTGAGACTCCTGTGATTCTCCCGTCCGCAGTGTTTTACACTCTTCTTAGCTTTTACCTCACTCTACCTGGTTACCTGTTTGCTTGGCTGGTTGGCGAGCGCCTTGAAGACAAGATCCATGGGGGCGCCTGGGTGACTCAGTCGGTTGAGCGTCCGGCTTCGGCTCAGGTCATGATCTCGCGGTTCCTGGGTTCGAGCCCCTCGTCGGGCTCTGTGCTGACAGCTCAGAGCCTGGAGCCTGTCTTCAGATTCTCTGTCTCCCTCTCTCTCTGACCCTCCCCAGCTCATGCTCGCTCTCCCTCTCTCTCTCTCTCTCTCTCAAAAATAAATTAAAAAAAAAACATTAAAAAAAAAGAAGACAAGGTCCGTGTTTCCATTCATCTGTTGTATCTTTAGTATCTGGCACAAAATAGGCACTTAGTACTTTGGCACCTGTTGTGGCATAGTCTGTAGAAATATTTAGAGACACAATTTATCATGGAGTTTAACTATAACGAGAGTAGGCATAAACCTTTGGAAGAGCTCTCCAGTCAAAGTCTTCCATTATTTCCAGTGGGACATCTTCCCACAGGCTCATCTTAAGTCACCAACCTCACAGTCCATGGAAAAGGAGGGTGGAACATGAGCACGTTAGAAAATAGAAGTATGGTATCGACTTCCCAGTAAAATTACAGTAATGCCAGGATACAGTGTCTCCCAGCAAGTTAGCCTCAGACAAGCTTTTATGTTGCCTTTCTTAGGCTACAACATGCTGTGTGTCTTCTGCCCAGGAAGGTGGTACTAAATTTAGTATTCCAGTTCAGTAAGTAAATTTTATAATTTGTCTATCAATCCATTTATATTGATACTTTCTAGATCATACTATATAGAGTTGTCATAGTTTTTTATAATTTTGTTATGTAAGAAGAATTGTAGGGCCAGAGCCCAGGAGACCCCATCATACAGATATACTGACTCACTGAACAGTCTCCTCTTGTTGGCCATTTAGGTTATTTCATTTATATATATATATATATTTAAGTTTATTTATTTTGAGAGAGAGAAAGCGTGCACGAGCAGGGGAGGGACAGAGGGATGGGGAGAGAGAATCCCAAGCAGGCTCCGCACTGACAGCACGGAGCCCGATGCAGGTCTTGATCCCACAAACTGAGACCGTGACCTGAGCTGAAACCAAGAGTTGGGCACTTAACTAACTGAGCCACTCAGGTGCCCCCTTCACTTACCTTTATTAGGATAAATAATCCTGTGTTTAAGTTTGTTCAGATTTCCTGATGTGCACTTTTTATTTAATTTTTTAATGAATAAATTGCTAGAAAGAGAACATAATGTCAAAAGATAAGAATATATTTTTTTAAGGCCCTTTGGTGCATATTGCCAAATTACCTTTTGGAAAAGGGGTATAAACCTTTGTCAAGGTAGGTCGTAAAAAACTACCTGGTCTCATAATGTATTTCTCAGAATACCTGCCAGTGAATTTGGGATCTCACTGGAGACTTTAGATGTCAGAGGTGATCCTGAGGAACCAATGGCTATCAAGAGCAGAAGAAAGGAGAGAGAATGAGAGAAAGAAGAATAAAATCTCAAGTTTTGCCCTTGAAACGGCAGAACGGCCTGTAGGCTCTCATGCACTGCTTTGCACGCACCATTGGGACCTGGGTGCCCCTTGAGCTCTGCTCTAGGAGCTGGGCACCTGAGAAGAGCTTGGCCCCTTTTGTGTACTTCGTATGTTTATCCCTTTGGGTAAGAATTCTTTCAAGTCAATGGTTTACATCTTGGAAAGTTTGAAAGCTACTGATTAACAGATCTCTTAGTTCACTAGTACTATTTTTCAGACTCGTGATTCACCATGGATCTTGTTCCGACCTCTGCTGGTTTTTTTGAGAAGTCAGTGTCCTCAGTCGTTGTTGTCTTCGCAAAAGACCTGTCTTGTTTGTCCAAAGGAGAGAGGAGTGACCGCCAGAGTTAGGCGTCTCCACTGTGCCTGCTACGCTTTGCAACTATGCTGTTCCATGCTTGAGGTCTGTGTGGTGTCAAATCACATTCCAGCCCCCACTCCCTTGCAGGAACTGTGAAGTAGCTGTTTCAGGCCAGGTAGAGGCTCAGGCACCTTAAGGGCAGCCGCTTCTTATCTTGCTTTTATTAGCATTGGTGTCAACATGCTCTAAAACTCGATGACCTGCTCTCCTTTCTGATAAAAAGAAAATGACCCGCCTGGCATGGATGGAGAGAGAGGTGCCTGAGGCAGATTACACCGGCACCTCTCATAATATAACAGCAGGCGTTAAACCACACACACACACACACACACACACACACACCATTAGATTTCTGTTTACCCCTGGAAATGTTTGACATTTTTGGCTCCTGATGAAATGTGTTGGGTCCAGAGGAAGGAATGAGTGAGTAAGGAGAAACAGGAGTCTGGCTTCTTAAGAGAGATTTGAAGACACGAAGGGATTTAAATCGCAGCCCTGGAACCGTGTGTTGGCAGAGCCCTAACACCTGAGACCCTACAGGGAGCTCCTTTTTCAGTCTGTTTTTTATCCTAACCTACATGGATTTAGAGCTAAGATCTCTAACATGGTTTGGCCGACTTCTCTAAAGGTGAACTAAATATAGGGCTACCTGTAGCGTTTACAGTCTCTGAGGAGATGCCAGCATGGAAAATTAGAGAGATAATTACCCACCCCTCAGCAAAGTAGGATTTTCTTCTCAGTTGAATATATTTACTTGCATGCATTTAAGGACAGAGTCAGAGAACTCTTGGAAACAGTTGTAGCTATTTTGAGATGTTTGGTGTAACGGAAGTCTTTTTTTTTGGTTTGTTTTTTAGACAGCAATTGTGTGGTTTAACCTGTCATCTTGAAATATATAGAGATTACATAAAAAAAGTTATCTGTGTCACTTCTGGGTGCCTCAGAAAAAGGTTCGAGTTTGTCTCGTGTCTGTTATGGCAACCCTGAGTTGTTACACAGACATTATATAAGGACGTTCTCTGCAGTTTTCAATTACAAAATGGAACTTCCTTTAGCCAGAATAAAAGTGTTTTATAGTAATGGAAGACTGATGGGCAAGAAGGTAGAACCCACGTGAACAGTGACAATAATAACAAAAGCGATACTTCAACCACATCATGTTAAGCACACAGATTGCACAAATTGAAGATAGTTTTGGAAATTTATTTTACTTTATCATTTAAATCAACTCATGACAAACCTCTTTTCAAAAAGTGTACAGAATGGAAAAAATACGTAGAAAGCATTTCTCGGTGTAGTGGTATTGTCAAATCTAAGAGTGAGGTTCCTTGTCCGACCTTTCTTCCTCCTTAACGTGAAATTTTGCCCTTGTTAACACAATTTGCAAGGGATAAAAAAGCTGGGTATTACACCTTCAGCTTCTGGATTCTGGTCTATTATTTAGGTTTCTTATGAGTAAGAGATTTAATCTCTTCTTTTTTAAAGGAAGTAATCTGTATTTCTAGCGCTGGCTGTTCTGTCCTGCAATGTTATGATCCTTTGGTCCAAGAGGATTTGAGAGGAATAGAAATTCTGTGGTGTGAGGTAGGGACTCTTTAATATTTCCAGAATGACAGGTCTCTTCTCCCAGAATAGAAGAGTATAAGTGTTCACTTGATTGCAAATCCCAAATGTCTACAGCTCTGGTTGGGTGGCCAGTATCACATTAGAGTGGGTTGTGCATTAAGGTATTTCCTGCATTTGCTCAATGTGAGTTTGAAAAACCCTACTATATGTAACAATTCCCATTTAACAGTGGGTTTAAACATGACTTCTCTCACGTCCTAAGCTGCCTGTAAGAAGGAAGTTCTTCTGAAACAGTGGCTTAATAATTATAACCCAGGACACTGGCACCTTCTAGTTTTCTGCTCTGCCATCTCTAGCACGTGGACTTTTTGGTCATTGGCAAGTGATCACAGGATGGTTGTAATAGTGCCAGACGTCGTGTCCTCATGCAGCTGTGTTCAAGGCAGGAAGAAGAGGGTGGGAAGATGCAATATTATGATTTGTAAGAAAAACATATACTTGGTGTTCACCCCATACTGTTGGCTCACAGCTCCCCAAATTCTTCAGATTTCCTAAGTCGTAAGAGTGATCAAGGTGTCTTTTGTAATATTAATGAGGTGACCTTTGGAAAGCACCTAAAGATGGGCTGATTGTGAGTGGGCGAGCCTATGGTTAGAGGGTTGGTTCGGACTGTTCCCCCCCCCCCCCCCCCCGCACCGGGAAGGGCGGGGTCTAGAGAAGGAGTTCAGTCAACAGTGACCCATTGTTTAATCAGTTATGCCTGCGTGTTGAAGCCTCCATAAAACCCCAATTCAGAGAGCTTCAGGTTGGGGAGCACATGGGGATCTGGGGAGAGTGGCATGCCTGGAGGGAGGGCGGAGGCTCCGGCCCCTTCCCCCCTACCTTGCCCTACGTGTCTCTTCCATCTGGCTCTTCCTGAGTTCCGTCCTTTTATAATAAACTGGGAATCTAGTGGGTAAACGGTTTCTGGGTTCTCTGAGTCACTCTAGCAAATTAATTTAACCTGAGGAGGAGGTTGTGGGAACCTCTTATTTATAGCCAGTTGGTCAGAAGTACAGGCCTTGGCGCTGGGGTCTGAAGGCCAAGGAGGTTGTTTGAACCTCCCTGATCAATAGCCAGTTGGTCAGAAACACAGGCAGTAGTAACCTAGCCTTGTGACTGGCATCTCAACCAGGGTGGCCAGTCTTGCAGGACTGAACTCTTAACCTGTGAGGTCTGAAGTTCTCTCTGGGTAGATAGTGTCAGAATGGAGATGAATTCTCGGGCACCCTGTTGGTATCTGGGAAATTAACTTGGTGCTGTGTGGGATATCCCCCACCCCGATAGGAATTGGTACTGGAACCAGAAGAGAAGAGGGGGGCTTTATGTTAGGAGGAGACCCTTTCCCCCAGGCTTCCTAGCAGACTCCTCGTTACGTCCTGATGGCCAGGTCTGGATTACTTGGCCATTCCTGGTCGCAGGGAAAGCTGGGAAATCTAGTACTTGGCAAAAGAGACTGAATGAGATTTCTGTGTGTTACAGGCTGAATGTTTGGGTCCCCTCACATTTGTATGTTGAGTCCTAAACCCCCAGTGTGATGGTATTTGGAGATGAGGTTTGGGGGGAGGTAATTAGGGTTAGATGGGGTCATGAGGATGGGGCCTTCAAGCTGAAATTAGTGCCCTTAAGAGACATCAGAGTGCTTGCACAGTCTGTCTGTCTCTATCCTTCTTTCTCTCCCGCCCCCCCACCCCCACCATGAATACAGAGGTCTTGTGCGCATGCCCTGAGACAGGGCTGCCTAGAAGCCAAGAGAAGAAACCTCACAATGAAACTTACCTTATCAGCACCTTGATCTTGGGCTTCCCAGCCTCCGCAACTCCGAGAAAGAAGCTTCTATTCAGCCATCCAGGCTGTATTTTGTTTGGCAGTCTGTGCTAAGATGCCGTGTCTGGCTTTGAGCACTCAGGGCGCATTCCTTAGAATCGTGTTCCTTGCTGCCCTGTTCACAGGAGAGGGAAGAACTGGTGAGTAGGCGGTTTCTGCCACGTTCAATTAATGTATGACTGGAAAGGGGACTTTTATCTTCTCTTCCAGGATGGCCACGGAGTGTGGCCTTTGTTAACCATATAATACAACCTCTTGACACAAATACATATAAAACCAGGATTAGAACTTGGAATCATTCATGCAGCACATTTAATTAGCATGTTCAGTGTTCCAGGCTGTTGCCCGAAGGCGAGGACACTGCGCTGAATAAGAGGGACGGTCCCCGAACTCACAGGGCTTATAGACAAGTTGGACACAAAGATTACGGAAGAGACGCTTGCACTGTAGTGGCGTAGCTTAGAATGGGGGAGCACACAGTTCGCCGCGCAGCGAGGGGACGGCCAGCGAACACTGACTTGGGGGGTCAGAGAGGGCCGCCTGGATGAGGTGGCATCCTCCCCCACATCCTGAGGCAGGACTCTGTTCGCCTCTGAAACTGACGCATGACCACCCTCTTTTTGTTCAGGGGCTCTCGAAAACTCCAGGCCAAGCCAAGTCTGCTCTTCCTGTGCAAACTGGCCGTGGACAGTTCCACCTGCTTCTTGGAGCGTAATTGGGTCAGCAGCTCAGGAAGCAGCACGTGCAAATAGCATCGTCTTCGAAGACAGGGTTTTTCTGAGCCTCAATTTCCAATTTTATGAAACGAAGGGAAATCACACATCGCCGTGGAGCCGCGTTAGTGGACCCAGCCTCACTGATGGGGCACTCAATACGCGCAAGGCTCTATTCTAACCGCTTTTCAGTACATGTTACTCCTGTGAAATAGATCTTATTGGTATCTCCCCTATGCAGGTGAAGAGACTGGGGACAGAAAGGTTAATAATGCGCTCGGAGACCTGCAGCTGGTAGCTGGGAGAGCTAGGTGGAAGCACAGGCTGTCTGGCTCCTGAGTCCGTTGTACCGAAGAAGGCCCACCGGACTCTTCTCTACTCTGCTGTAATGGGACAAACCAAGTCAGGTCCCTGGCCTGGTGTCTCTGAAATACTCCACCATCAGTGAATAGTTTCTGCCCGTACCCTAGTCGATGCAGCTCCCTTTCTGGACATGCTGGGATCACCCGTTTGTGTCAGCATCTGTCTGCAGTCAGGCACGAGCCTTTCGGTCTGGGAGCATTTCTAAAATCTGACCCCTCATTCCTACCGCCTCCGCTTCAGTTCAGATCCTCTCCAAACACCTCCTTCCAGCAAAATGGCAACAGCCTCCTTACTGGTTTTCTTGCCGCCCTTCTTCCCTTCTCCCCCAGCGTCTGCTGTCTTTACTAGTCGCTAGCAAGATGGCTTTTCTTATTATTGGACTGCTCTCAGTTCATCGTAGGTCTTAGTTAAATGTGATCCTGTTGCCTGTAGGATCAAGTCCGAGTGCCACAGGTGTCCTTTTATTTTCCAGACCACTATCTAACGTCCCCTTCCCTTCCCAGCTCTGCCCCCACCCACCCTCCCCCTTCCAGGTCCCTCTGTTTATTTTGTCTGGGGCACCCCCTTCAACTTCACTTCATCCCTCCAACCCACTGTACTCCTCTGTCCCTCCTCTCCCCTCCCCTCCATTCATGTGGGAGCAAGTCCAGCTCCTCGTTGAGATTTCGCTCTAGGGCTTCCGCCTCTACAAATCCTTCCTTCCATTGTGCCCATTTGCCAGTTCACTTTGCGTCTCACTGTCGCCTCAGTGTACTTGGCCTGTCTCTCTGGTGGCAAGTCCCTGCATCTGTCTCTGCAGCGCTCCGTGCGGTTTGTGCCAGCAGAAGGCCTCTGGTGATACGTATTTTTAATTTTGCATGATGGACACGTTTTACTGATGCCTGTGTGAGGGAGATTCCTAGGTGCCTGTGCGCACACACCCACACACGCCCACTCCCTCGCACTTAGGTGTACACGCTGGTGCTCCTTGTTACCCGGCAGCATTTATTTTATCTTCATTTATTTCGCCTGCGTGGTGCCCTCTAGGGAAACATATTGGTTCTGCCGGACTGACTTTATGAGGAAGGAATGTGTGTTCAGTGAGGTCTGCGGAGTTTTGCATGTGCTTTTTCCAGCAGTTTTTTTCACCACATTAATAGCATGCTAGAAGTCATCACATTATGCAGAGGGATTATAATGGAAAATAGCGACTCTCCCCGTTATTCCTCCTCAACTTCCCACTTAGAGATGACCACTCTTTCTTTTTTAAAAACAGCTTTGTAGAGGGCGCCTGGGTGGCTCAGTCGTCTGAGCGTCCGACTCGATTTTGGCTCAGGTCATGGTTTCATGAGCCATGAGATCAAGCCCCACTTTGGGGCTCTGTGCTGACAGTATGGAGCCCACTGGGGATTCTCTCTTTCCTTCTATCTCTGCCCCTCCCCTGCTCACACTCTCTCTGTCTCTCTGTCAAAATAAAAATAAATAAACCTTTTAAAAAAGCACTTTAATGAGATGTAATGTACCTATATAGTTTTCCCATTTAACGTATAGAATTCATTTTTTTTAAAGCTTACGCACAGAGTTGTGGGGCCATCACCACTGAAATCTAATTTTAGAACATTCTCATCTTTAAAAAAAAACACCCTTGTACTCAGCAGCTGTCGGTCTCCATTCACTCCTAGCAAGCAACATTCCTAGCCCTAAGCAACTGCGAGTCTACTTTCTGTGTTTATAGATTTGCCTCTTAGAGACATTTTATATCAATGGAGTGATTTAATATGTGGTGTCTTGTGACTAGCTTCTTTCACTTAGCATAACCTCTGTTTTTAGGGTTCATCCATGTTGTCGAATCTATCAGTGCTTTATTTTCACGGCTGAATAATATTCCATGATATGGACATACCACAGTTTGTCCGTTCATCACTCGAGGGACACATGGGTGTTTCCACTTCAGGCCTGTTCTGAATGATGCCACTGTACACATTTGTGCACAAGTTATTGTACAGACACACATTTTCATTCCTCTTGGGCATATGCATAGGAGCGGAATTGCTGAGTCACGTGGCAGCTGCCTGTTTAACTTTTGCAGGACCTGCTGGACAGTTTCCACAGCAGCTGTGCTGCTGTCCCCACTAGGAATGTAGAAAGGGTTCCGATCTCTTCACTTCCTTGCCCACACTTGTACTTGGCCACCCTTTTACCTCTCCAATTCAATTCGCACACTTCCACGATCTAGTCAAAGAAAAATATTCTTACTCTTATTTTATGGAGGAAAACTCAAGGCAACAGACAGATGAAATGAGATGCCGAGTATATGTGTGGATAAGGGGAGAAGAGGTATAGATAATTCAAAACAACAGATCATCCAAAAACGATTAAACAGCTTTTCCATCAGGTATTTAGAGCTATGTCAGGGATATTTCCCATCCCCACATTTTCTTTTAAATCAGTGTGGGGTTTTTTGTTTTTTTTTGCCTGCATTAAAAAAATTGTATAATTCACGTAACAAAATTAACCGTTTTATGAGATGACTGCTCTTGCTCAAGGGCTTTTCTAATAGTTACATTGTCTTGAAACATATTTGCATATGTTTCAAAATACTTTTGTTTGTTTACAAAAAGAGAGGGAGAAATACAAACTTGATTACCTGAGAGCTATCGTTGATCTCCAGGAGGAACAAGAATATAAGGACCAGAGGGCAAACCGAAAGTCACTTGCTTTGAAGTAATTAAGATAATTGGGTTGCCTTTCTTCTGTACTTTAGATAGAGTCTTTTCAAAATTAGAAAGATATGCCTGTTTTGCATTCTGACATGAATATTTAGCAGTGTCATCTCTAACCCTAGGATCATACGGTAAATGTTAACAAGAAACACCAGAACTTGTGTTTTTCCTGTCGTATTGTTTTTCTACAGGAATGGTGACAGCTTGAGCGCCTTTATGACATTGTGCCTGCAAAGCCGAATATTACACGTGTAGCTACCTGGGAAGGTGTAGAGTGTTTTTTTTTTTTTTTTAAAGAGCTGGACATAGTGACTAGATGTCATTGGTTACATCTGTTTTGTAATCCTGAAGAATTTTACATATACTTGGACAAAAATGGAAAATAAGAGTTTTATAATGAATTATATTCCCAGGCTACATTTCTGCCAAGTGAATAGAACAGGTTCTGAAAACACGAACCTTCTAACGTGTACACGGGTTGAAGAAGCGCTTTATACAATCTTTTCAGTGTTTTTGTGTGTGTTTCTGCTCCTCGCGGTGTCGTTTTATTTTTTCGTGTGGAAATGTGCACATTTCACGGTATGTTTTCTCAGTCTCTTTTAATTCTCCATCTCGTATTGCTCGTTTTCAAATAGGTACATGGTTCCTGTCCACTTTGGAGTGTCATGAGGACCACGGAAGATATTACCTGTGACTTAGCTGAGCACAGTTTTTATCGCCGATCTGGTGGTTACCAAGTCTGTCACTTCTTCAGTGCGTTTCAGCGTCCCCATGTCTCCATGTCTCCGTAGACACTTTCCTCCTTCCCCTGCCCATGTCACAATGAACAAAGTTTCCTTGTGTATTCTGATTATAAAATACACGGTGATATGTTCAGAGAGTGCTGAACGGTTTAAAGAAGAAAGGAAAAGGCATCCTTAGTCTTACTTCCCTGACAGACACAACCACTGTGACCATTTTGGCCCCTGACAGGGGTGTGTCCCCAAGCTACGGCCTGTAGGCCACATCTGGCCTGCGACCTGTTTTCTTATGGCCCCTGAGCTAAGAATGGTATATTTACCTTTTTAAATGGTTGAAACAAAATCTAAAGGAGAAATCCTATTTTGCGACATGTGAAAATAATAGGGCATTTAAAATGTAGTTTCCATAAATAAAGTCTTACTGGAATGCAGTCATGCCCACTCTTCTCCATACTATGTGTGCCCACTTTCATGCTGAAATGGTGGACGTGAGTCGCTATGCCAAACCGATGGTCTGCAAAGCCTCCGATATCTACTCTCTGGCCCTTTACAGAAAAAAAAAAATCGCTGACCCCTGGTCTCTAACCTTCAAGATTTTTTTTCCCCCCTTGTGCACGTATGTGAATATCTGTGTGTGTATTTTTTAAACAACGGAGTCCTCCCGTGTGCTTTTATAATCCACCCTTTTCACGGGATGTCATGCTTACCAGTAACTTCTGCTAAGTTCTTTTTTGCTTGTTTGCTTGCTTATTCCACTGAATTGAAATCTGAGGTCCAGTACTTTTCTTTTTATATAAACTCATTAGCTGTCACCCAGGAACGGTGATCATAATAGTGCTAATTTATCTCTTAGAATTGGTGTTAACTATTTAATGAATTAAGGATTTATTTTGATTTATTTTTACCTGACCCATGAGACAGGTAGTGGGGAAGCTTCCCAAGGAGATGATGAGGAGCTAGGATCTTTTGAGCGTCCTATTCTGCCCTTCTCAGCATATAATTTCATTGAAACATGGCAGATAATGGCAGATAGACTCTGTGACTGCCAGGTGACAAATTACCACAGAACTTCGTGGCTTGAAACAAGTATTTATTGTGTTACATGTTCTGTGGGTCATGCAGATAGAGCTTAGCAGAGTGCCCTGGCTCAGGGTCTGCACTTAAGATTTTGTCTGGGACTGTGGATATTTTAGTTTTTACTTTATTTACTTATTTTTAAATGTTTTTTTATTTACTTTGAAAGAGAAAGAGAGAGCATGCGAGTGGGTTTGGGGCAGGGGGAGAGGGAGAGAGAACCCCGAGCAGGCTCCATGCTCAGCACGGAGCCTGACGCGGGGCTCAATCCCACAACCTCGAGATCATGCCCTGAGCTGAAATCAAGAGTTGAACGCTTAACTGACTGAGCCCCTCAGGTGCCCCAATTATTCTAAGACTAGTGGAGGGTAGGAGGGGACCTGTGTTCAAGCTCGGGTCTTATGGCCTTTGGCTGGAGGTTTGTTGGCTGGAGGAGACGTCAGTTCCTCGCCCCAAGGGTCTCTCCTTAGGGCAGTTTGCAACTCGGCAGTTAGCTTCCCCCATATTGTCTCTGTGCATGAGAGAGGCAGACAAGAAGTTACAGTCTTTTTGTAACCAATCTTAGAAGTAATATTTCCCATCACGCCCGTGGGATTCTTTTTGTTAGAAGTGACTCACTAGGCCCAGCCTGTGCTCAAGAGAAGAATTACATACATGAAGGGGTTGAATACCAGGGATTAGGGATTCTTGAGGGCTCTCCTAGAGGTTGCTAACATCAGTCAGCCTGAGGTTTAATTTAAAGGTGGGGTGGATAGACCCTCAGGCAGTGGTCTAAGGTCCAGGAGGAAGGAGAGGGTGGAAAGGCTTTTTTTTTTTTTTTAAAAGGAAAGTAGTAGACTTGCACTTGTGTTTCATCAACTAGAACGATGCCACAAGGCTACGCCAGCTGCAAGGAAGTCTGGGAAAGCAAGCTTTTTGGATGGGCCCACAGTCGCCCAGGTCAAAATCAGGATTTTGTTGATGAGAACAATTATCAGAATAGATGGTGGGTGGGCCCCAGATGGTATCTACTATACCCACCATCTAAGGTGGTTGTAAACGTTCAGTGGTGCCCCAGCCACACACTTGTCTGGTTTATAATATGCACTCAATTAAACAGTAGCTATGCTATTGTTAGTACTTGTAAATTATAACTTCACTTTGGAAGTTAGCTTGTCGATATAATGGGTTCTCTTGCATTGGTACTGAAGAAAGCACAGAAAGAAGAAACTAAACATTTATTGATTACCTGGTATGCGCCAGGCATTTTATGAATATGTTATCTGATTTAATTCCCGTAGTGAACTTGTGAAGTAGGATTATTTGCCCCATTTCACAGATGAGGAAACCAAGGCCCACTAACGTTGAGTGGATTGTTTAAGGAGCACATCCCACTGGTGTGCCCTGAATGATAGATTGTTAACGATCTGTCATTTAGCTCTTAGCTCTTGGAGTGAGCAGGCAGCTACGGATTGGGGCAACTGGATCCTCTGGGCCCTTCCGTTCCAGCCCAGCGGCCTCTTCTGGTTACTGCATTGTGCCGTACAAATACAATTTTTTACATGCTTCGTGATGTGGCACAGGTTTGAAAGTATTGCTCTATCAGCGAGTAGGGAGCACAGCTGGAATTTGAACCCAGGTATAAGTCCAGAAGCCGTCCTTCTTCCATGACCGGGTCCTCCCCTGTCTCTAGAAGCAGTAAATCTGAGGCTAAAAATAGGAGTTCCAATCCAGCTTCATTTAATACATAAAGTATTGTATTTCTTTTGTACTTACATGTCTCTCTTTCTTATATTTCTCCATCTCTTATGTTTCTCCCTCCCTTGCTTTTAATATACTATCACATGCTTAAAAAGGGGTTTAAAAAGAGATTAGAGTTTAAGATTATGAAGTTGGTTAACATCATTTGCTATTAAACTAGAATCTCAATGGAAACTTACTTGGCCACTAGGTGTCTCCTTTTGGTTCTGTGCCTTCTCCTATGTCCCAGTCTTAGGAGGTACCTAAGATGTATTTAAGGAAGATTAAGCAACAGAAGATTAAAAAGTTACATGAGATCTGTACTCTGAGGATGGCCTTTATTTGTCTTTTACTCTCTACTTCTGTTCCTCCTTGTTCATGGGCTGATATTTAGGTGAAAAATTGATTCTCTGGAACCTTAGATGAGTCTCTGATAACCTCCTTCTCAACTTACTAAACTATTGTAAAGTGGGCAGAACGAACTTCCGTGCTCATCTAGACATGTTAGGTAGTAAAATAACCAGACTGTGTTGGCCTAGTATTTTAGGGACAATTTTAATAACAATTTATTATCACGGGGATACTTGTGTTACTAGGCAAATAATGACTGTATTATTAATAAGTTCCCTGTTCCGTAGTATAGTAATACTGGCTGTAACCTACAGGTGTTATTTTCTGAGCTTCTCGCAAGAGCCCTACATTGTTGCCATTTCCCCCTGATTTTAGAGATGAAGAATTGAAGTTTAGAGATTGGTTAATCTGGCTTCAAGTTTAATAGAGTCCAGTTGCTTTCATATTGTGTCCCCTCCGTTTGGAAGTTGTTAATTCATTATTATAGTAGTGGGGAGAATTCAGTTTACGTCAATAAAATTTAAAGTACCCAAGAAAGCCAAGTATTCTGCCAAAAGCACTTCTGGAATCCTGGTTTGGTTGTGAGTGCAGAGCTGCCGTTTTCCGCAAGTTGCCTTGTAGAAGCGAGCAGTGTCTCTGGATGTGGGTTCCCTTCAGGAAGGCTCAGGCTCTTCGCAGAATTACAAATTGTGTACACTCAGGGATCACTTCCTTTCGCTTGCCTACAAATGCAGCCCCCATTATCACAGAAATAGCAGGGCATTTGACAGCTCAGGTTCAGACCCCAGGCTTCATAGAATGGAACATTCTTCTTATTCAATTAGGGGCACACTAAACAGATGGAAATGCAGCCAGGCCTAGGGTTTTCTGAGACTGCTGGCTGATATGCTCTCTTTTACCCTAATTTAGATTCTGCATTAATTTCCCGATTTCTCCAATTGTCTTAAAAAAAAAATCAGCTCACGCTAGGTTTTCTTTAGTCTTGGCTAATTTAATTGTGCTTAGTATCTCTCCAGTTGACTCCCCAGTTGTGGTGGTGATTTCTGCAGACCACAGGAAAATGTATAACAAATGTGAGATGAGAGAGCGTTGTCAGGCAGGTAGCATTTTCTCTGGGAACTTGGAGCCCGGAGAGGGAGCAGTCCCTAGCGCTAACAGGCACACCCCCAATATTTGCCTCCGACACTGTCAGTTGTCTCTCTTTGTTCCCCTTCCCGACTCACTTTCTGCCAGGGATTTGTGACATATTTTGTAGCAGATCAAATGAGCCCCTGACACCTGATTGCCGAGTGCTTCTTGTTTACAGTTGCTTTCCAAGGACACCTAGACAAGATGGAAAGCTTAACGCGCAGTAATTAAATTTGCATCTGCTCTGTGACAGGACTCAAAGGAGTGTTTCCCCCTCCACATATGAATCTCATTGTAGAGCTCCTCCTGTCTTTGACCATACAACATCTAAAAAGGCAAGATGTGGACAGGTAAACAAACATTGGTTCAGTCTCCTGCCTATCATTATAATGATGAATATTAATTAAGATCGCTGATACCCCCTTCTGACTTGATTTCCTTCTCTTCACCTATTTGTTTAGCCAGCTTTCTATCTGGTCTCAGATATAAGAACTGTGGCTTGGAGGTGAGTTTTTCTTTTTAATCTTTTTAAAGGAAAACAAACATTGCCGAACAATCTGGATTGGTTTAACACCCTTTGGATTGTACATTTCTCACAAATGCTAATGAATAATTCAGTAAAGCCAAACACAATCTGCTGGTGGTATCCAGTGTTATTCACACTTGCTAATGAATAATTCCCTTTGGCTTTTATAGAGCAGCTCTAAGGAGTGACTTCTGAGACTCAGATGGGTTATTATTGGGCGATTTGTCAGTGTCCTTGGGGCATCGTGAGCCAAAGTCCAACTTGGCCCTCCACTCCACATCCCTTCTCTGATTCTTCTGGGAAACGTGCGGCTATTTCTGTCTCAGCCTTTTCGCCCTCAAATGTTGCTATGAAAGAGGCAATGCGGTAACGGGATTCAGCTCCACTATAATTTCATTGAGTCACTTCCTTCACTGTTTCATTCAAATAGAGAAGTTTTTATTGAGCACCTTGTGAGGTGCAAACTACTAAGCATGACATTGTGTATGTGCAGAGGTAAAGACAGATTTCATGTGATAGATCCTTAAAGAGAGCATAGGGCATATAGGAGAGGCATGGGGTCTTAGAGGAAGATGCACAGGGTCTTTTTATCAAAATGATCAGTTTCCATTTTCTCATTATGTTCTCAGGTGTGCATTTCAATGCATATTTGCTGCCGGTGGTATTGTATGAGGGTTACGTTGCTTTGGATAAGCCTAAAATTTGATTAATCTTGGAACTGCTTACAGGATAAGCCTTATAACACGATTCCAGAGACAACTGGGTGAGTCTTGTTCGTTTCTGCTGTACCAAAGTCAGGAATGTGGTATGTCCTGGTTTTACTAGCCCGGAGAGTCTAGGGATGGTGAATGTAGATTTATTTATGCCTCAGTGGTCTGTGTACCTTACCTTAGCAATCATGCTGCATAACGTATAATGTGAGATCAGTGAGATTGTAGCTGGCATCCTGTATCCGCTTTAGCTTTTTCTGTTCAACTCCTAGTTCTTCCTCTTCTTTCTGAGCACGCTGGAAGATTGTAACTCCTGGCTTTCTTATAGTTAGGGGGGATCATGTGATTACTTCAGACCCATGAAATGTAAGAGGAGTGGCAGGTATCATTTTCTGGTCAAGACATTTAAGAACTGGGATATCATTTGCATATATTCATTTTCTCTGCCACAGTGACCTTGGGGGCCATGTGTTCTAGACTGTGGGGTCTACATTAGGTTGGGTCCATGAATGACTGTGGAGTAGAGCCCATCCCCTCCCCCACTGGCCCATAGTGGACATGGAACTTGAGCAATATGAACCTTTGTTGTATAGAGCCCCTGAGATTTGGGAGTTTACTCACAATGTAGCCTAGACTGTTTTTACTAATACAGAGGATTAGTGAAGGGAGAGATGTGTGTGTTTACGTGTGTTATCAAGTCCCTGATATTGTGCAAGATTTCAGCTAGCTTTGTAGAATGTAGTTTCAATTGGGAATTGAAGGGTAGACCTAATACAGGGAGAGAAGGAATTTATTTCATCAATAACCAAGGGATCTGTGGGAGAAATAACTTTGGTATCAATAGACTCATGGAAATGAGAGAATAATTGGTAAGGAAAACTAGAGTTGAGGCTATTGTGATTCATGTAATTCAAAATTAATGAATTTTTAATTGTATCTAGCATGTTTAATTGGTGAGACTATAAAACCTATAATTTTTTTGTCTTTGCTTATAGTTTATACCGGAGGGTGGCCCTCGAGCTAAGAAAGGTTTTTACATTTTTTAATAGATTGTAAAGAAAAGAAGGAGAAGGGTATTCAGTAAGGGGCTAGATGTGGACTACAAACCCTAAAATATTTACTGTGTGGTCTTTTACAGGAAATGTTTGCTGACCCCTGTCTTAAAAATCTCCATATACTATTAGAAAAAAGTATCACCTTCACTAAAATGTGAATTCCTCAAGAACTGGAAGTCAAAGGTTTTATTAATCCCTGTGTCCTTCTGCCCAGCATGGTGCGTGGCAACAAGCACAAGCACAGGAAAAGTTACTTAATTCAGTTTCATACAGAACATGGGAGATAGGACATTTTAGAAGATGAAAACTGAGAAGAAATCATGGAAGGCCATAGGTTTGAAGAAATAGAAGTTTTCCTCCTCTGTTCTCTTGGCTGGTGACAGTTTTGGTTTTTTTTTAAACCTCATATGTAGGGACATTTATTTCATTTTATACTCATTTTCAAATAAATGCCCTATTTTGAAGGGTTTTAAAGGTATTAACTTATGCTCTGGGTCACAGTCTTTTTGTAAGTCTATTCATTGTAGATGTTTTCTCCTTTTCCCCGGGCAACACCCAGTTTTCTTTTCTTTTCTTTTTCTTTTTTTTTTTTTTTTGGAGAACTTTCGTGTAAGTTTCTACAGATTCACTCACTCATTCATTTGCTCCCTCACAGATCTGTACCCATGGAAATGAAGGCATGTGCACACAATAACTGTTACACAAACGCTTAGAGCAGCGTTATTCAGGATGGCGCAGAGTAGAAACAACTCAAAATATCCATCAGCTGATGAGTGGATAAACTAAATGTCATGTATCCCTACGATGAAATATTATTCTGCAGTAAAAAGGCATGAAGTACTGATGCGCACTGCAGCACTGATAAACCTAGAAACCATTATGCTAAGTGAAAGCCAAACACAAAAGCCTACAGATTGTGTGATTCCATTTATGTGAAAGGTCTCTAATAGGCGAATGCATAGAGACAGAAAGCAGATTAATGATTGCCTGGGGCTGGGAATGGGGCAAGGCAGGAACTGGGGGGGAGAGGGGGCGCGAGGTGGTGGGGGCGGGGGTTCTTTTTTGGGTAATGGCAAAGTTCTAAGCTTAGATTGTCGTGATGATTGCAAAATTCTGTGAATACACTAAAAACCGTTGAAGTGTCTGCTCCAAATGGATGAATTTTATGTTATGTGAATTATATCTCAATAAAGATATTAAAAGTAATTACACAGCGGATTGCTCATTTTTTGGTAATGCTGCTGATTATACACCCTCTTACTCAAGTAGCAGTTAGGATTTGAATCTCTTCTATTTTCTCTTCTTGAATAAAAACTTTTTGGAAACAGATTGATTTATATTCAAATCCCCTTTGACCCTATTTTCCATGAATCTATTCCCCTTTGTATACTGAGCCACGTACACAAGGCATAATGCACAAGAATATTCACTGTGGCATTATTTATAGTGGCAAAACATAGGGAACAATGTGAGCTATCCATGAGAGAGGGACATGGTAAAAAATTTCAGGAAGCTGTAGCTGGTACCACTCTGGTACCTTTAAGAAGAGCTGGTTGTACATGTACCAATATGAAACAATCCTTAAGATATTTAAGTTAAAAAAGCAGGATGCAGAATGCCTGTTACTATTTTATGTAAAATGCTCGCATAAAGATAGAGGATCTCTGGAAAGATTCAGGTACAGGCAGTTACTGTTTTAGGAGGGAAAGTTTGGGTAGGCTCAAGTAATAGGAGAGAGCTTTTTGTAGGTTTAGACTTTATACGCTTTTTTTTTTTGATAGCGTTATTCATAATAGTCAAAAAGTAGGAACAATGCAAATGTCCATCGACTGATGGATGGGTAAACAGAGTATGGTATATCCATCTATGCATCTAAGTAGAAGAGCTGGGTCAAAGGGGAGTTGGATATAAATCAGTTTTGTTTTGGGGAAGTTTAACTCAAGAAGACCGTCTTCAAATATTAAAAAAAATTGATTTTCAGTTAAATTGATTCCTATACCACAGCTCAATGACCAATCCAGCCCATGTTAGTGCATACCCCTTTTCAATCCGCGTGGAATAAATTGTTTGAAGACTATTCCCCTCTCCAGCATAACGGCCCCCCCCAACTAATGATGGAGCAATTATGTGGTTCCACAGTAATTTTAACACCGTCTTCTAACCCAGCTGTGTGGTAGCAGTCTATCTGCAGGGCAGGAATGTGGCTTGCATAGGACAGTATCACATTGCCCACAATTATTTTAATGTCTCCTGTGAAATGATAAATGAAGTTTATAGTTACAATAAAAGTAAACCCATTTCCCCCAAGGTATAAAGAGTTTGCAAGTAAAATTCGCATAGTCAGATGTACTTTTTCTTCTTCTTCTTCTTCTTCTTCTTCTTCTTCTTCTTCTTCTTCTTCTTCTTTTTAAAGAATGCTACATTGAGGGCTTTAAAAAAAAAAAAATCCCGGGATAGGTTTTCAATGTGGGCATTTATTTCATCAAATCCTATAAGGATGAATGAAGTACGAAATGTTACAAGGGTTATAGTTGTATGAAAATGTTCTGAGATTTATTGCTGCCCGTTGAGGAACTTACAGTTTTTGGTTGTTGGTGTAATTGAAAAAAGTCTTCCAAGGTTTGCATCTGGGTGCATGCTTTATAACATTAGCTTCATGTAATTTGCAAAATATCTGCTGGGATTTTTCATGGTCCTAGGAGGTCCCGTAATTCGACTGTAACTCCTGCTTCTTATTATTTGGTGCCACTTTGGTTTGCGTCTCTCCTAATTATTGTAAATCCTCCAGCCTACTCCCCTCATTCCTCGGTAAGACCGCCACCCTGAGAGGTGAGCAGCTCTTGGTCACGGTATTTGACACAGTGCCCGATGCTGCAGTTCAGAGGTCCCCTTTGAAAAAGAGCTCACTGGGCTAACTCTCCTCATCTTCTCAGCCAGGAAGTGTGGGGTTGTAGAAGCAACTCCCCTTCTGCCGACTAGGAGTCCCAGGCTCTCTTTCCAACCCTTGGAGACCTGGCCGCTATATTGTTATTGAAAAGTCTCCACTTTCTCCCGTTCCTGCTGCTTGCTACCTCCTGACCCCCAGCCAGCAGCTGCTCCTGTTGGCTCACTGTTTGCATGACAGCGCACCTCGCTTTGTGCAATTTTGTCTTTAATTTTTATGTCTTCCATGCATTGGCCGTGAACCTGGGTATGGAAGTGTCTATGACTTTAAAACCTGAGGTGAATCCTCCCGTAATCCCTGTCAGGGAGCTCCTCCATATGAGTTTTAGAAGTTGAGATAATTGATGGTGTAATACCACTGACTGTGGGTATAAGCCCATCCATGTGTACCGCTTAACCTGTGAAGAACAGAACGACTTTTCTGAGCCAGTTTCCCTGAGTACAGCTGAGCAATCGTGAGGCCCAGAGAGTTTGCTGGCCTCTTCAAGATTACTCAGCTGTTGAATTTGAGCTGAATCTGCAAGTTAGAATTTCAGGCCCGAAGCATTTTCCATAAACAAAACTGACTTACAGGCTCAAAGATACCTTGAACTTGGAAGGAGGGGGAGTGTCTAGAAATTGCTGGTGAGTCAGGACACACAGCACCCTATTAAAATACCTCAACGGTGATATACTTGGGGAAAAATAATGCTTAAGTATTTAAAATTTCATTCCCCCTTCATTATAATCAAAGCAAGTAAGAGATCTTCTTGGAAAATATTCCCGATTGTCTTTAGTCTTCCAAGAACTTCGACGACTTAGTGATAGTATGACAATATTGCTGATGGTGATTCTTCCTCTTGATGGTATTGTTCGGTTAGACTGAAGAGACGCTTGTGCCAGAACGACTGTGTAGCCCGTCCCTATGGCTGTGGGCAAGTCAGAGGCCATGTCTTCTTTCCCAGGTAAAAGGGCTGACCTGTTAACTGTGGTACAACATGTGTTAGAAGAAGTAATTATTTTTAGCCGACTGACTATGACCAAGATTAATAGCTCTTGAAAGAGCTATAATGAAAGACTGCCCCAACTGGCTTCTACATTATTCTTTATTTATCCTGCACTCATCCCTGTCACCTTTGGGCATCAGCCAAATGTCATTTATGTGAGATTTGCCCCTTGGATGTGAGAGGCTCCTCTTTCTTAATGATGGGAGCTGATTGGGCTGTGGGGCTGAGGAACTTGGGCATTTGACATGACCCAGAGAGTCCCTCCAGGTCTGTGGGAGTCACAGGAACAGGACATTCACTCCCGAGGGAGGAAGGACATGAGAATATTCAGCTGTCTGGTCCAGATCATTGAGGTTTACTTGAGGATGATAGGGAGTAGTTCAAGGGCTCTGTTGTTAAGTCTCTATATTTCTGTGGCTCTTGTGTTTGGAGCATTTGCAAGTTTCCTATTCTGAAGATTTTTTTTTTTTTTTTTTTTTTACTGAAACCATCAACAATTTTGTTTCATAAAACTTGGAGATCTCGTGGTAGGGACTTTGCATAAATCCCCCAATCGCTGTTGCTGCCTCCTGTCGTGGATTTTCCAGTGTAATTAGCTACCCAGATCGCACGCTGCATTTCCCAGCCTCCTGTGCAGCTTACATGTGGCCATGTGGCTAATGAGAGGACGTATCCTCTGGTAGTTTCTGGGAGGTTTCCTTAAGTGAAAGCTGGTGTGTATGCCTTCTGCCCTTTTCTTCCTAGTTCCTTCCTTTTATCTTGCTGCCTGGAATGTCGGTGCTGTATTTGGATCTTGAGGGCGAGGGCTAGTCCTCAGGGGTAGCGGAGTGGGTAAGCTGGCAGCGGCTTGAGTCTCTCCAGACAGTATGAGAACTACCACTCCAGTCTGCCCGAGCCACTGTCATTTTGAATTTTCTGTCACTTGCAAGCCAGACCTTATCCTAGGTGATACATGGTTTGTACGCATTGCACTAGAGGAAAATAAATCCTGAGCCTTGGACTCCTGCTCTCATGCTAAATCACACCGTCTAGATCGAAAGATCCCTCACTCTTCCCTTCTTTCAATCCTGCAAATTAAAGCAACCTACCAAAAAGATAATGCATTCATTGACTTAAGAACTCAAGATGTGAGAGATCCATGAAAGATACACGAGAGGCAGAAAAGTGGGCTGAACCAGGGAATAACTCCTTAAGGGAAATGATCACCAGTCTTAGTGGCCGTCTCTAAGACTTAGGTCAGGGAGCCCTCACCACTTTCCAGTGTCTGGTGGCAGCAACAGCTTCTTTTCTCAGCTTAGTAGAGCACCTTAGGGATTCAGCTTCATCTGCTTTCCTGAGGACCCGGGGAGCTTTTGAAAATTTCGGGTTTCAAATGTCAAGCCTTTTCAGGGCTGTCAGTCCCTTGTACGATAGCACTGTTTATATTTTGCCTGACTCTGGTTTTAAGCCACAAGGTTTGCATGTGGCCATCCTTTGTCTAATATTATCCATATTAGATCAAACGTACTGTATTAGCTACAGCGGGTTGCCAATTATTATTAACACAACCCTTTTAAAAGAGATGCTGAGACATGTAATTATTTTTCACGACTTTAAAAACTTTAGAAGGAGAAAAGCAGCTATTTGGTTGACTGTTTCATTAGCATTTGTAAAGTGAACCAAGAGAGAGGTTTTCTGTGCAGTGTTTTTCCTTGCTGTTTCTTGCCTTTTAATTTGGAGAATAGCAGGACCTTGTCTTTTGTTCACACACGGAAAAGTCCATTCAGCTGGAAAACAGAACAGTGTGCTCTTTGTGTACTCAGAGCCTTTGAATGCTTGTGGTCACACACTAGTTGCTGTTTAACTACAATAAAATTGTGACCAAAGGAGATAAACATTTAAAGGATAAATGACAGGGCTGTTAATTCAAAAGCAAGTTTTGTAGCATTGTTATTTTTAGCTAATAGTATATAGCCAGAGTCACGGGGATGGCTTTTAATTCTGAAACTAGTGAAATCCTAGTTGCTATCCAGTGGGAAAAAAAATGTCATTGGATATTTTTAATGGCTGATCATTCTGAGTTTTAAAAAGTCACTTCAGCATGTCTAAACCGTCTTTAGGAACTTCTAGGAATTTACCTGATGTGTTTGCTAAGCTTGGTTGTGTCACATATATATATGTGTGTGTGTGTGTGTGTGTGTGTGTATGTATGTGTGTGTGTATGTACACACTTATATGTACATATTTATTTTATATAATGCCAAGTGCACTATTTAAGAAACGAGCCTTCAGGGCTTTTATAAGTCTATGAATTCAGAACGTGATCTTTCTTCATGCCTGTAAAGCATTATAATCTGCCTGCCCTTTTGTGGAGGAAAAGCATCTTTGAGAATTTCCTTTCCCTATAGGTATATTAAGGATAAATCTCTGTCTCTGCCTTTCTCTTCTCTCTCTCTCTGTTGCAGCTAAAATCTGGGTCTTTGGCATATGACCCTTTGAGAAGAGCTGATTTCGGTTGTAGTGAGGGTATTGAGGGGTTGGAGTGATGTTTATTTCCTGAGACATGAAATATACAAGGTCCCGTGGTTGTTGCCTAGTGCTGGGGTGTATTTTACCTAATCTTACTCTTCCTTTGGATTATTCATCCTTTTTCCAGGAGACCCCACAATAAAACGAATCAAACTATATTTTACACTTGTCTTTTCCTTTAATGCATTCACATCTCATTATAGCAGGAATCGTAAACTTTGCCCACCTACAGGGGCCAGATAAGGGAAGATGATTAATGAAAGTGGCAACTCTGTCTCAATTTAGGAGAGACCACAGGGACTGGTGGTGCCAGTGGGGAAACCAGAAGGATATACACTGCCTAGAGGGGCCAGCTGTAACCTGGCTTTGGTATGTCAGTGTTGGGCCTGGTATTTGCAGATAGTTAGATTTTTTTTTGAAAGGAGCTCAAAACGTGGATTTTTATTTGAAAGCTCTTTATAGTAAAGAGCTGTCTGTGAATTGAATTGTAAAACGTGTATGGTCCAGAGGCACCAGGGTGGCTTGTTGGTTGAGCATCCACCTCTTGATGCTCAGGTCATGATCCCGGGGTCATGGGATCAAGCCCTGCCATTGGGCTCCACTCTGCATGTGGAGCCTGTTTGAGATTCTCTCTCTCTCCCTCTGCCCCTCTCCCCCACTTGTATTCTCCCTCTCTTTCTAAATATAAATAAAATAAAATAAAATAAATAAATAATATAATAAAATCAAACTTCTATGGTCCCAATAAGCCACACTTACTTCCTCAGTCTGGAAGCAGCCTAGGGCCTGCCCTTTGTGATCTCTGTTATTTAGAGTAGCCGCATAACTAATGTAACCAGAGAAGGAAATGTGATGATTCCTCTTCAAGGAAGTTGAGCAGCCCAAATTAAAATATGCAGGTTGATATTTGGGGATATCTAAAGAAAAGGATAGGCTTCCCTCATATCATGCTACAGCAAGGCCCAATCACCAATTGACAAACTCAGTTTCTACACATACAGCTTTCAATTCCATTTGTACGGTATGGCCTCACTTGGACTTATCCTTGATAGGCAAGGATCATCAAACGTGGGAGAATGCCTCCAAAATATAGGACACTACAAAGCAAAGAACAGAAGGAAGGGAAATCAGAGAAACAGTACGATGCAGAGAGGAGATGCCAAAACTTCAAAACAAATTATCATATTCTTGGGTGAGGAAAGATACTACATGAAACAGGAACAAGAAGTTCATAAAAAGGAACATTCGTACTGTTAATTCTGTTGTGATGATGTATTATGGTGATATTTTTAAAGAAAGATCGTCATATATGAGAGGTACATACCAAAGATGTTTGAGGTTTGCTTTGAAGTAATTTAGAAAAAAAGGTAGGATTGGAGAAGCAGATGAGTTAAGATGAGTAAAATGTTGATTGTTATGTCTGTAATGAGTACACAAGGGCTTACTCTATAGTTCTCTCCCCTGTGTGTTCCGAATTTCCCATTATAAAGTATTTTTTTTTAAATAGGAACATTTAGAGAGCAAGAAAGAACTCTCAGAAATTCAAAATATGGTAGCAAAAATCAAAACTCCAATAGGAGGTTAGAAAACAAGTAGAACAAAAATGTAGCACAATGGAAAAGAAGAGAGGAAGGGTATAAAAATAGAGGATCAGGCCCAGTGGTCCAGTATCTAACTCTAGAAGTTGTAGAATGAGAACCAAAATATCGGAAGAGAAGAAATGATCAAAGAAATAATAGAGGCTAATTTCCTTGATCTTAAAAGATATGAATGAGTTTGAAATCAGAAGGGTGCACTGAGTGCTCAGCGCAAGGGATGAAAACTGACACCACCAAGTCTTTCATCATGAATTTATGGAACCCTAGAGAGAAAAAGAAGGTCCTCGTAGCAGACCTGTAGCCCTCACTTCTGTTCTCAGCTGGCGTGGGTTCTCTAGGGTTCAGACTTCTGTGGGTCCACTGCTTTCAGACTGTAAACATTCCTTCCGTGGTCAGGGTTGTTCTGGTTGCCTGGCTATTGGGGTTGAGGGACGGATGTGAGGTCTAACTTCTATTCATAGACTTCTGACCAGGCTGCCTGTTTTCACCTCTACTTCTGAAAGGCACTCACCTCCAGAGGTACCTTGTTCCTGTAATTCCTGAACCTTTCTGGAGGTGGTGACAAAAATCAGCTCACTATTTACTGGTCTTCCTCTTGTCTCCCCCACTCCCTGCCCTACCAATAGGCTTCACCTTTAACTATTCTGTTGCACTAGCATTCCCTTTCTACCTTCCAGAAGGTGGGGTTGACATTTTCATCCACTGATATCTTCTTTCTCATTCTCTTGGCTTTGGGAGGGAGCTAAGTGTATGTTTTATATCTGCCATGTTTAAATGAAAGGTAATTCGTTGTGTTAATCATTAATTTGGGTATCAGAGTTTCTTTGCCCAAGATTTATTTGGAAATCAGAATAAGAAAGCAAAATTTAATATGTAGAATATAATTTCTTCCTTAACATCTTCCTTGACTACTGTCCCTCAGATACATTTGTTCTACCTTTGCTGAAATACCGTGGCCCTCCAAAACTTTCTGCTCAGTTTAGCAATGAATTCTTATTTAAGAAAAAAAATTTTTAACCTTTATTTATTATTGAGAAACAGAGAGAGACATAGCATGAGCATGAGAGGGTCAGAGAGAAGGGGAGACACAGAATCCGAAGCAGGTTCCAGGCTCTGAGCTGTCAGCACAGAGCCCGACACGGGGCTCGAACCTGCAAACCGAGAGATCATGACCTGAGCCGAAGTCAGATGCTTAACCGATTGAGCTGCCCAGGTGCCCCAGATTAGCAATGCATTCTGTACTGTTTTGGGTCTTATTCTGAGCATTCAGCGTGTGCCTTGTGACCCAACTAGATTTTGTAGCTTGTGAACATAGAGTGATGTGTTAGTCTGCTTATGTATTCCCTATGGCTCCAGATAAATCTGAATTCAATAAATACTTGCTGATTAAAGTGGACTACTCAAATTTTTATTACCGTGCTTTTGTATGTGTTATGTGCATTTCTGTTTCAGTGTCCTCAGAGCTTTACTGCTCAGAGGTCAGTAGGAAGGAATAAGTATAACGAGGAGACTTTGGGAGCAATACTGTTAAGTCAAAAAATGTCACTGGTGTATAGCTTCCAAAGTGTTTTACTGAAATTGTAAATTCTCAGCTGTATTTAGAAAGAAGAGAAATGGAGACTGACTAGTCTATCGAGGAAGGGGAAATCTGGGACTTGATTTCTGATTTTGGACTTGTGTACATGGCCTGTTTCACGGTATGTTTGCTTCACGTCTGTTTCCTCGTAACTGAGTCCTTGCGTTTATTTCAAGTTCTTGCCACTTCGCACAGGATAGCTTCCGTTGTTCAGAGTATGCCACTCTAGTATAAGCAACAGTGCTGTCACTTTCTCTAAAGTCACCTTCTTTATTAAAGAAACTCTTTAATAGTTTCACATATTCTGTAGTTATGCATTTCTGTGAGTGCTTACCGACCCCAGCAGTGTTTAATAAATTATTGAACTTTGAGGAACCTTTGAGAAGCAAGGGCTTTATGCGACTGAGCAGCAGACATGAAAAAACGCTATCCTCCAGAGTATCTAACAGACAGAAATAGAGGCTTGATCAGACAATATAAGCACCGAGTGAATGATGGTAATACCATGAAATATTTACATCCGTAGAGCATGCTAGGGTGGGGAGGAGAGAGAGTGGGTTTTTATCGTTTTGGGTTGAACCTGACGCCACACAACATACCATTCTGTGATCTTAAAAGCAATACAGAAAGAAAAAAAGAGAAAGGAAGAAAGGAGAAGGGATATAAAGAAGGGAAAGAAGAGTATTGATTTGGTGATATTTTGTTGTTTGCAGGAGTTTTTCACAAAAGCAAGCCTCCTTTTGTCAGCAGTAACCTTACTAAAAGCCAAGTTTTAATCAGTCCTTAAAAGAGAGTAAAAAGTCCTGGTTTCTTGCCACTACAAGGTCAGAGTTTAATTTAATCAATATCTCATGATTTAACACACTTCGAAAGCCCTCATTTTATTATCTGTAAAAACAGAGGCTTGAATAGCATAAGCACCAAATAGCCTGATATGTTCCCACTTTCAAACACAGTATGTGATTTATTTATTTTTTTCATGCTGTGCCATTTTAAATTGGCTTGTGGTGAATTTATTTAATAATGATCCACAGAGAAAATTAATATAATGGAAGTAGTGTCTGGATTACTTAGAAAAGATCTAGAAGATATTTATGTGAGCTGATGCATTTAGAGAATTTCTAATATCTTCCAGTATAGAAAGGGCTAACATGAACATGTCAGACCAATTTGTTTTGCCCTTCTACATGGAATTTTGTATGTAAATTTTTCTTTTAGAAATAAACCTTTTTAGATTTTATGGTATTATATACTGTTTTTGAAAATATTTATTGTTAATGAGTAAAGTTTGACAAGAAATAATTTTATTTATTAAATTTAATTTTACCTGTGGTTTATATAAGAAATTCACAGATTGTGTTGGGGAGATGTTTTAATGTAGTGTTTCTGCTTTTGCTTTTTACGGGTAGTAGAAAGAAAAGCTCAGGAAGCTCAGATTGACCATGGACCTGGGCCTTTCAAGGGGTTCATCTGGCTCTGTGGGCTTTGGTGTCTGTCATGAACTCCCTGGATGCTTGGTATGTGTTATGCTGAACTAGGTTATTTGTCCCCCTGATCACATTGACCTAAACTGATACTTCTCTGTCACCTGTAAAGTCAAGGTCCTAATGTTGAAAGGGAAGCTTTGGTGAGAGACTCCTTTGCATCTGTAATATTTTGTCCTTAGATGATAAGAAAGGGGACTTTTTTTTTTTAATTTTTATTTTTGAGAGAGAGGGAGCGCGTGCAAAAGCACAAGCAGGGGAGGGGCGGAGAGAGGGGGACAGAAGATCCAAGGGGGTTCTGTGCTGACAGCAGCTCAGGGGCTTGAACTCGCGAGCCGCGAGATCATGACCTGAGCCAAAGTGGGACACTTAACCGACTGAGCCACCCAGGCGCCCCATAAGTAAGGGTACTTGGAGTTTACTGTTTGTAAGGTGGAACCCATTGCATACCAAGTTATGGTCTAAGGACCCGGTATCAGTGAAATATCATATGGATCTATTTGTGAAGGGATATATATATCCCCAAATTGAAACAGTAGAAGGAAGATCATATGTTTCTTTTGTTGTTGTTGCTAAAAGAACAACAAGACTTGAAAAGAGTTGGGATTTTCGAGTTTGAATGCTGTAGATTTAAGTCCTGCCTCTGCCACTTCCTGGCTTGACTTCCAGCAAGTCATGGACCTTAGACTGCACTTTCTCACCTCTAAAAAGGGGGCTAAATGTAATTTACTTCTTAGTAAAAACAAAAACAAAAACCAAAACCTTTGAGCATTCAGCACAATACTCAGCTTATGGGAGGTACTTGATAAATATTAGCTCTTTCCCCTTCGTCTGCACTTAGACTGAAAAGGTTTTATCTAGGAAATGAAAGTTTTTAGCAGCTCTTGATGGATGGAGTGAGGGAGGCAGTGAATCAGAAGGGCCCTTCAGGCCCGTGGACAACTACATGAGGTTGGTGAGGGGTGTGTGTGTGTGTGTGTGTGTGGGTGTGTGGTGACGAACAGAGAAAGGAAGGATTGAGTCCATTGATTGGTAGAGGCCGGCATGACAGTGGTGATCGGAGACCACCTCTGAACTTCTGCCACCATTACTGCTGCTCACATCGGGAGTGGAGAGCATATGCCGAGCTGAGAATTTATTTCTTCTTAGTGTCCTCTTGAACAGCACAGTTTTCAAACGGAAAACGTTAGAAATGTTTGATCCCATACAGGGCAGTTCAGAGGTCTCTCTATTCTTCAGTTCTGTCTCTGACCATAAGAATTTGCGAGAGATACTTTTAGCCTGACTGGTGTCAGTAACAGACTTCCAGGTGCTCCTGGGTATTCATTCAGCGGGTGTTAACTGAGGCCTATTATGTGCTTAGTGCTCTACTATACCTGGGGATTTACTGGTGACAAACAGACCGAAGTCCCTCCTCTCATGGAGGTTAACATTCTCTCAACGGCAGGAAATAAACAGTGTTGAAGATGACAAATACAGAAGACCATGTCTAGTAGTGGTGGACTAGTATGCGGTGACAATGACCGAGGGGAGGGCTGCTGTAGATTGAGTGCTCGGCGGTGGCTTTCCGTATGAGATCCCAGGGGTAACGAGGAGATTCATTCCAGCCACGGGGACAAAGGCTCTGAGGTGCTTATAAGCTTTGCATGTAGGAGGAACAGAGAAGCTCAATGGCCAGAAGTTAAAGAGAAAGAGATAAAAGGGAGAACGAAGGAGACCAGATCATGTTAGGGCCTTTTAGGCTGTGGTAAGGATTCTGGTTTTATTCCAAGTCTGATAGGAACCCGTGGAAGGATTTTAAGATGAGGAGTGTGTGCAGAGTGTCTGCGACGGATTAGCATTTTTGAAAGCTCACTCTGGCTGCTGTGTGGGAATATTGGAGGGTCAGAGCACCATGAGGGGGAAACATCCGGAGGAGAGAGATGCTCATGGCTTGGCCCAGGTGGTGATTATGGAGGTGGAGAGAAGGGGAGGGATTTCAGCGATATTTTGGAGGCAGAGCTGACAGGGTTTGAGAGAGTTTTGAAAGGACAGGGGAGCCAAGGATGGCTTCCGCGTTTTTAGACTGACCCACTGAATTGTGTGACCATGTATGGAGACCAGAAGGCTGAGGGGGGAGCAGGTGCGGGTGTGAACTCAGGTGTTCTCCTTTGGACATTCACATACCTGGCACCTGTCTGGCGTCTGAGGGGCTGCCTTGAGGCTGTGGGGTAGGGAGATTCTAGAACTCAGGGCTGGACATCTAACTCTGGAGAGTCAGGCATGGAGCTGGTGGGTTTAAGCCTCGGAGCTCCTGTCTTGACGCTTTGCTATTTGTTCTGTAGTGTATTTTTCAGCCCCAGCTTTTCTGAGCTAAAGTGCGATTCCTTCTCCTCTCTTGTTATTTCTGGTTGCCATGCCAGACTGTCTCCAAGCCCCACACAACGAGTTCCTTGCAGGCAGAAACAGAGGATGACACACACCATGGGCGAGATTTTCCATGACAGACTTGTAAGGAACAAGCTAATCTCGTTGTTCCTCCTGCTACTTAAAATAAAGGTAATATTGATTTTATAGTAGCAGTTCAGGTCCTAAGGCATGATATTGATTAAGCGTCTGACGAGAATTTGCAGGGCAGCCTTCTAGACCTACAGCTACAGGGCATACCCCCACTGGGTCAGGCCTCTGCGCTGACCTGCGCTGTTGTAAGTGGTGTTTTGCTTAGGAATTCTTGACCCTGTTTAGTCTAGGCACTGTCCAGAAGCATTTATTTTACCTGATAGATGGCTCAATCCAGCCTCCTACCTTAATCTGACCTTAAACATGGAACCCTTTTGTTCTTAGTAAATACGAAGACTAATTTTGACACCGTTTAGAATTATTTTCGGAATCCGTAGCAGTGGATTCCGTGTGAACGTTTAGCTGTGAAACTTCAATTAAAAGGCCATGATCTGACTTTCCTCTTTGTTTTTTTTTTTTCCCCCAGGGCTACTTTGGAGCAAGGCTCACTTTATGGATTTTTTTTTTTTTTTAAACAGGAAGGTACCTCTTTTAAAGGTACCATTATTAAGCTCATGGGACTCCTCAATTTTAATGTTGCATCCAGGAAAGTAATTTCCTTGTGGTTATTGTGATATGAAGTGTCCAACATAACTCCATTTACAGGTTAGGTTTTATACTGTTTACAAGTCAGGGTCCGAGGATATTTTGAACAATTTAATAACAATCAAGGGATAAATTGTTTATTGGCCTAAAGTATATAAAGAATCCCCAGACATCATCTGAAAATAACAGTTTCATGGAAGAAGTTTTGACTTTCTACTGTAATAAAACTCATATATCTGCCCCCCTACCCAACCACCGAACGCCATGCCGAAATTTTGGCTGGGTTGTTAATGGGGTTGATTTGAGGTTAAATGAGTTAATATAGGTTAAGGCACTTAGTATAGTGCCTGGCTTATACCAAATGCTCAACCGATGTTATTGTTCACTGCTGTGGTGATGATACTAGATCTTCTATTATATTAGCTCTTATATTAACTCCTTTTCTGCCAGCTGTGTACCTAGCACAGGCCTAGGCACATAGTGTATTTAGTTAGGTTCTCAGTGACTGATACACGTCTCCGGCATTTGGGAGTTCCTTCCACACTGGCAATATCACAGTCAGTTTTGTGTCTTTTCTAAAATGGTCTAAGAACATGACATCCTTTGATCCTTCACATGGTTAGTCTCTGAACAGGCTGCACGAATTTTGACCATTTCCATATCTGCCTGTCTTCTTTGTTAGTCGCCAGATAGAGTTCAAGTTTTAAATTCTTTGCATTTAGAAGAGATCATAAGTGTTAACATGCCTAGTACAGTACCAGGCGCAGGTAAATGCCATTTGACTAAATAGGTAAATGCCATTTGACTCCACAGCATGACTGCTGGGTATTTCTACCTTTGTGGAGACTGCTGAAATGTGGCGTTGTGTGGGGTTCCCTTTTAGGTAGAAGGGAAAACAGGTTATTTCCTCAGCTAGAAGATGATACCAAGGGGATCTTTCGCTTTTTTGAGATTCTCTGATTGTTGCACAGAGGGCCAATTCTGTGTCGTAGAACCTTGATGGAATGGGCAGGCGCCTTTGGAAATGGAGAAATGGCCTCTGTTTGGCTGAGGAGCAGAGTCATATTGGGAGTGGTTTATGAGTCATCTGAAATATGCATTTAATCTAGACTTGTGGCCTGCTGGTGAGGCCGCTGCTTTTTTATGATCTCGGATGTCTTGTCCATGTCAAAACTTGTCCTGTTTCTCTGTTTACTTTGAACCAGGAAAATGGTCATGACCACATTTGGAATTCCTCCTCAAGTGTGCATTTGGTCACATCACCCCTGGCTACCACCAGTGAGGACTGTTTATTTTGGATGTCCTTTTCTGATGTTCAGCTAATTTAACCCACAATGAAGTTAATCCTTGCTTCTTTGGAAAAGTACAGATTTACTCATTAGCTGCTTTCAGAGACATTTGCATTTTCATGAAAGTGAGTCTATAATTCCACTGACTTTTGGACCCATCCACCCGCATATGCAGTGGATGCCTTTTGAGTCAGGATTAGGGAGACCATTGAATCATAACTACCCTGAGTTTTCTGAACGTCTCTTTAAGGTGAATACTAAACATGTATATGACAAACACAGGCAAGTATTCTATTTGGTCCATGTAACTTGCCTTCTTGTGAATGAAAGAGAAGAACTTGGGAATTCACGTGACTACCTCTTTCCTTGTATGTGTGGTATATTGATTAAAAACACGGAGGCCACATCCATACTGCTTGGGATTGAGTCCCAGGTCTGCCACTGACTAGTTGTGTAACCTTGGGCAGGTTACCTAATTTCTCTGTACCTCAGTTTCATTATCTGCCAAGTAAAGGTACATATAGGAACTTAACACTGAGAGTTATGAGAACAAATGAATTAATTTATGTAAAGCATTTAGAGCCGATGTAGTAAACAACTAGTAACTAACTGGTAACTAGATAACTAGCAACTGCCCTACAGTGTTAGCTGTTATTTGTATTACATATTAGTAATTGCACAGATCAAAAGGTGAAGGTGTAAGTCATCAGTCAGTGCCATTTATCTGTGACATACTAAAGGCATTGTGTCTAGCCCTTTGGGTTTATATTAGGTAGGGTAGGTTACTGCTGTAAAAAAAAAAAAATCATATCAAAATCCTGTATAATGGCTTGAACATAGTAAAAGTTTGTTGCGTATGGAACAGTAAGAAGTATGTAAGCAGGTTGGTGGGATGGCTTCCTCCACGCATTTGCGTAGGGTTGCGATCGAAGGAGGTTCTAGCGTCTTCAATACAGTGCTTGTAAGGTCACCTTAGGTTATCTCCATTCCGGCCAGCCAGAAGGGGAAAGGAGCACGCAGAAGCGTATTTAGGGGTTCTTTGTGGACCAGACATGGAAGAGGCACTTATTACCCCAGTCCACATTCCAGTGGCCAGAACTCAGCAGCTACCGGGCTCGGCCACAGTTTGTCAGGGGTCTGTACAAATGTAGGAGCCCTGAAAAAAATGTCTTGACTCCAAACCAAACAGAACATTGCAGAATTGAAATGAATCAATACAGAATTAAATGTTTATAAAATGTACTCTTCTACCAGCTCCGTACGTTGTTACATTTAGTATTATTCTTACATTTGAAATGAACGTGTAAGTTAGGTGTTCCGACTTCTCAAGAATTTCCAAGTATGCCCAGTGATTACTGAGAAATTACAGTCAATCATAGATGAGTTTCTCAAAGCCAAATACATTCCAGTGCAAAATTATACAAATCCACTCAAAGTTTTCTGTTGCAGGGAAACTTTTTAATGTGATGTGCATTCAATTTAATGTTTATTTTGATGTTGAGTGGGGCCTTCAAAATTAGCCATGATCCTGGCTTACGAAAGTCTTAAAACAGCTCTGTTATTGAGTCTTAATTGGTGCAGATGCATTTTGGTTGCTTTGAAAAGGTACGTGGTGGAAGTGACTAGACACATTTTGCATTTTGAGCTCAGATGTCCCCCCCGACCCTTGGGTCCTTTTTTGATCTCCTTCTCCTCTCTTAGTTTCTTATGGAATATTTGCTGCTATGATATCTAAGAACATAAATAAGCCAGGTTCTTGGGCTTGGAGATATCGGAGAGGAAACGTGCCCTCTATTTTCGCATGTTTGAAGGGTAGAGTTTGAGTGATCTTCCTTTTAGGTCACCCCTAGCCTCTTGGACCCTGGTTTCCTCTTCCTGAATTCTCCTAAAGTGAGATCCCTCTGAGTGGGCAACGTAGTTTCAGAAACTTCTTTTTATAATGGATCTCGTCAGGGGTTATTTAATTATAATAGCTTTTGGTTCTTCTGTTTTTTGGTTAGCCCTGCCAACTGGAATTTGATTTGTTGATTACACAAGCAGAATGTCCAGAATAGCTCTGCCGGGACTTCGATGTAGGTTGGGGCTCTGGTATGGCCTCTCTTGTAAAGGCTAGGCCAAATAAGAAATCTGGTGATTGCTTTTGCTCCAGCACTGCAGGGGTCATTGAAAGTGGAGAGTGGGGAGCCTCCAGAGTGGTCCTCTGCACCCCCATACGTGGCCATTTCCTCCTTCCAGTTGCTCAGGCCGAAAATCTTAGATGCATCCTTGACTTTTCCTTTCATATTCCACATCTCACCTACTAGCAGATTCTGTCCCCTCTATCTTCAAAATATATTTACATCCGACTGCTTCTCCTAACCCCTGCTTCTACCATTCTTCTTCAAGCTGCTAGGATCTCTCTCTTGGATCATTGTCGTTTCTACTTAATTAGCCTCCCTATTTCTTTCCTTGCCTTTTTCCATATGCAGCAACCGAAGTGAATCTTAAAGAATTCAGATCATGCCACTCCTCTGCTCAAATGCTCTTACATTTCCTCAAAACATTAGACATAGTTACCCTATAACCCAGCAGTTTGACTCCTAGTTACCCGGGACAAATGAGGACATATGTACATAAATGTTCATAACAGCATTATTCATAATAGTCCATAAGTGAAAACAACTTACATGTTCATCAGATGATGAATGGATAATCAAATTGTGGTATATCCATACAGTGGAATATTATTTGGCAAGAAAAAGGGGAAGTGGTGATGCACGCTGCAACGTAGATGAATTTTTATTTTATTTTATTTTATTTTATTTTATTTTATTTTATTTTAATTTTATTTATTTTTGAGACAGAGAGAGACAGAGCTTAAGGTGGGGAGGGGCAGAGAGAGAGGGAGACACAGAATCTGAAGCAGGCTCCAGGCTCTGAGCTGTCAGCACAGAGCCCAATGTGGGGCTCGAACCCACGAACTGTGAGGTCATGACCTGAGCCGAAGACGGACGCTTAACTGACTGAGCCACACAGTCGCCTCCCCATAGATGAATTTTTAAAACACTGTGCTAAGTCAAAGAGGCTAGTGACAAAAGGCCGTGTATTGTATGATCACATATCTAGAATAAGCAAATCCGTAGAGACTGAAAGTACATGAGTGGCTGCCAGGAGCTGGGGAGAGTAGGGTGCGGAATGACTGCCAATGGGTACAGGGTTTCCTTTTGGTGGAATGAAAATGTTCTGAAATTAAGTTGTGGGCACGATTACGTAACTCTGAATATACATTCTCAATCGTGTACTTTAAGAGGGTAAATTGTATATTATGTGAATTGTATATCAATAAAACTGTTCTTAGGGAAAAAAAAACACCCCTCTCGCTTTCTATTTGATCTGTCTCCCAACGTGTTTTCTGACTTCCCCTCTTGCCATATTCCTGCTTTCTCACCCACCCAAAGTGGCCTCCATCCTGTTCCTTAAACAAGGCCAGTGCTTCCTGCCTCAGTGCCTTTGTACTGGCTTTTCTCCTTTCTTAGAACTGTTTGTCACCCCAGATACCTGCAAGGCTGGTTCCCTCCCCTCCTCTGGGTCTTTTGAAACATTACATTCTCAGGAGGTTTTCTCCGATTACCCCAAAATAGCACTCTCTATCTCATTGCCTATTGGAAAATTCCCTTTGCCCTGTCTTATTTTCTTCTATGTCACTTCCCCTCATCCGATATAGATCTTCTTGTTTGTTTTTTGTCTGTCTTCCTTGATTAGAATATAAATTCCAGGAGGTGACTTTGCTTTTGTTCATTATGGTATCCGCAGCAACGTAGGCCAGATCTCATTTCACTATACCATGAGCATGAGAAAGACATGAGTTTCTGTGGCCTTGGTGCTATTTGGGGAATTCACTGAATTTGTGTGGATTCAAAGCCTTTAGTTCTATTTAGTGTTTTTTTTTTTAAATGTAATTTATTCATTTATTTAAGTAATCTCTGTGTTCAACATGGGGCTCGAACTCATGACCCCAAGATCAAGAGTCCTGTGTTCTTCTGACAGAGCCAGCCAGGCACCCCTCGTTCTATTTAGTCTTAATTTACCATCCCTCCGCTATCTTTTCCTACCTTGGATGTTCTTAAAGTTTAATCTTGAAGCAGTTTTGCGCTGGAAGATAATTGGCAACATAAAATATATTTCTGGAAAGCCAACTAATTAGTTTGGCCTTTGATTTGGTTTTAGCGGTGCTTATGTTTAGACATACCAGCTCTTTATTTAATTTATTTTTTATTTATTTTTATTTTTTTAAATTTTTTATTTATTTTTGAGAGAGAGAGAGAGAGACAGAGCGAGCAGGGAGGGTCAGAGAGAGAGGGAGATACAGAATCTGAAGCAGGCTCCAGGCTCTGGGCTAGCTGTCAGCACACAGCCTGATGCGGGGCTCGAACCCACGAACCATGAGATCATGACCTGAGCTGAAATCGACGCTTAACTGACTGAGCCACCCAAGCGCCCCCCACACACCGGCTCTTTATTTAGGAATGCCCATAGATCTGTATGCCTTCAAGAGCAAGTCCTTGGTTTGAGGAGCCCTCAAAATGCCATTTCTTCTGTTTCCTTTTCCTACCTCCAAGCTTCAGTTAAAGATAGTGTCAGCTGCCCTACGTCTGTGAGTGAAAATGTGTACGTCACTAGGTGGCACTGAAGTATCACAGTGGAGCCCGAGAACACTTTTGTTGTCTTGCTCCAGCTGGCTGGGTTTCTAGGTGTCAGGGAAATTGTTTTATTGGTAGAGGGCATAGTGTAATATATTCCTCTCCACCCTAGGCAGCTATTTAATGCCCCGAAACATGCCCCTCTTGTGGCCATGGCCTGTTAACTATGCTTATTTGGTGTAATAATTAGCAGGATTTCTCACTAACAGGGGTACTTACCAACACCTCACATCTTCACTGTGCTTTCGTACGTGATGGATCGTACATTCTGCGAAAAAAGTTGGGAAGGTCAAAGCTTAACCTCTGTCCAACAGGGCTCCTTTCTGCACATTTGTTCAGAATAGGTTTATATTAACTCGCTTTTGAGCTTCTTCAAACCGGAGTTGTGAGTAGTGTAAACATATTTGAGCTTTTATGTAATGGCCCCGTGAAGGTTTGTAAACAGAGCACTGTTAATTTTCCAACTCTTAGAATGATAGGAAAATAAATGAATAGTTGCCCCAATAATTGGATGACACTTGCTCCTCGGACTGTGTGTGTTGGAAACGAGTCATAGGAACGGTGGGCCGGCCACAGGCACCGCATTCTGGGTTAAAATTGGAGAAGAAAATTACACATGGAATTTTAATTTTTTCCATGGTTGTAAGTTCGGCCCCATTTAATTCTTTGTGGTTTTACAAGCCCTCTTAAGCTCCTAATATTTCTGCACCAACAATTTTAACATTTACTTTAGAACATGGCTGGAGTTAACTGACAGAAGACCAAACAGGAGAAAATAGGTTTAAAGCAGGAAATACTTTAGTTGGACCACTAGCTTACCCTCTGTGACCTTAGGCAAATTGTTTACCTTCTCAGTGCTTTGGTTCTCTCGTTTCTTAAAATCCACTCTATGATACCCACCCTTTTGGTATGCGATGCCAGGTAAAATGAAGTGAGGACTCTTAAGAATACCTTTGTTTATATTCAAAGCTCCAGATAAATGACAGATGTTGTTATAAATTACATAAGGAAGCTAAAAGAATTTTTCTTTGTCGATTCCACAACGAGTGGTGGAAATTTTAGGGAATGGATTAACATAGTTTGGGGTCTCTGACTGCTGCGTCTGTGAAGGTAATACCTATTTTTTTTCTGTGCTCTGTCTTGGCTTTGTTTTCCAAGTTTTATTTCCCTTCTTTTTCACCATGGACAAGTAGTTTCACTTGGTTGGTCTGCCTTTATTTAAACCCTCTTAGGGGCACCTGGGTGGCTCAGTTGGTTAAGCATCCGGCTTTGGCTCAGGTCATGATCTCGCAGTTTGTGAGTTCGAGCTCCGCGTCAGGCTCTGTGCTGACAGCTCAGAGCCTGGAGCCTGCTTCGGATTCTGTGTCTCCCTCTCTCTGCCTCTCCCCTGCTCGTGCTCGCTCGCTCTCTCTTTCTCTCTCTCTCTCTCAAAACTAAATAAACATTAAAAAAAAATAAACCCTCTTACACGTCTGGATTTAGTTGCAGGAAACAGAAACTATATAAGATAGGGAGAGATTCATACAAGTCATTGGGAGAAATGGGCTCAACACGGAGCCTCTAGAGGTGGGCTTCGGAAGCAATGGTAGGGACTGTCTTGCCAAGTTGGCTAGTTATCTGTTGCACCCAAGAAGGCCAGGAACCAGGAAGCCTTTACTAGAACTATTGATTTTTTAAGAACGTAGCATGGTAGCCGCAGTTGGGAGAACAGGAGGGTACTACCATTGCATCCTGCATTTGATAACCTCAAAGCTGATAGCCAGATCCTTGGGAAATCGTCGCAGAATCTCCACTGTTGCCATGACTGTATTGCCTACAGAAAGAGTTTAAACAGCAAGAAATGGTCTCCATTTTATTTCTGCCTTTTAAATCTCAATATGGCCGTTTAACTGGCAGAACCGATTTCTCACCCAGAACCCTAATTGCAGAGGGATCTGGGAAATGTAGTTTTTAACTTTCCATCTTCAGCAGCGTAGGAAGGCACAGCAGTAGCAGGTTGGAAGGATGCTGAGTTCCAGTCCATCATGTCCACCCCTTTCCCTCAGCGTGTGTAAAGTCACCTATCTGTCTCCAAATGAATATTTCATATATTCCCCAGCACAGCAACAAGCTTAGTAGGTCCTCTGTAGATGTGTTATTAATGACCTTGACTTCTTTACCTCTGTGTATTGTTCCATTTTTTTTTAAAACAGTTTTGGCACCATATTAAATTCGAGGTCTATCTACTGGTATAGCTCTTGATTCTTTTTCATTTTCATCACCATCTTCTTGTTCAGACCCAGCTCATGGAACAGACTCCAGCTTTCCAGTAATCTCCTTATGTGGTCCTTGATCTCTAGTCCTGGTTTCTTTTTTAATGCAGCCATATAATTAACAGATTAGTATTTAAAAAACAAAACAACAAATTAAGTAGCATACTTCCATTATGTTCCCATCCTTCTCAAAAGCCTTTGTTGGCTCCTCGTTACATTGAGGATAGAATTCAAATTGCTTAGCTTGACTTTTAGGACCTTCCATAACCAGGCTACAATCTATCATTCTGGCGTTATCTTTCATTTTCCCTCTGCGGAGACCGATTTTTAGCCAAAAGGTCTAATCACAGATGTCTGGGGAGTGTCTTGTCCTTTACTAGTTTTTCAGCTTTGCTCCCCTGTGTTTAATTTTTGACTTTATTCCCATTTCTTCGTTCCCTTGGTCATGTTGGGGCATAGTTATTTTCTCCATTCTTCACACTTCTATAGCATTGTTTACTCGGGCACTTTTTTTTATTACCTGTATTGTTAGTTTTCCTTTTATGACTATATATCCTCTTTTTTTTCATGTGGACAGTCTAAATATTTGTTATGGATTAACTGACCTGTTGATTCTTCATGGTTTAGACATTCGCTTGCTTGGGAAAAAGGGGGATGTTGGGAGGGTGAGGGTAAGGGTTGAAGCAATGCCCTAGCTGTGTGATTTTGTCCTTTTGATTTCTCGTGAAAGGACAAATTAACTATTTGCTTTGAGCAAGCTAATGCTATGTTTTGTGGATTTTAGTGTTTGAAAAGGGCCCTTTGGAGTTGATCGCGTCCCTGTTTGCCAGGCTGGTTGAGCTTTGGGTCTATACCACTACCTTGCCTTTTGCTTCAGTGCCGGTTGTGAAATAGCAATGGAATTTGTGGTTTCTTGCCAGAGAGGAGGAGGAAGAAAGGATTCTGAGTAAATCAGACATGCAAATTAGCCAGGCCCGGGCCTTAAGTAATTTACACAATAAAACCCAAAGAAATTCAGTTTGTCTTCTTTCTGCTTTTGGTTTGTGCAGGGTGTGTGTGAGAAAGGTAGCTATTATAAATTCGCTTTAAGCCCAAATTCTTGACTTTTTGGCTTCACGATTCTTTTATACTTACATTGCTAAAAATTAATGAGGACCCCAAAGAGCTTTTGTTTTTATGGGCTGTATCTATTAATATTTACCATTAATTAATATTTAGGAACTAAAATGAGGAATTTCATTAATTCATTTAAAAATAGCAAAAATGTCCACCACCTGTTAACATAAATAATTTTTTAATGAAAAATAACTTTCCAGTACAAAAATATTAACAAGAAGAGTGGCATTGTTTTTTCATTTTTACAAATCTCTTTAATGTCTAAGTTAATAGAAGTTGGCTTTTCATAGCTACTTTTGCATTCAGTTGTTGGACTGTGTTGGTTTGGTTGAAATATATGAACAAAATTCAGCCTAACAGACAATAATAGAAAAAGAGACTATTTTAATAGCTTCTTCAGCTATTAAATATAGATATTCGTCTTTGATGTTACACCAAAATTCAACAAGTCATATTTTCTTAAAGGTTAGTTGCAGTGTAGAATCTTAAACCATATCAATTATCTTTTCCTACTCTGTTACATTATTATCTATATTGATCTAGTTTGTTCTCTGAGTGGATCTCCTACTCATGCATGATTTTATACCATGCTTTTGTCATTTGGAAAATTATTGGTTCACTGAGTTATGCAGACCTTCTAAATGTTGACATTTCATTATACAGTGGTCAAAAATCACATTCATTAATATCATCACTGATCTTATCAGAAGAGTCTTTAAGTATTAGGTAACTGTCAAGTGCAAGGTCTCAAATATAGACTACAGATTTTCCAACTTTAAAATTTTTGATTGAAAACAAATTTTTTCATGGGCAACAAATGTGGGGGGTTGAAGTGACAGGCTCACTTCAATAATTTTTGAGAAAATGTCTGCCATATACCAAAGTCTGATTAACCATAAATATAAAAACATATATGTGTGTGTGTGTGT
>CM053563.1:27691607-27952158 GCA_028646485.1 Cryptoprocta ferox
GAGACAATCCAGAAGAGGAAATTTCTTTCCTGTTTTGGGCTTGTTCCTGGCGAGGGTCTAATTCCTGGGGTTTAGTGTTTTTCTTTCAGTTGGGGAGCACAGGAAAATGCTCTCCCAGTTTTTAATGATCCTTACTGTTTAACAGATCACTTGTTTATGTTCTTGTTTTTGTTTTGTTGTTGTTGCTTTTGTTAGAAAGAAACGTGGAGTGCTATTGTCACGACTGAGATTACCACGGTACGCCTGTGTGATGACTGCGGGCACCATGGGACCACCTGTTTGGGTCATTAGTGAGGAAAGGTGTCTCTACAAAGAACCTTTTTTGGGGCACCCTGAAAATTATTTCAGTCAGTGGACCACAATTTACAAGCTTCTGATCATTTTATTACTTACTTATTGTTATTTTTTTTTACGATTAGGAAGGCGAATCTTCTTTCTGCTTCTTCAGTCGCTATCGGGCCATCAGATCTCCCAAACAGCATCACCCCTTCACTGATGTGAATTGAGCCTGGACTTGGGGCAGCAATGAACTGATCATGTAATAGAAGAATCCCAATTTTCCAGTTTCTTTTCTCCTTTTTGTAACTTCTTGGGTGGTTGGGGCACATTATTGAAACAATTATTACATTTACTCAAGAGTTTGTCTTTTCTATTAAAAAAAAAATTCCATCTAAGTGCCTCGCGGTGAAGAGGAGGAGATTGTGTAACCAGAGCCTCTCTTAACTGGCCTTTATTGTTAAAGAAGACTGATCCCTTTGTGTTTCGGCTTGGCACGCAGAAACGGTTTTAATTTAACAGCCGAGCTCCTTTAATAGATCAATTCTCCATTGTGTTTTGAATTTGGTGCATTCCCAGTTTAGTCTCTAAGATATGGGCTTCTTTGGAGAAATTGGGCCGGGGTGTCAGAGAGGCTTAGTCCTTTTGGGTATGATTTATAGTTTCATCCCAAGCCTCTTCTTAATTAATGGTAAGACAGGGAAGGTAATTAACATGTGTAAGTGCCTGTGGTGTGTCAGACGCCGCGCTAGGGCTTTTGGTCCATCCTCATCGGATCCTCAAAGTGACTGATATATCCTGAACCTGCTCGCTTTCCTCCACCTCTATTAATGCTACTGCCATCGGCCACGTCACCCTTACTCTTGACTGGGCTCCTGCATTCTCACCGGACTCCCTGCGTCAACGTGCCACAGCCCCTTCCTCCCCCTCCCCCAGTCTCCACATCATTTGGGCTCATATTTTAAAAATACAAACCAAATTGTGTCACCTCCCTCCGCGAGGTCTTTCGGGGACTCTGCAGAGAATGAAACTCTTGTGCTCTGGCCGACACAGGCCCCGCACCATCTGCCTCCGGCCTGTATCTGAGAACTCATCGGCCCTACTCCCCAGGCCCTTCTGCTGTGCTCCAAACTCTCCGGCTGCTTTGCTGTCCCTGGAAGCCACCAGGCTGGTTCTTTCGCCGGCCTTTGCACTTCTTCCTACTGGGGACACTCTATCCAGATCCTCACTGTGGGCCCGGCTTGGCCTGGCTTCTTCTTGTGATTTGTGTCTTACCTAAAATGACACCTGCCAGCCAAGCTATAGCAACATCTCTCGGCCTGTGTACCATTCATTTTATTTTCATGAGATCGCTCAGTGCTGTGTGGAATGAGGCTCCGTTATCCGTTTATCTGGGTTTCAGTCTTTGCCCTTCCGTTTACTTGCGTGTGACTTTGGGTGAGTTGGTTAACCTTCAGCAGCTTTAGTTTTCTCCTCTGTTAAAAGGACGTAATACTAGTTTGTCCCTTCCTTACGAGAATCAAATAAGTTAGTACCTATTTCTTATAATAGTTTCTGACATTATTAACAATATTATTAACATACATATTAACAATAGTTGTATGTATATGTTAAAGAACCGTTCGCTCTTACTATTTTAATGTGATTAGTGTTACTAAAATTATTTTATATTTTCTTATTTATCTGGCTATTTGCGTCTTCTATCTAGAATAGAAGCTTTGTGAAGGAAGGAGACTTATTGGTCGCATACACAAATGTATCCCAGAGCCTAGAACAGTGAGTGCTTAGGCCTTCCCTAAAAACTTGTTGATGATTAAAATCTGAAGTATCAATATCTCTGTTTTAGAATTGAGCAATGAGGGTTCAGAGTGATTCAGTAATTTGCCTAAGGTTACAGAGCCACTATAATAGCATTCTTGGGATTTAGACTGAATCCTAGTTCCAAAGACCATGTTCTTTCCATTACACCACAATTAGTGGATGTTTCTTTGCTTCACATTCTGTCATGTTTGACACATGATTTATATAAAAAGGCGGTCTTTTTATATAAATCCTGATATGACTCATGAAATGGAAACAGCCATTTGTGTGAAGTTGAGGGGTCAAGGCCAAGGGTTAGATCCAGAAGGAAGTTCAGAGAGTGAGATATACGCCAACCCACCAAATTCAAGATGCAAGTTCCCCTGAGTCCTGCCGCGAGAATGGGAAAGATAGTGACCTTGGGGTTGGGCTGCCTGAGGAGATTCATGTACTTGGACTTCTGGATGGAAAGGATCCCTCAAAGGGATCACTAGCTTGGGTTCTTGTATTTCTATCTTACTCGAGTGGGGTAGAGGCAGAAACAGAGAATCTGAAATTTTGGCTCTTGCAGCTTTTCGGAGACAGGAGGCTTGAATCTGCCTTTGTCATTGACAGCACTTGATAATGGTCCTTGGTCTGTGGGGGCCTCACTGACTCATTCTTTTAAATAGCCATTCTTTTAGGGGGTGGTAAGGTATGGAAACAGTGTGAGAGTATGTGACAAAGGAGAAAACACAAGCTCTGGAGACTGGCAGATTGGGGTTGAGATTTGTGCTGTACCACTTTTTGGCTGTGTCTTCAGCACATAACTTCTCTAAACCTCAGTTTCCTTGTTTATACAATGGGGGTTTGTATGAAAAGTAAAAGAGAGACTTGGCCTAGACTATCTTCTGTGGTATCTTCAGTTTGGCTCATTGACCCTCTAGAGAATTTAATAAAAGCTATGGATTCTCTCCCCAGAAATGTGCTCATACGATGAAAATTTGGCATTTAATTTTGTGGGGTTCTTAGAGCCTCTGACTCAGGTTAAGAATCCCCACACGTTTTCTTTTCATGGGAAAAACCTGTTTTTTTTTTTTCTTTCTTTCTTAGGAACTAGACTAGTGCTTGGCTTCCTGTGGTCTCTTATTAATGTTTGTTGAATGAGGGAATTTAACTAATTTCTGGATTCCTTAATCACCTTGAGCTTGGTATTTGGTTTCCTTTGCTGTGGGGCCCGTGTCCGTGCCAGCTTCATAACCTAGTCTGGGCTTGCCAGTAGCCAAGGCACTGTGGCAATAAATATCTGAGCCTGTGGTTTTGTCTTAGGTCAGCCGTAGAGGTGGGCTCTGAAATGCTCAGGAAATGTTTTCAGTTTATAATAATGTGTAAACTTGAGAGCCAACCATCGAGGGATGAGGACCTCAGAGCATTTGGACACTTAGGTTGGGCATGACTGTCACAGCGTGTGAAATTTTCTATGCTTCTTTACTAATAGACTGTAAAATCTTAGGGCCAGAAAGTCTTAGAGATCATTGAACTAAAGTCCTCCAGATCGATTAAGTGATTTGTCTAAGGTCATTCAACTAGCATATGGCAGAGCTCAGGGCACGTCACTCTAAACTCACACTCCCTCTCTACCCACCATCAAATGAGTATTCTTCAACTCCTCTGAAACCAAAAACTTCTCCTCACTTCTGTGTGGTTTAACAACCTCTGAGACCAAAGGTAGCCATTTTAATGCCGAATAACATTACTCTCTGAAATTGGCTTATGTATTTATTAATGTTAATGCCCTGTCTCCTTCTCTGTCCTCTCCAAATGTAGACCCCATATGGAGTCTTGTCTTACTCAACGTAGTGTCCTTAGAGCCTTCTACATAGTAGTTGTGTAATAAACTTTGCTTGAATAAATGATTGAGGAGTGTTCCTTGGCAGGCAGTTCCCTGAATAGTGTCAGAAGGGTGGAGATTTCCCCTTATTTTTTATCGGTAATTTAGCAAGCATTGATCGCACCTGCTGTATATCAGAAGCTCTATGAGACACAGAAATGAGTGAAATATGGTGCCCGACTTCAAGAAGTTATAGTCCAAGTAAAAAAATCACAAAGTCAAGAGGAGCTGATCAAATCTAGCTTACAGTATATTTTTAATTTTAGTCTGGATGCATGCTTCATTGATTCCTTTATCCTTTACCTACTTGCTCTGCTCACTCCAGTGCCTAGCTTCCGATGGTATTTGAGTGCGAATATTAGGTCTGTCCATCAGTGCTGTTTGTATATGATGATCGTCACTTCACCTGAGGGGCTTTAGAGATGACGTGCACGCACTGGCCTCTAGGCCCTACTCCCAGAGATTCTGAATCAGTGGGGCTGGGCTGAGCCATTGGAAGCTGTACTGTAACTCGTTAAGCAGTTGTAACGAGCAGTCAGCTCTAGCAGGTACCTCTGCTTTGTAGGTGAGTGCTGAGCACGAGTTCTTCCTTGATCTTCGACCCTGGGCTGGATATTCTATATCAGCATATCCTCTTCCTCAAAAACGTTTATATTCTTTTGCGCACATGCTTCTTTTCCAAGGGGCTCTGCAAACTCAAGCAGCGTGTTTGCTATCTTTACACATATGCTCTGGAAACATCCTGAAATCATGTAGGTAAATAAGTGTGAAACACGAAACAAATACTACCTGAGCTGGTAATAGCCCCATTTGTCTCTCCTTGTATCTTTGTGTGTGTGTGTGTGTGTGTGTGTGTGTGTATGTGTGTGTTAGCTCTTTGACTAGATTCAGCATATAAATTGAGTATGGGTTGGTTGGTTGGTGACATTCAAGAGTGAATTTTTTTTTTTTTTTGGAACAAGGGAGATGGATTTGTGTTTTTCTGGGATTCCTGTTCCTAGACTTGGCAGAAAGATAGCCAGGCATATCTCAGCAGACCTGAGAATAGGTGAGCTGTCAAGGTGTTGGCAGTGATAGGCTCCTCTGGGTGGGACTCAGGGCATCCTACCAGCAGAAAGGAGAGGAAGCTTAAATGATTTCACGTTTGGGCTTTACTTATTATAATTACTCGAAGTGCTAAATTGGGTGTGACAAATCTAACAGGTAATTGCCAAGTAGGTTTCATTACCAGCCCTTGACTAGATAGATAAATGATGTTCCTTATGTTAAAAAACCAAACCAAACTAAAGGAAAAAAAAAAGGAGATGGTATTTGGAGTTAGAATTCAGATATTGCAGATATGTTCACACATATCAAAACTGTTTCAAAACTGGGCCAGTTAATTCAGTTTAGATACCCTTGTCAAGGTTGGGGAGTGCAAAACAGGGAGAAACGGGGAGGTGTTGGGATTTATGAGAAACTGTAAAAGAGGTTAGGATTGGTAAGCAGAATTTTTTCTTATAGGAATGCTATGTATTAAGTAGCCTTTGGATAATACTCAGCTCTAAATACCCGTGTTAGAACTAAAATTCTTTTTTTTTTTCATTAGAGAGAATGCATGTGTGTGAGCAAGGGAAGGGCAGATAGAGGAGAGAGAGAGAGAGAGAGAGAGAGAGAGAGAGAATGCATGTGTGTGAGCAAGGGAAGGGCAGATGGAGGAGAGAGAAATCCCAAGCAGGTTCCATACTCAGCGCAGAGCCTGACATGAGCTCAATACAATGACCCTGGGATCATGACCTGAGCTGACATCAAAAGTCAGACTCTTAGCCAACTGAGCCACCCAGGCTCGCCTGAACTAAGAATCTTGACACTGGTGTAGACTCTCTTGTACTTATTTATATGTGACCAGTCTCAATACATTTCATTCATTAGTAATTTTTTTAAGTTTATTTGTTTATTTTGAGAGAGAGAGAGTGCACGCACGCATGCGTATAAGCAGGTGTGGGGCAGAGAGGGAGAGAGAGAATCCCTAGCCGGTTCCACAGTGTCAGGCAGAGCCCGATGCAGGGCTTGAACTCATGAACCATGAGATCATGACCTGAGCTGAAACCAGGAGTCAGACGCTTAACCAACTGAGCCACCTAGGTCCTCTTGATTGGTGTTTTAAAAATGTTTTTAAAAGGCATATTGAAGCACACCTGTAAACTTGAGGGTCATATCACTGCAGTGTTGGATTCACTGAACAAATACTTGTTGAGTGTCTATTTCATGCTGGGGATTGAACAGGCAATGACAACAGGCAGGACAGCAGGACAGAGAAAAGGGATTTGTGCCTCCTTGGTTTGCTACTTAATCCTAGTAACTAGATGCCTTGCACAAAGTAGACACAAAGTAATTACTGAAGAAAGAAGGAAGGAAGATATACTTGATTTCCACTTTCATGGAGCTTACATTCTAGTGGGAAGGCAAACAATAAGTACAGATAAATAAAGAGAAGGTATTTGAATGAGTGTGACTGGACTGAGGCCCCTGACTTACATAGGATGGCCAGGGTTGGGCTGGTTTGGGCTGATCGGTAAAAGATCGTCTTGCAAAGCTGGAGCAGGAGAGTATTATTTAAGGAACCGAAAGAAGACCTGCGTGACTGGAAAATGGTGAGCGACGGGGTTCTAGCTGGGCCTTGGGAAGGTAGACAAGGACTGGGTCATGCAAAAGAGTTTGGATTTTATTCTCTGTGCATTGGGAGCACATTAAGAATGGTAGAGGGTTTTAAGCAACAGAACAACACAAGCTTATGTCCTTTTTTTTTTTTTTTTAATGTTTATTTATTTTTGAGATACAGAGAGACAGAGAGTGAGTGGGGGAGGAGCAGAGAGAGAGGGAGACACAGAATCTGAAGCTGGCTCCAGGCTCTGAGCTGTCGTCAGCACAGAGCCCGAGGCGGGGGCTCAAACTCATGAACCGCGAGATCATGAACGGAGCTGAAATTGGATGCTTAACCGACTGAGCCACCCAGGCACACCAACTTGATGTCCTTTTGAAAAGAGGTTGTTCTGACAGCCGTGGAGAATACATCATAGGCAAGGGAGGAGTGGAAGACCAGGAGGAGGCTATCAGAGCATTGTAGGTGAGAGATGACATAACTTCCCCAAGGGGTAGGGTTGGCAATGGAGAGAAGTGGAGGGATTGGAAATGTATCTGGAAGAGGGAAGTACTGGTTAGTGATCTCAGGGAGTTGTATTGAGAAAGGTGACACACACATAAAACACACACAACACTCTCTCTCTTTTCATGATGAGCCTTTTTTGAAAAGACTTCGTTGGACTATGAGATTATGGGCCATAAATGAGAAAACCTCCATTTTTGAAGCCTGGGGAGTACCAGGAGAAGAGGAAGTGTGACATGTGTCCCTCAGGGTGCTGCACTGCTATCATTCTATGGTTCTAGGCATTTTTGACGGCGTGGATTCGAGGCAGAATGGCAACACGCACTGTGTATCTTTTGGCAAATCAGAGCATAATGAAAATAAAATCAGTGAATTCAGCCCTGCCTCCTGAATAAAGTAGGATTCAGAAGAGATTATCTCAAATCTAGTTTATGAGATAATGCGCTTTCTTATAAACACAGGCATCAGTCATGCATTTAGAACATCTGATTTCTTATTCCGGATTCTTTTTGACTACTGTGAATTCAGTGATCCACTTGGATAATCTCTGTTACTGTGCAGTTTTAATAGGTAACAGTCAGAAACGGAGAGGAGAACATGAAAGCAAACCAACATACTAATAGCTGGTCCTCTGGAACCATTAACTGGAAGCCAGTCATTCCTGACCTAATGTGGGAGCATGAGATGGCAGGGAGGCTGAATGGGGCTCAACACTTGTTCTTTAGAAACGTCGTCCTGGTACAAAGCACACACGGTCAACTTCCCGGGCAGCAGCATTGGCCGTATAACCTGCATGTCTTTTTGAGGAACTTGCTGTCCACACCGCCGTCACCTCCCAGATCAGAGGGAAAAGTCAGGTGAACACGGGCTCTAATGTTGGAAGAGGCGAAGCAGGACAAGGGGTTCCTTTAGAGGAAAAATACAACCCAATATTCGCTAGCTTATTTTGATTTTGGTATTCCGAGGCTCATCCCAGCAGTGACCCTAGCTAGAGGCCATCTGCTACCGTGCATTTTACACATAAGGAAGTGAAAGGTTTGCCTGACATTAAACACCTGCTACGGATGTACCTGTTGGCCCAAGGAGAATCAGGCAATTAGAATTTGGAAAAAAAAAGAAAAGAAAAATTAACTCTCTTTTGTGTTAGGTTTCAGAGGGATTGGTAGTAGGGGACACCTGCTTGTTCATTTCAGACTGACTCATATAGTCAGAACAGATTAAATTTGAGACCTGATGGTGAACAGAAAAGGGAAGGACATAGGTGAGAATGGATGAGAATCATGCTATGTTGGCAGGTGAAATTTTTTTCCCAGGCTTTTTTTCCCTGCCCCCCTATTTTATCTCATCTGTTAAGTCAGATATATTTAACTGATCCTATAAACATCTTTTGTCTTAGACCGTATAGTATGTCCCTGGCAGACTAGGTGAGTCAAATGAAATTATAGGTGAATCAAGCCAAAAAATAGAATATCAGAGAGAAGGCAAACGAGCCTAGAGTCTACAGCGCGTGGTGGAGATTCAGAGCAGTCAAGGACACGCAGTGATTCACCTTTGCTGGTTTATGATAGAGCACACCAGACATGCGTTTCCCTGATTCTGTGTGACTGGGTGATTCCAGGGTGGTCCCTTTGCATCCTGTTCCACACAAGTCCCCTTCCTTCACGTAACCACGAATTGTGAGTACTCAGAAATGCCATGCTTTTGTTCACAGTTGGGGGATCAGTGTGAAGAACAACAAGAAGCAAAAGGGACCATGTTCCTCTCCCAGAAAATGATGTTCTGTTGACATTTCTAAAATATGTGCACTGAATTAGAATTAGGAGTAGACGGCATAGACTCCTGAATTTAGCAAATTATAATCTGAGGGGTCTTCTTCAGATTTAAGCCTTACCTGAAGTTTGTAAATTCCTTCTCTTTCATCTTTGCTTTTTCTTTACCCTTGATCTCCTATTCTTTTTTTAAAACCTCTTTGGCTGTGTATTGTTCTGCTTTTGATACAAAATTGACATTTTGATGCTTAATCTCTATTTCCATTTTTCTCTCTTTTGGGAAAATACTTGGTACTGGATACTGCTTTCGTCGCATGGGGGCAGGTCCCTCCTAGGGAGTGGGGATACCTTGGGTATGTGCCTTTTACTTGTACATACACGGTGCTCTATTAGTTAACTGTGCAAGTACATTGTATTTTCCCATTCCAACATATTGTGTGAGTAAGAAGAACCACGTGTTTGAATAAATTCATCCCATGCCACATTTCTTGGAACTGAATATTTTAGTTTAAGACTGTGGTACATTTGTAAAAGCTACAATATATTTCAGTGATGAAAGCATCTTAAGGTCTGTCATAGCTATGCATCTTAAAATTATTATTGCCCGTGTTTTGTGTGTGCATGCTCATTTACATACAGTATGTATCTGCTCATTTATGTACATGTAAATATAAAGATAACTGTCAGAGCCAGAACTTAGCATGCCCAATTTTAGCCTGAATTGGATTTTATGGGTGAGAGAGATACCCTGAAAACAGAACCATCGGTGTAACCTTGTGTGTAATCTCACTACCCGGCAGACCCATGATGATCTGCAAGGTGAGCTCAAGATCAACAGTGTATTCAGAGAACACAGGCAGAAGCCTTTTTTTTTCCCCTCACCCCTTGTTAGCTAGGTTGTATTCCAAAAGCAACAAGTACTACTTATCTTTTCAGAGGGTTGTCGCGGAGCCCTGACTCTTTGCGGTTCAGACTTAATGCGAGTAAGACTCCTCTTCGCCCTCGCCCTAGAAAGACTTCACGGTGCTCTTGGACTTCGATGAAAGTTTCCTAACTTTGAAGCTAGAGAAGGCTCTCATTTCTGACTAGACAGTTGTTAACATTTTTTTTCTCTGGCCTAATTCCATGATGCCCCGAAATCATACATGGTTACTTTACTTGGAGAACAGTATATGGCCTCAGACTCTTAAGATCATGTCTAGTTTAGAAAGCAAGGCAAACTGCATGTGTGTGTTTTGGTCTTTTCTCCCCAGCCTTTCTCAACTTTTTGACTGCTTCAGATTCTCCATGTTCTTATTTTGCTTTCTAACTTTGTTCATAGTGTTTGGAATGCCTTTTTTTTTCTTCAAATGTGTATTTATTTATTTTGAGAGAGAGAGATAAAGAGAGAGAGCAAGCAGGGAAGGGGCAGAGAGAGAAGGAGAAAGAGAATTGCAAGCAGTCTCTGTGCTGTTCAGCACATAGGCCGATGTGGGGCTCTAACCCATGAACTGTGAGATCGTGACCTTATCCAAAACCGAGAGTTGGACACTTAACTGACTGAGCTACCCAGGCACCCCTGGAACACTTTAAAAATATTGTGGAAAATATGCATAACATAAAATTTACCATTTTACCTGTTTTTAAGCATACAGTTCAGTGGCTCTAAGTACATTGTGATAGTCATGCAGCCATTACTACCATTAATCTCCAGAACATTTTCATCATTCCAATATGGAAACTCTTGTCACCATAAAACACTAACTTCCCATTCATTCTCTTCCCAGGCCCTGGTAACCACCATTCTATTTTCTGTCTCTGTGAATTGGAGTAGTCCATGTACCTCATGGAATTGAAATTATGCAACGTGTTTGTCCTTTTGTGACTGGTTTATTTCACTTAGCACAGTGTTCCTCAAGGGTCATTCATGTTATATTATGTAGGAGAATTTGCTACCTTTTTGAAGATGAATAATATTCTATTATATGAATATACCCACATTTTGTTTATCCATTCCTCTGTTGATGGACACTTGGGTTCCTTCCACTTTTTGGCTGTTGTGAAGAACCCTCCTATGAACGTGGGTGTACAAGTGTCTCTTTGAGACCTAGCTTCCAATTTTTTGGGGTGTATACTCAGAAATGGAATTGCTTAATTTTTTGAGGAACGGCCAGACTCTTTTCCATAGTGACTGCACCATTGTACGTTCCCAACAACAATACCCAAGGGGTCGAATTTCGCTACATCCATGCCAACACTTTTTTTGTTGTTGTTGTTGGTAATGGCCCTAATTGTTGTGTGATAGTATCTCTGGAACACTTTTGACCAGTGTTTCTCTCTGCTTGGCTCATACGGCTGAAGTTTCAGTTCTCAGCTCAGACATCACTTCTTTTGGAAAAAAAAACATTCCCCAAGAGCTCCCTATCTTATTTTTTAGTTAGTTGCCACAGTACCCCTCTTTGCCTCCTGTATCATAGAACTTTCTGCATTTGATTGTAGTTTGCTTGTTTAATTGTCTGGTGCTTCTCTCAGGTGTTGAATTCCATGAAAGCAGGAATCTCTGTCTTGAAATTTGTGTCATGGTCACTCTTCTCTCCTTGGGACCTGGCTCTGAGTAGAGGCCGTGGTTGGCATGTGCACCTTTAGGTTTAAATCAGCACTCCCACTAGACAGTAAGGTGCAGCCTGGGCTTTGTAGATAAAAAGTGTGAAATCAAATCCCAGGGATGAGATTTACTAGCTTCTGGATTTTGAACCAGGTGTTTTTTTGTCAAAGTCTTGGTTTTCACCTCTTTAAAATGGGGATAATGTTATCCTGCCTTATCATCATAAGGTCCTTGTAACAATTGAATGAACTTAGATTGAAGAGCCAATTCCAGCCAATAAACATGAATGAAATGGATGAGAAGAAATGGAAACAGAACTTTCAAAATTGTCAGTCTGGTTGGCAATGACATTGACTTAAGATTAAAAACAGGAGAAACAGACTTCATGAAGGAAATTAGGAAAGGAGAATGTTGACTTTGATTGGGGGCTTATTGAATGCCAGGTGCTGGGGGGGGTACTTTCGTGTTGTGATACCCTGGAGACTGTTTGAAATCTAGGTTTAGGCTGGAGATGAGGATTTGGGCATTATCTTTAAAGAGTCTGTTATAAGAAGATGAGATTGCCTAAAGAAAGACTGCTTTGAAGAGGAAGAAGGGTTGAGAATGTCTGCTATTAAGTGCAGAGGAGGAAAGGCCTGAAATAGACTGAGAAGGAGGGAGGGTAGGCTAGAGGAATATAAAGGAGGGGATGTTATCAAAACCAAGGGAAGAGAGGATTTTGAGAAAGAGATGCAGGTAACTATGCCCATGCTTCCCAAAAGACCAAAGGGGATGCTGCTGCATTTTAATAGATGGAGTTGGTCATTGACCTTGGGAAGAAACAAGTCAGTGGAATGGCAGTGGTAGAAGCCATAACATAGTGGGGGTCAGGGCAGAAAAGACAGTCAGACTTCTTGGCATTTTCTTCTGTGGTTCATCAGGAGGTTTGGTAGGGAAAGGAAAGAAGCAATGGGACGATAGATGGAGTGGGAAGTAGGAAAAGTCAGCGAAGAGTTTTAATAATTTTTTAAGGTGGCAGGATTTTTTTTTTTTTTTTTAGTCTGAGATAACATAAGCACAAAGGATGAAGAGAAGAGACGCAGAAAGAGAAAGGTTGCTTGCGGATGTAAAATAGAACTGTGGTGGTTGCCGCATAACCCCAGTGATGGCAGGAAGGAATGAGACCATGAGGAAAGGCAAAATTATGTGTCTTTTTCATCTGTTTCTAAACTTTGATTAAGGTGTAATTAAGTAAAATGCATTAGACACCAATGTGGTGGTTGTTTTCTCTACAACTCATAACCATTTAATTTAAACATTATAATAACCTTGTGAGTTGGATATGATTACTCTGTTTTGTAGATGGGGAAACTGAGGCACAAGGAGGGTAAGTGGACACAGCCAGTAATTGGCAGAGGCAGGATTTGAACCAGTGAAGTCTGATTTTAGAGCCTGAGCTCTTAGCCATTATTTTAAGCTATGCCCTCCTGCCTTTTCCCCCTTGTGTTGGGAGGCTACTTAAAGAGATACCTAGTTCATCTGCAGATAAAATCTGAATAAATAAGTGGAAAGCCTGGTCTTCTGGTTATTACATCTTGGATTGGAGTTATGTATTTTATAGCATAATGAAATTATACATGTGATGCTTGAGTTAGGTTGCAAGACTTAGCATATTTGTAGAAGAATAACTTTATTAGAATTATTATCCATTTTTTGTCAGAAAAGCCAGCAGTCGTAAGTTTTTATTAGTGATCTAATTGGTGGAGGAAACTTGTGAACCTAAGATGCGTATATTAAAATAAGATTAAATACATGCTGATGAAGTTAGAGAGTTTTATGCAATGCCTCAATAAAGAAATTTTGATAATAAAGAGTGTGTATTGGCTTACCGGAATTCTGGGAATGGGTAAGTGAAAACAAAAAGAAACATCTACTTTGCGTTCTAAAGCTCTAAAATAGTTATGAAATAACTTACTCTTTCAGGTATTTTTCCTTCACTTTTTATAACAGCTAGGCAAAACTAATAGTTGATATAGCTCTGTCAGCAGCTAAGGGATCGTTTGTTGTTGTTGCTGTAGTTAAAGAAATATATCATGTCTTGTATAATTCACTTGTGGCTACACAAGGGAAAGTATTTAATGTGTGATTATGCAGCCCTTGCTGTGGAAACAGCAGAGAGTCAGAAAGGGACAGTAGAGAGCTAAGTATTATTAAATGGATAGCCACGGAGGTCACTTACTGATGTCTTTACTGCAACACTGTGTACATCTCCTTTCCCATGGCAGGTTGTCTGATCATGGTTTAATCGCTAAAGCTTTGTAAAATTACAAAGAAGTCAGAAATCCTACTGGTCTCAAGTGTTATTATTTACACTTGGACTGCTAGCAAGAAAGTGCTTAGTTTGATCATACTAATGCTAAGCTGGGCAAGACACAGGTGAAATCTCATGGAGCTCTGTTGTCTGACCTTTGAGTAGACTGGTAAGGTATACATTTTCAGGGTGGAAAGTTCCTTGAAGATTGAAATCTGATTGAGGGACTGGGACTTTTTCATCTAAACAGGTAGAGAGGGGAATCGCTCTCCTCTTGAAAATGTAAGGGGTAAATTATTAGGTCCTTGGAGCTAAGAATATGGGTACAGTGACAATGAAGGAGTCTTAAATAATCTGTTACCTCTCTTTTGTGGTTTGGAATTGTATTGCCTTTGTTCTTGTATTCGCCTGCAAAATTATGGGCAGGATTTTGATTGTGAAGTAGATTATAGTAGATTATGTGCACACACACACACACATTGGTAAGTAGATTATCTCTGTTTTCAGTAGAATACTTGGAGGTAGCTCAAGAAACTATATTTTATAAGGTTGTTCCTTTTGAAGTCAAAAGAAGTTAGAATTGTTCTTTCAAAGCCATTATCCCGGAATAAAGAATCCAACATTTTATTCTGTTAGAGGTACTTCTTGCTTTGATATTAATGATTTATTCTTTAGATGTGTAAACTGCTCTTGTCCAAACTTCCAGGCCTTTCCACAATCAGTCCCCAACCTTTATTTCTTTTTAGGTCTAATTTTCATCATAGGAATTTTTTTCTTCATGAAACTTTCTTTTCCTTTTGAGACTTGGACTACATGCTTAAAATTGATGAGTATAGGTGGTTGGAACTTATGATCAGTTGGTGAGACAAATAGGTTTTGATATATATATCTTTGTGGAATACTTGGGAAAGCATGAATTATAGTAAAAGGTGCTGTCTTAGGGAGGACAATTTAAAAGTGCTGAAAAGCATAGTATTACAGCTTGATGCAAGAGGTAAACTCTACTAGGAACCAAGTAATTTGTTAGAAAGGTGCTCATAATAGAAGAGTGAAAGAGAAATGAGAATTCTAATTAATGAACTTGAATAAAGCCCAGATTCATTGTCTTTACATGGACACCAAGTACAGATTCTTCGATCTGGAACAGGCAAAGATAAATACCCCAGCAAAAAATGGACAAAAGTCATGAACAGGCATTTCACAAAAGAGCTACTGCAAATGGCAGTTAATGTAGGAAAAGTTATGCAATCTGATTAATAATCAAAGAAATGTAAATTAGAGTGAACTTGGTTTTTCATTTATCAACCTGCCAGAGATGGAAAAGTTTGATAATAATTGATGTGTGAGTAAATTAAGAAATGGGTATTGTCTCTTAATGGGCATGAAATGGATACCATTTTCCTGGAGGACAATTTCACAATATGAATCAAGAATCTTAAAAGAGTACACCTTTTGACCTAATGAATCTCCTGCTAAGACTTTTTATCTTAAAGAAATCATCTGTACCTTCTTGTGAAATGGTACAGTAGGCTGATAACTTGTGTACGCCTTTTGCTCCAAATACATGTCAGTAACTGATAACACATTAAGAGAATAAAAGATAAAAAAGAGTCATAGTTGGGCTTACACACAATATATTGTTGTGGATCAGAAAGAGTACCAAACGAAAAGCGATAAGCTGGATTGAAGGCCTGGTCCTTCAAAGCCTTCAGCTATAGAAATAAAAAGCAGCAATTTGTGAATTTAGATCCTGTGGGGTTATGGGAACTAAAAGTTTACTCCTTGAGGTAGAGACAGAAGTAGGTTCACTGTGTGAAGCCGTGGGGGGGGGGTGTGGGGAGAAGGGGGAAGTGAAGTTGAATTTCTCATAAAAGGAGACTCAAAAATGACTAACATGTCTGGGGATGTTAGCCAAATGGGGCTATGAGTGTTGAGGAGCAGGAGAAGATAGATAAACCTTCAAGAATAGAACGTTTGGTACTTTAATCAGTGTGACCGATCATGGACTAATGGGGGAGGGAATGTGGTGCTTCAAATCACCATTATATGAACTTGGTCTTGGCCTGGCCGTGTAGGGGTCCTTGTGAAGGCAACTACAGAATCACCGTGGAGGGAAAGGTGAACACAGATGGAGAGAGAGAGAGGAAGGGGGGAAAAAAGCAAAGACAAAAAGCCATCCACTGAGAATTAGCCCTCCAAACAAAATACCAAAATACATGAAGACAACAGATGCTACTAAAGATAGCTAACAGATGCAACAGTGAGGACAAAAATTTACTGCAGATGAGATTAATTTTATAGGAAAGTAAATAACTAAAAAAAAAGCATGTTCAGGAAATTCAAAGGGATAAGTAGATGTGTCACATTAATAAAAATGAAAATTTGTAAAGCTCCCAAATATGGAGAAATGGAAAAGAGCTAGTTCTAACTTTTGGAAATGGAAAGTAATGCCCTAGAAATAATAAACTCAGTAGATGGGGTGAACTTTAGATAGAATTAAAATGAGAATTGGTGAATTGGAGGAGAGTACTAAGGGATTCACCCAGAAGGTAGCATGAAGAGACAAAAGATTAAGAGAGGGGGGAAGGGAAGGAGAGAGGGAGACAGACAGGACAGAGTGAATGAGAACACACATTTAGGAGACTTGCAACATATGTCTAGTAGGAGTTCCAGAAAAAGACAATGAAGGTCATGATGGAGAAGCAAAATGTATAAGAGCTAAGAGTTGAAAATTTTCCTTATATAAAGAAAGACATGAGTCTTCAGATACTTTGAAGCAGGTCCATTATTTTGAAACTGCAGAATATAAGAGATATAAAAAAAAAAATCCTTGAGATTTGACCCCCCCTCCTCCCAAATGCAGATTCTTTACAAAAGAAAGATTCTTGGGGCACCTGGGTGGCTCAGTCGGTTAAGCCTCTGACTTCAGCTCAGGTCATAATCTCACGTTTGTGGGTTCGAGCCCCGCATCGGGCTCTGTGCTGACAGCTCAGAGCCTAGAGCCTGCTTCAGATTTTCTGTCTCCCTCTCTCTCTCTGCCCCTTCCCCTCTCGTGCTCTGTCTCTCTCTATATCAAAAATAAATAAAACATTAAAAAAATAAAAAAAAGAAAGATTCTTATTAGCAACAGTAGAGGCCCAAAGATAGGAGAATAAAATATTCAAAGTGCTAAGGGAAGATTATTGTTAATTTCAGTTTTTTTTTTTAAACTAAGGTAGGCTTTGATTCAAGAATGATGAAAAAAACATATTTTCGGTCATAGAAAAGATGAGAGTTACTCTCCATGAATTCTCACTAGGAAAACTGTTAAATGTTACAATTTAGTAAGAACAAAAAACCCAGAGGGAAAGCTTTTGATACAGCAAGCAAGGGTGAGCATAGAAATGGATGGAAAATTCATTGAATTTTTGGTTTAAAATACTACTTCCCTGTTTTAAAATAAATACTAAACTATAACTTGAGATGACAATAATTGACGAGACCGTAAGAAAAGAAGTAAGCCCCATGCGATCCAGCATTAGAGACTCTAAAAGAGGATGCATTCTTGGTTTCTCTGAATGATTAAAAAAAGATACATTTGAGAGCTGATGTAGATGAAATGGGTACATATCTAGGAAAATGCAAACTACTTAAATTGCCTCAAGAAGCAGTAGGAAGTTTGACTAAAATGGTTTGTGAGATTGAGCCCCACGCCAGGCTTTGTGCTGACAGTGCAGAACCTGCTTGAGATTCTCTTTCTCCCTCTCTCTCTGCCTCTCCTGGATGCTCTCTCTCTCTCTCTCTCTCTTTCTCTCTCTCTCTCTCTCTCTCAAAATGAACTTAAAAAAAACCAGTTTATTGAGGTATAATTGGTATAGAGTAAACACGCATTTAAATTATGCAACTTGACAAGTTGTGACACATGTGTACATTTGTTAATCCTCCACAAAAATCATGATACTGCACACATTCCTTACCCTTGTGGTTTCTTTCTGCCTCCTAGTGACGTTTCCTTCCCTCCTCTTCCCTCCTCTTCCCTCCAGCCCTGGCCCCAGTCAGCTGCTCGTCTGCTCTTTGTCACTATCAATTAATTTACATGTTCCAGAATTTTACATGAGTGCAGTCATACAGTAAGGACTCTTTGTTTTGGCCTGGCTTCTCTCACTCAGCAGAATGAGTTTAAGATTCACTCATCCATGTTGTCGTGTACATCAATAATTCAGTCCTTTGATTGCTCAGTAGTGAATTTTTATATTGATGTCCCAAAATTTCTTTTTCCTTTTTTCCCCCAGTATACCCCAGTTTATCTGTTCACTTGTTGATGGACATGGGGCTATTTCCAGTTATTGGCTATTACAGATAAAGCTGCTTTGAACATTTATGTACATATTTTTGCACAGATATGTGCTGTCATGTTGTAGGTGTGTCTCTAACTTTTTAAGAAATTGGCAGATTGTCTTCCAGAGTTATTGGACCATTTTATTTTCAGGACAGTAGTGTGTTTTGAGTTCTAGCTTTTGAGGGTTTTGAGAGTAAAGTTCTTGAATTTGACAAAATTTCATTTATTAGTTTTTTTCTTTTATAGATTGTGCTTTTGGTTTCATATTTAAGAAAACTACCTTGCCTAACCTAGAGACTCAAAGAATTTATGTGTTCTACTACTAACATTATAGTTTGAGTTTTATATTTATATTTATAGTTGGGTTTTATGCTGGTATATTTATTCATTTAGAGTTAATTTTTATATATGGTACAAGATATGGATTAAAGTTCTTTTTCTGTCAGTTTATTTTTTAATCTGTTATTTTTTAATTTTTAAAAAATTAAAAACATTTAATGTTTATTTATTTTTGAGAGAGAGCTAGAGAGAGACAGAGCATGAGTGGGGGAGGGGCAGAGAGAGACAGAGATACAGAATCCGAAGCAGGCTCCAGGCTCTGAGCTGTTAGCACAGAGCCCGACATGGGACTTGAACCCTTGAACCGTGAGATCATGACCTGAGCTGAAGTCTGGCGCTTAACTGAGACACCCAGACACCCCAATAGTTTTCTTTTATGAATATATAATTCTGCAAAAACTGTTTATTGGAAATACTTTCTTCCTGCACTGAAATAACTATGAATCTTTGTCAAAAATCCGATGACAACAAATAGGTGGATCTGCTTTTGGATTCTGTTTTATTCTATTTGTCTGTTTTTCTGCTTTTATGCCATACCACACTGCCTTGATTTCTGTAGTTTTATATAAGGATTGGAAGTAGAGTGAAGTCCTTCAAGTTTATTTTTCTTTTGCAAAGTTATTTGCCATTTTAGGTCTTTGCATTTCCATATAAAATTTAGAAGTATTGTGTCAAGTTTTACAGAAAAAGCCTACAGGGATCTTGGATTGAGATTGCATCATTTTGGGGACAGTTTGACATTTTATTAAATCTTCCGATCTATGAACATAGCATATCTACATATGTATTTAGAAATTCTTTAATTTCTTTTAGCAATGTTTGATTTTTTTTTCTTGGTTAAGTCTGGAAAACATTTTGGCAGATTTATCCCTAACTAGTTTTTAATTTTTCATGTTCTTGTAGGTGGTATTTAAAAAAAAATTCAATTTCATGTAGTTGGTTGCTAGTTTTCTAGAAATACAATTGATTTTTGTATGTTGATCTAGCAACTTTATCCTGCAGCTTATATCTTGTAACCTTGATGAACTTATTAATTCTAGTTGCTTTTTTTTTGTAGAATGTGTGTGATTTTTTTTTATTACAGGTACTTATGTTATATGCAAATAAAGACAGTTTTATCTGATCTGTCTTTCTGGTCTTGGTGCCTTTCATTTCTTTTTCTGGCTGCACTGCACTGGCTAGAATCTTCAATACAATCTTGAATAGAAGGATAACAACAGACATCCTTACCTTTTTTCCTGATCATACAGTGAAAGCATTTAGTTTCTCATCTCTAGGTATGATGTTAGCTATATAATTTTACAGATTCCTTTATCAGGTTGAGGAAGTTCTCTAGTTTGCTGAGTGTGGTGAGCAGGACGGATGTTGGGTATCGTCTAATGTTTTTACTGTATCAATTCACATCACCATATGGTTTTTCTTTCTTTGCCATCAGTAAAGCTGATGATTCATAATATGAATTATGTCAGTTTTCGAATGTTAAACCTCTGGCATTTCTGGGCTAATGCTTGGTGACGATGCATTTTTTTTTCATGTGTGGTTGGATTCAGTTGGCTTTTTTATTAATAATTTATATATTCATATTCCTGAGGGATATTGGTCTATAATTTTATTCTAATAATTCTGCTTGGTTTGGGGATTGAATTTCATTAATGTTTTGGATGAGTTTGTAAAGAATTAATATTTCTTTATGAAATGTTTACTAGAAGATAGTGAAGATTCTGAGGTTAGAGTTTCCTTTGTGGGAAGTTTTTAAAATACAAATTCAACTTCATTATTAGATACAGGGCTAGTCAGGTTATCTTCTTCTTGACTGAACTTTCTGGGAATTTTTCTGTTTTGTTTAAGTTTTAGAATTTATGTGCATAAGTTCATAATAATATGTCCTTATTTACCTTTTAATTGGCGTGTTGAGACTTCGGTGTTTTTTTTCTCCCCCTTACAGTGTAGCTAGAGATTGTAAATTTTCTTTGCTCAAAGAACTGGCTTCAGGTTTCATTGATTTATTTTTATTTTATTTTATTTTTTTTTTACTTTTCTGTTTTCTATTTTCTTGATTTCTACTCTGGTCTTTTATAATTTTCTTTTGTCTGCTTACTTTAGGTTTCATTTGCTCCTCTTTTTCCATTTTCTCCAGGTGGAATCTGATTAAGGTGTAAAATGTGATGATTCGATATATGTAAATATTAAAAAATGATTACTGCAATGCAGTTAATCCAAACCTCTGTTATCTTACATAATTACCTTTTTTTTTTTTTTTTTTGGTGAGAACGTTTAAGATCTACTCCCTTAGCAACTTTCAGTATTGTTAACTAGAGCTGTCATGCTATACTATGCTATGCTTACTCCTCCGCAATGTTATATGTCAATTATACCTCAATAAAGCTGGGAGAGGGAGGGGGACTGCAGTGCTTTAACAAAATGAAATTAGATATCAACAATAGAAATAGATCTATAAACTCCTCAAATATCTGGTAACTAAATAATCCACTTCCAAATAATCCATGGTTCAGAAAAGAAACGAAACAAGAAATTAGAAACTACTTTAAATTGAATAAAGATGGAGGGAAAAAACATTTCAAAATTTCTGGGATGCAAATGTTGCTAAATGCCTATACTAAAAAAAAAGAAAAGTGGTTTCAAATCAATGTATATAGTTCAAGTTTAATGTATTCATATTGATTTTCTAACAGGATGATTTATCTATTGTTGAGATGGGGTATTGAAACCCCCTACTATCATTATATTGTTGTCTATTTCTCTCTTCAGATCTGTATTTGCTTAACGTATTTAGGTGCTCCAATGTTGGGTGCATACATATTTATAATTGTTATATTCTTTTGATGAGTTGACCCCTCTGTCATTACACACTGACCTTCTTTGTCTCTTGTGAGAGTTGAATTAAAGTTTATTTCATGTATGCATAGCTTCCGCTTTTCTTTTTTGGTTCCCGCATTGCATGCACTATTTTTTTTTCCATCCCTTTGAGCCTATGTGTATCTTTAAATCTTAAGTGTGTCTCTTGTAGGCAGCGTACAGTTGTATCTTTTTCTTTTTTCAAGTCCATTTAACCACTCTATGTCTTATGATTGGACAATTTAATCCATTAACATTTAGAATAACTATGAATAGGAAAGGACTTACTAATGCCATCTTATTAATTGTGTTTTGGCTACCTTGTAGTTCCCTTGTTCCTTTCCTCTTCTCATGGTGTCTTCCTTTGTGTTATTGATGCTTTTCTATAGTGGTATGCTTTGATTTGCTTTACTTTATGTTTGTGTATCTATTATAAGTTTTGGCTTTGTGGTTACTATGAGGCTTCCATAAAAGATTTCATAGATATAAAGACTGTTTTATGCTGATAACAACTTAACTTCAATTGCATACAAAAACTACCCTTTTATTTTTCTTCTTTTATAAAAGTTTTTGATGTCACAATTTATCTTTTTATATTGTGTATATGTTAACAAATATTGTAGCTATAGTTATTTTAATGCTTTTGTCCTTTAGTCTTTTTGCTAGAGATCACTGGCTAGTTCTGAATTTTACTGTGTACTTTAATCGTATGTTGTATATTTTCGTGTTACTAAATAGCGTCCTTTCATTTCAGCTTGGAGTCTTTATTTAGCATTTTTTTGTAAGGCATATCTAGTAGTGATGAACTCACTCAGATTTTGTTTGGGAAAGGCTTTGTTTTTTCTTCATTTTTGAAAGATAACTTCGCTAGGTAAAGTATTTTTTGGAGTTTTGGTTGGCTTTCTTTTTCAGTATTGTGAATATATCACCCCACTTTCTCTTGGTCTGTCAATTTCTGCTAAGAAATTCACTCATAGCCTTGTAGGAGTTACTTTGTAGGGGACAAGCTTCTCTTGCTGCTTTTAAGCTCTTTGGGACACCTGAGTGGCTCAGTCAGTTAAGTGGCTGACTCTTGGTTTCAGCTTAGGTCATGATCTCATGGTTCATGGGTTCAAGTCCTGATTTGGGCTCTGCAATGACAGCATGGAGCCTGCTTGGGAATCTCTCTCTCCCTCTCTCTCTGACCCTCCCCCACACTCGCTGTCTCTTCCTCCCTCTCTCTCTCAAAATAAATAAATAAACTTAAAAAATTCTCTCTTTGACTTTGACTTTTTGATAGTTTTATTATAATGTGTCTTGGATTAGCTCTTTTTGATTTGAATCTGTGTGATGACCCTAAGAGCATTGTGAATTTGGATCAATGGCCAATTCCTTTCTCATATTTGGGAAATTCTCATACATTATTTCTTGGAATATTCTTTCTACCTACTTTTCCCTCTCTTTTCCTCCTGGACTCCAGCAGTTCCTATACTGCTTTTCTTGATGATATCTCATAGTTCACATGGACTTTCCTCACTCTTTCATTTTTTTCCCCTTGTTCTCCTTTGGATAATTTCAGAGATCCTGTTTTCTCTTTCACAGATTCTTTCTTTTGCTTGATCCATTCTGCTGTTCATACTGTCTGCTCTATTTTTTTTTCTTTTTAAAATTTCATTCATTGTGTTCTTCAGCTTCATAATTTCTTTGGTTCCATATCATTTCTGTCTCTCTGTTTTACTTCTCATTTTGTTCATGTATGTTTTTCTTAATGTCACTGAATTATCTCTCTGTGTATTCTCATAGCCTATTGAGCTTGCTTAAAACAGCTACTTTAAATTCTTTAATGGGCAAATCACAGATCTCTGTGTCTTTAGAGCTGGTTACCAAAAAATTATTGCAATTCTTTTGATAGTGTCACGTTTCCCTGATATTTCATATTCCTTGAAGTCTTCCATTGCTGGCTCCTCCAATCTTTACTGACTGACTTCCAGAGAGAGATACCTTCTGTCAGCCCTACCGGGGATTCTGAGGCTTTCTCAAACCTTCTATGGGTACCCTGTACACTTATTGGTCTCTCTTATGATGCAGTTGTTAAGGTTGTATGTCTTCTCTCAATCCTGCCAAGCATCAGACTGAGTATTGACAGCTTCCCTTTTGCTTTTTCAAGGGCAACGCTAAATGCTCAGGCTTGTGATCTCTCTCCTTGATCCACAGATTCTGAATGGCTTTCTATGCATGCTCACCAGCTGTCTGGAAAAGCTTGCTCTTGTCACTTTTAGGAGTGTGCACAGGGAGTGTGCTGCAGAATGGAGGTTTTTGGGTGAGGACTTTGGAGCACTGTGGGTTCCAGTGGGCCAGTTGGAAGGATCAGATCAATGGGTGGGGCAACCCCAGCACCTGTGGTTTGGCCTTCTAATGAAGTCCATGGTTTGGTTGACAGAAATTGTTCCTTTATTATGTATATTTTAAACTTTAACTGTTGTTCTCCCAGGTGCTCCCTACCACCCAGTTCTTAAGGTCACCACTTGGTACTCTCAGTGGGATGAGAGAAAAATAGGCCTCTTTGGTAGCATCTCATAGTAGTTGGAGAAACTGGGTGCTCATTCACACTGTTTCACTTGATACCATGGGAAAAATCATGGCCTAATAAGAGTATTGGGTCCTCTTTGCACTAACCCGTGCCCCGCTGTGGGAGAACTAATGTGGGTAAAGTCAAATTAATCGTTCCTCTTACCCTTTTGACGTGTCTAGTCATGGATTTTTCTTGCTCAAATGGTGTGCTGGAACTTCTCCCCTGGACGTTTACACTTCCACAAAGGCCCTCTTGTTTGTGGATAATTGTCTAAGTTAGCATTCTTCAGGGTTTCCTGGACCTTGGCTTAAAGGGGCTGGAGCCCATTCATGGGCCACATTTGGGTTGATAGTGGACCCAGGTCTGTATGCCTATTACTTGCTACACAAGTGGATGAGACTCCTACAGGGATCTTGGTGTATGGTACTGGATCTTCTAGCTCCCACAAAAGCTCCCTCATCTGTGGATGGATGCCACATTGTTTTTGTTGAGGGGGTGTATACAGTTGAGTGATGTCTTACTCAGTTATGTTCTTGACATCATTCTCCCCCAGAGAGCATATTTTTTTTAATCTTAAAGTTTATTTATTTTTCAGAGTGAGGGTGTGTGCTTGCATGAGCAGGGGAGGGACAGAAAGAGAGGGTGAGAGAATCCCAAGCAGGCTATAGGCTGGCGCAGTGCCTGATGCCGGGGCTCGAACTCACAAATGGTGAGATCCTGACCTGAGCCGAAATCAAGAGTTGGCGCTTAACCGACTGAGCCACCGAGGTGCCCCAAGAGAACATATTTTTTAATGATACGAATTAAAAAAAATATATTCAGGGGTGCCTGGGTGGCTCAGTCAGTTAAGCTTCTGGCTTCGGCTCAGGTCATGATCTCACGGTTCGTGGGTTCGAGCCCCGAGTCGGGCTCTGTGCTGACAGCTAGCTCAGAGCCTGGAGCCTGCTTCAGATTCTGTATCTCCCTCTCTCTCTCTGACCCTCCCCTGCTCGTGCTGTCTCTCTCTGTCTCTCAAAAATAAATAAAAAAATAAAATAAAATAAAATAAATATATTCATATCTAGACATGGTCTATCTTGCCAAGTGTTCTGTGTGCATTTGAGACAAATGTGTATTTTTCCATTGTTTGGTTAAGTGTTATGTAAATGTCAATTAGGTTACGTTGGTTTATAGTGTTGTTCAAGTCTTCTCTATTCTTCCTGAGGGTTCTGTCTGCTTGTTCTACTGATTACTGAGGGATGGATATTTAAACCTTTGACTGTAATTGTGGAGTCACCTATTTCTGTTTGCTGTCCTAGAAGATTTTACTGCATGTATTTTGTAGATATGTTGTTAGTTGCATGGATATTGAAGATTACTATGTTCTCTTTATAAATTGACTCCTTTATCACTATGAAATTACCTCTCTTAACTTCTTATAATATTCTTTGCTCTGAAACTCATTTTGTCTGGCATCAATATAGCTACTTCAGATTTCTTTTGATTAGAATAACTGTGGTAAATTTTTTTTCTATTCTTTTACTTTCTTAAATCTTTTATTGCCACAAAAGATGTATAACATAAAAATTTTAAGTGTGCAACGTAACATTTTTAAGTGTACAGTTTTGTGCCCTTAAGTACAGCCATATTGTTGTAGCTGTGCTTTTACTTTTAACCTGTTTCTTTATATTTGAAGTCAGTTTGTTATAGGCAGCATATAATTGGACATTCATTTTTTAATTATTATTGTTTTTAAAATTTACATCCAAGTTAGTTGGCATATAGTGCAATAATGATTTCAGGAGTAGAATCTAGTGATTCACTACTTACCTATAACATCCAGTGCTCATCCCAACAAGTGTCCTCCTTTTACCCCCTCGCCCATTTATTCACATTCAGCCCACAACCCCTCCTGCACCCTCAGTGTGTTCTCTATATTTAAGAGTCTCTTATGGTTTGTCCCCCTCCCTGTTTTTATATTATTTTTGCCTCCCTTCCCTTATGTTCATCTGTTTTGTATCTTAAATTACACACATGAGTGAAGTCACATGATACTTGTCTTTCTCTGACTAATTTTGCTTAGTATAATACATTCCAGGTTCATCCACCTTGTTGCAAATGGCAAGATTTCATTTTTTTTGATTGCCAAGTAATACTCCATTGTATATATGCACCACATCTTCTTTATCCATTCTTCTGTCGATGGACGTTTGGGCTCTTTCCATACTTTGGCTATTGTCGACAGCACTGCTATAAACATTGGGGTGCATGTGCCCCTTCGAAGCAGCACACCTTCATCCTTTGGAAAAATACCTAGTAGTGCAGTTGCTGGGTTGTAGGGTAGGGGTCTATTTTAATTTTTTGAGGCACCTCCATACTGGTTTCCAGTGTGACTGCACCAGTTTGTATTCCCACCAGCAGTGCAAAAGGGTTCCTCTTTCTCCGCATCCTTGCCAACATCTGTCATTGCGTGAGTTGTTAATGTTAGCCATTCTGACAGGTGTGAGGTGGTATCTCATTGTGGTTTTGATGTGTATTTCCCTGATAAAGAGTGGTGTTGAGCATTTTTTTCATGTGTCTATTAGCCATCTGGATGTCTTCTTTGGAAAAGTGTCTATTCATGTCTTTTGCCCATTTCTTCACTGGATTATTTGTTTTTTGTATGTTGAGTTTGATACGTTGGATATTGATATTTTTAAAACATAATCTGACAGTCTTCCTATTAATTGTTTAGACTAGTTATATGTAATGGGATTATTTATGTGGTTGGATTTAATTCTACCATTTTGCTATCTACCCTTTTTTTTCTCTGTTTCTCCCTTTTTGGACTGATTTTTCATGATTTCATTTTATCTCCCTTTTTAGCTTAGTACCTGTAACTCTTTGTTGTTATTTTATGGTTGTTTTAGGGTTTCTAGCATATATCTGTATCTTAATAGAATATATTTTTAAGTAGTACTATTGCACTTCAAATGTAGTTTAAGAGTCTTTTAACTTTTTATCCTTCCATTTCTCTTTGACCATTGTGGTATTGTTAGATGTTTCATTTCTACCTATATTATAAATACTACAATATACTATTGCTTTTGCTTTAAATAGCTATCTTTCATAAAGATTTAATACTGAGGATAAAGTCTTTTATATTTCCAATGTACTTTCTATTTCTGCTATTCTTCATTGTGTCAACTCGGCTTTCATCTAGTTTCATGTTTTTTTCCTGCTTTTCTTTATCATTTCCTGGAATGAAGCTATCCTGATATTCCATTAATTTTATTTTTCTGTATCTGCAAAAGTGTTTATTTCACCTTTGCTTTTGAACGACATTTTGGATTGGTATGACACCTAGTTGACAAATACTTTTCTCAGTTATTTGAAAATGTTTTTTTCACTGTCTTCTGGCTAACATTGTTTCAATGGGATATTTCATTTTATGATTTGCTTTTGTGTACATACTCTTTCTTTTTCTTTGACTGCTTTTAAGATTTTCTCTTTTCACTGAATTTCAGTAATCTAATTATATTACGCTATAGTGTTATTTCCTTATATTTTTTTGTGCCTAGGGTTCTGTGAATACCTCTCTTAAATCTGTGGATTTATAGTTTTCATGAAATTGGGAAAATTTTTGGACAGTTCTTTTTCTTTTTCCCATTCTCTTGGTTGTTCTTTGGTGACTCTAGTTACATGTGTTATACTCCTTAAAGTCGTCTCACAGCTCACTAATATTCTGTTTTTTTTTTGTTTTTTTTTTTTTTGTTTTTTTACTAGTGTTTCCTTCTGGATAATTTCCATTGATATGTTTTCATGTTTACTCCTCTATTCTCTGCAATATCTAATCTGCTTTGAATCTTATCCTTTATGTATTTTGTCTAAAACATTGAGGTTTCCGTGTCTAGAAGTATGATTCAATTTTCTTTATTTCTCCTGTTTCTCTCCTTACCACGTTCAGTCTTTCCCCAACTTTTTGAACTTATGAACTACAGTTATATCATTTTTTTAAATGTACTTCTCATTTTGACATTGTACCATTTTGGAGCCAGTTTCAATTGAGTGATTTTTTTTTTCCATTATCAGTCATATTACTTTGTCTTGCTTTCTATGGTTGTGGTTTTTGATTGGATACAGTTTGATCCTTTTAGTGTGATTTAAGATTTTTAAGGAAACAATAGAGCAACAATCTAGTGTTGCTAGTCTAGGCCAATTTTGTGTTACCATTGAAGCAAAGTCCTCCTGAGAATTTTTCCTGATGTTTTGTTGATTATGTGATTTGTTTTTACTCTGGCTGGAGTTTTGGTCGGCAATGGCATTGGCTCCCATTATTGGAAACAACAAGAAATGCTAAGTAAATTTCTTAAAAGAATTTTTTGGAGCATTATAGATCTACCAAAGCAGCTAAGATTTGAGTGTCTAAAAGTTGTGGTAAAAGCATTTGTTTTAAATTAAAAAAAAAAGGATTGCTTTTAATTAAAATTATTTAAGATTTTGTGTTTATATGTTCTTTTTAAGTAAAAATTGAACAATTCTTAAAAGACAAAATTTCTATTGCCTCTTAATTGATATGGTGAAGTATAGCAGAAATGACCTTGTACTTGAAAATGAGAATTGAGTTGTGATTTTCTCATGATCAGCGGTGTAATGTCTTGCCAGTCACTTTATATCCCTGGATGGGTTTTTGTTTCTTCTTCTGTTCTAAAATTTTACAATAATTTTTATTTTTATCAGCAGTGTAGCTAACTGAGGCATTTTACATATATAAACTTTTATGAAGAGTTTTTATGTTTCTGCTGTAGTTCACCCAGGCCAATTAATATCTGAATTTCTCATGTAGCATTAATCTATTATGGCATAAAGTATAATTTGATGGGTTACGCATAGGTTCTTTTATAGATAACTCATGACTAGTAAATAAAACGTATTTCCCAGAAATGAGCAAATAATGGCAAAGTAATTGCCAAAGTTTATTGAAGGTTTTGTTTATTTGCTAGGCACTGTTCTTAGATCTCTATATGTATATCTTCATTTACATCTCACTTGGAAGTAAGAGACTCATTCCAGGCCATTTACCTAGATGGGTAGAACTGATATTAGAACTAACTTTTGGCTTCTTAGCTCATGCTTTGTTATACAGACCCCTCTCCCTATTTGAATGCCATTTCCTGAGTATCTGCATAGGTTACCGGTTATGAAATGCACTAATATATGCAACTGATTTTATTTCCTCTTCACAACACTCTGTGATGAAAACAGTGTTTTACAGATGAGTAAACTGTGTACCACGTGTTGGAAGTGATGAGTCTGGACTCAGATTCTCCTTTCTCCCAAATTCTGTTTATTTTCACCGTGCCATTATTTTCAGTGAGCATAGGAAAGCGAATAGTAAGTTTCTTCAAGTGGTCGAAATATGGTTTCTTCCCTTGCATGTAAAGCAAATATGGCAAATGTGTATATGAAATATTTATTTATGCTTCTTTTGGCTTAGCTTTTTTTATTCATCTTTATGGTATTACTTTTGATGTGTCTTCCTCAGGGAGGTTTTACTTACTCACATCCTGCGTAAGGACTGGGTCAATTTTCCCACTTATTATTTGAAACCCTCAGAAGATCAGGTGATTCTTTTTCCACTGAACATTCATAAGCCTTTATTTGTGACTGTATTTGGAAATGAACCAGAGAGCAAAATTAAATTTTTATTGAACCTGACAAAATATGATTCACAGGTTAAAAATTATGTGGGAAATGAAAAATGGATAAAGAGTAAGAGTTGTTAGCAGCATAATCTGACGAGACTGAAGAAAATATGCTGTTTGTGGGTGAGATATCCCCTCATAGTATATGAGTCATAATCCGGTTAATCTTTTCATGTAATTACTGTACGATTCTCAAACCATCTCTCTCTTTGACAAGATTTGCAAGCTCAGATACAGCTTAACTTTTCACAGCGAGTCAGAGGCGTGGGGTTAAGCTCCGACTTTAAATCTATGTGGTCTGGAATTGCAGTGCCTTTTACGCAAGGTCTTGAGTCCCTGTTGTCTTGCTGGAGCTGTGGAAATGGGCGGAGCCCTCACCGGAAGGTCTTCATAGGCTCCTCCTACCGGGCGGGAGAGCTTGTGTATTGCAGGCTCTGGCTTTCTGTGCGGCATTTGTGAGCAGCTTGATGTATTTGACACCGGTGTGACAGCAAAGAAGCGTGTGAGCTGAGCGGTGTGCGGCAGGGCCCAGCTGTGTGGATTTATCCGTACATCAGGGCGGGGAGCGGCGGTTAGCCAGATCTGACAGTCAAGCAGGAGCACCCTCTCCACCTCCGCTCCACGGTGCATTTTAATGTTGTGTGTGCTCACCGACCGGTTGGCATTTGACACGAAGAAATTGTCAGAGCTGGGTGGTTTTATTTATTTATTTTGCCTCTTTACTCTTTAGCGTGCTGGTCTGTGATAGTTTCCTCCCCAAATCACAAAAATACGCACTTTCCAAAACAGAGTAAAGAAATCATGGCATCTGCCTTTTTATACTGAGTTTTACCTTAAGAATCAGTAGGTAATACGTTTGAGTTAATAATGGGTACTAGGTGGAACAGGCCATTTGTTTACCTAGTTCAAAAACCAAAAACAATACAAATGGACAATTTTGAATAGTCATGCTTCACCCATGTCCTCTTCTGTGCATTTCCCATCTCTACCCGACAGGTAATCACTCTAACAGCTTGTCAGGTATCCTTTATGTTTCTGTATGACACACAAGCATGTGTCCTGCCCCTTGCCTGTTACTTCCTGAGATGCTTTGGAGAACTTTGTATTTCAGGAACAGGGCAACTTCCTCTTCCCTGTTTACTGTTGCATTGTATCTCATTGTGTGGATGTACCAGAGTTCGGTTAACCATTCTCTGTGGGTGGATACTTGCATTATAGCTAATCTTTTCGTAGTTGAGATACAATACGCATACCAAAATATTCATCCTTTTAAAGTATACAATCTAGTGGTTTTTAGTATGTTGCCAAGCTTTTGTTCTACAGATAGTGATCCAGTGGGTAAACTTGTACATACATTCTTCTGAACACCACACAAGTACAGTAAAACCTTGGTTTAGGGCATAATTCATTCTGGAAACATGCTTGTAATTCAAAGCACTTGAATATCAAAGTGAATTTCAAGAACCATTGGCTCAGTTGTGATCACGTGACATTTGGCATCAAGTACTACTCACATTGCAAGACATCGCTCATTTATCAGGTTAAAATTTATTAGAAATGTTTGCTTGTCTTGCGGAACTCTCACAGAACAAGTTACCCGCAGTCCAAGGTTTTACTGTATATCCATAGAAAAAAATCCTCAGAAGTAGGATTTCTTAGTCAATGAGCAGATGCATTTGAATTTTGGTAGGAATTGTCAGTTGCCATCCATTGATAATGTACTAATTTGCACTCTTGAGTATGAGAGGACTTTTTTCCCCCCATAGTCATGCCCAGAGTGACTTTGCCTTTTTATAAAGCAATGTTAATTTTTTATTTATTTTATTTATTTTTTATTTTTGAGAGAGAAGGGGGGGGGAGGAGCAGAGAGAGGGAGACACAGAATCGAAAGCAGGCTATAAGCTCTGAGCTGTCAGCACAGAACCTGAACGCGGGGCTCGAACCCATGAACCACAAGATCATGACCTGAGCTGAAGTCTGCCACTTAACCGACTGAGCCACCCAGGCGTCCCGATCAATTAAGCAATCTTAATTTTTAAGAAATGTGTGATGTTTATGAACTAACAGTTTCATCTAATATTAATTCCAGATTGATGTCACCAGGCAGAAAGGACCAGAAATTCTTTTTAAGTTGATAAATGTTATCATTTATAATTAATCTCATTAGTTAATTGGTAAAATGGAAGTTGTGAATGTACAGAGCAGATTTCATATGACCCTAAGGTGAGTGATTTCTAGACCTGCATTCTCTCCTGCCATATAGACATGATGATTTTCACAGTATCAAAATAGAAATTTCCAGTGGAGGGAGACCCATTTATATTCTGCTTGCTCTGTACTAGGCAGGTTCTTATAGAATTTTATCATTTTAATATACACAGCCTTCCAAATTCTAATGTTTTATACCTGTCTGATACACTGGACTTCAAATGAGCTGCGAAATGGTTGTTTTTATAATGTAGCTAAAATATTAATTATAAATAGAATTTCAGCTTCCATCAATACTTGTTGACCTATGGGACAGGTCTATTGCTTTTTTTTTTTAATCTTTATTTATTTTTGAGAGACAGAGAAACAGACCATGAGCAGGGGAGGGGCAGAGAGAGAGGGAGACACAAAAATCCAAAGCAGGTTCCAGGCTCTGAGCTGTCAGCACAGAGCCTGACATGGGGCTTGAACCCTCAAACTGAGAGATCATGACCTGAGCTGAAGTCGGACGCTTAACCGACTGAGCCACCCAGGCACCCTGCTTTTTCATCTCATTAAGGTAGAACATTAAATTCCTTAGAGGTATTGTACCTTTGTCCTCCTTCTTATACACACATTAGCTTCATAGACTCACCTGAAGAGATCTGAGGGTGGTATTTCTAAGATGGAGACATTTCAAGGTTTGAGGTATCACGTGCGTTTGAATTATTCAAGGATTTTAACAATGGGTCATTTTTTTTTTCTTTTTTGGCACTTAAGTATTCTGTTTATAAAAAGGACTGGTAAAGGATTCATAGGAAAATGCAGGCTTTCCTGAGGTTGAAGTGAAAATTGAGGTATAGATTTTGATTAAATCTGTGATGAAGTCATAAATGTGTAAGTATATGCATGGAAATATCATTAGTTCTTTCCGTGTCCCAAATAATGGCTAACGTTGAAAATAGATGAGCCACTTAACCAGTGATTAATCTAATGGTTTGTGTTAGTATTCGGGTTCTTCATAAAGGAAAACTGTTCCTTGTTTAACTGGTAAACCTGTCTCATCATTATGGATGAGAATAAATGCCTCTAGTCCAAGCAGAAAGCTTTCACTAAATAGATAAGACTAGGATTTTCTATGAGTGAGATTTAGTGTTTTGTTTCTCTTGGATCAACTGGTTGCTCTCTTTCTATTCCTTTTTTCTTTATTTACCTTGGGTAATTTGCAAGAGATCCAAGAAGAATTTAAGTTCTGCCCAAAGGGTATTTTCTCTGGACTTCTCTGTGATGGTCTGTGATGGGTTTGTGAGAGAAGGCTGCTTTCATGGGGCAGGGGAGGGTGATAGTCAGGGCCTCCATGTCTGGTTGAAGAGGTTGGTCACTGCATAAAGACAGTGTCCATTGGAGCAGGTGGGGGCTAAATTTCAGTTTATATTCACCAAGCCATGCCCGGTAGAACAGGGCTGCAATGACCCAGGGCAAGGCATGCCATTTTCTACTTCTTTTTAATTTATTTTTATTTGAGAGAGAGAGAGAGAGAGAGAGAGAGAGAGATATGCATGGGGCTTGATCCCACAACCCTGGGATCATGACCTGAGCCCAAATCAAAAGTCGAATGCTCAACCGACTCAACCACCTAGGCACCCCCAATTTTCTAATTCTTACAAAGGTGCTGATAACAACCAGAATACACATTTTTTGCAGTTTTATTTGAAAATCTATTGTTTTTGTCTTTTCTGGGTTTTTCCTTTGAGAAATTTTCTGTAGTATGTAGATAATTCCTATGTGTATGTTTATCTGTACACACATACACATATGCCATTTAAGTGTGCGCATGCACACACACGCACCCCCCATATATTTTTGAATCTAACATTAGGTATTCTTTGAAAAAACCCCTCAGAAGGAAGATGTCACCTTATATGTATTTGATTCTTTATAAAGTACTTTATAATATGGGGTCTTCTCTTGGTTACTTTGTTTGAACAGCACGGTGCTATTTGGGAAGAACATAAAAATGGCCTAGCACTCAATGGTGCTAGCTGTGGATGCTTTAAAATATTTAGCCATAAAATTGGAAGAGTGAAGATGCTTAACATGGATTTAGTAATTGGTCTAGAGATGAAAGATTACTTTCAGAAAGTAATGCAGAAGTAGATATGATATCAAATTAATGTTTATAGGATGAGCACATCTTCCAAATACCCCGATACTATGGAAATGGATACTGTAGTTTGGTTTGGTATTTCCAGTGTTTAGTGTCATAGTAGGATTTGTAGAAAATCCTGTGTCATTATACAGACAGGAAGATTTGCTTTAGAAAACTGTATTGGATGTTTCAAAAGGTGATTCTGGTGACGAGAAAGACCTTGAGTTAAAGAAATATGTCAAGATTGGTGAATTAAATTGTTTTGTGGACTCTGAGAGTGAATGAAATCATGATTTCTAAGTTAATGCTTTATCCAGTGTATAATTTAAATGTGTGTACTTCAATTAATACATTTACTAATAGGCATTTGGCTAATTTCTGTCTCTAAAAGTTTATACATTCAGATTGGTCATGTTTTTGGCGTATTGCCTTACTGGAAAAAAAAGGGATTGTCTTATCTTTTGATCACTTTATATCAATCACCGATCACCATTATTATTTTTAAACAGAAACTGAGGCTTCTCGAAGAGCTTGAAGATACCTGGCTTCCTTATCTGACCCCCAAGGATGATGAATTCTACCAGCAGGTAAGATTTTTTAATTATTTGTGTCCATCTGTATTGATTCGTTCTGACCTAAGAAGCAGCTCTGGTCTGGAGAGCTTAAATGAGAAGTGAAATGGTCTGATCTGGTTATGCAGCGACTCCTCATTCCCCCAAAACATACAGATTCCTTCACAATCTGCTCTCTGCTGTGAACCTGTGACTTTCGCACAGTGGACTATTTTCTTTCCCAAACGTCCCACGCCTTTTCTACTTCCTTGCCTCTGCTCATTCTGTCTCTTCCGCATAGAATATCCTTTTGCCCCTTTCCTGTTACCAGATGGCTAAGTCTTCAAGACGCCACCTAGGGGGCGCCTGGGTGGCTCAGTTGGTTAAGCGTCCGACTTGGGCTCAGGTCATGTTCTCACAGTTCGTGGGTTCAAGCCCGTGTCGGGCTCTGCCCTGACAGCTCAGAGGCTGGAGCCTGCTTTGGATTCTGTCTCTCTTCCCACTTGTATTTTTTTTTTTTTTCCTCTCACTCTCTGAAAAATAAACATTAAAAAAAAAAAAGACTTCACTTAAACATCACCTCCTTTGTGAAAGTTTCCTTAACTTACTTTACCTACGAGTAGAGTTGACTTCGCTTCGTCGTTCTGTGCTTCTGGTACCTTGTGAGACATACCTTGATGGCGCCTATCACATTGGATTGCAGTTGCAGGATTCTGTGTGTCTCTCCCTGAAAGTTCTCTTTCAGTTGCAAGTGACAAAAACCCAAACACGGTCACTGTAGCAACAAAAGGGAATTTACTGGCTTTCTTAACTCAGAGGACTTGGAGTACACGGCTGAGTCCAGCTTCTCAAAAGATGGTATCTGATCACTGCTTTTCTCCGTGTCGTGGTTTGGCTCTCCTCTGTGTGACTTCACGGTGGATAGGTTCTGACCTGCTAACCTAGGAGGACTCTCACAGCCCCAGGGGTATGTGGGTGTAAGCACATGGGATCTTAGAAGAAGGTAGTAATTTCTTTTTTTCTGGGTCCATCCAGTTCTCTTGGGAGTGATCTCGTTGGCCTGATTAGAATCCTGTGCCTGTTCCTGAACCAGTCATCGTGTTTAGGTGGGTCGGGTGCTCCTGTTTGCCCAGCCTCGTTCATGCACCCACTCGTGGAGCTGGGTTCAGAGAGGACCATTTCCACTCAAACTGCATGGGCTTTGAGTCAGAGACGGATAGTTTCCTTTAAGGACGATTGGAGTCCTGTTCCCAAAGAAGGAGGGCAAGGTATGGTGGGCAGGCACCGAGAGTACATGTTCTCCTCTCCTTTCCTACTAGAATGTATGCTCTTGGGGGTAAAATTTGACCCCGTCGTCTGTGCTTCTCAGGCACCTAGCGGACACTTATATGTGGCTGATTCTCAGTAGCTGTGGAAGGAAGACAAGAAAGAAGATGTTGACTCATCTAGAATCCAGGTCTCTTGACTTCCAGCTCCCTGTCCGTTCTAGGACATTGTCTGTCATCTCCATTCTTATTAGATCTCTGCTGTCTTTCACCGGATGGTCCTTTTATGGACTAGTTTTTCCTCTGTGTCCCTCTTTCCTAATCCTTCGAGCTGTAGCACATTTTTCTACCCAAGACGTCAATCTGAGCAGGTCAGCAGCCCCTTGCTTCAAACCTCGCAGGGGCTGCTCATTGCCTGGCTCCCGTATTTCTCACCTTCTCTCCCCGTCTCTTTCATCTTGTTAGGCATGCTGGACTTGGGTTCGCAGCACCTCAGACTAGCTGCGCGGTCTCATGTTTTGGGCCTTCTTGTTTCATCCCCCACTGACGTCCCTTCCTTGGTGAACGTCTGTTACCTGTGAGTAATGTGTCACCTCTTGTAGGATGCTTCCCTGACCCCTCGACAGCACGGAGAATTGTCTCTGCTCCCTGTCGTGTGCCCCCGTCGGACTTTATCTGCTCGTCTCCCTCTTCCCCTGTGCTTTGTACTAGATGCCTGGCACCTAGTAGTGTTTAAATAATTTGCTGGGCCGGATGATTGAATGAAGGCATGCATTAGTTAATTTAAAAAGCAAGTCCTATAATAATGTTCAGTATGATTTTTATTTTTTTAATTTTGTTTTTATCCACATACACTCCTCTCCGGGGAGGCGGGATCTGGAAAGGTTTGCAGGATTTATGCAGAAATGTTCTCTGCCGGCGTGGTAGGGTTTTCAGTCTTTTGAGCTTTTCTAGTTTTCCAAATTATCTTAAGTGAACACGTATTCTTTGGTAATCAGAAAAAAAAAATTATCAAAAGGACTTTCCCTAAAACAAGTAAACCCACAAAATGCAATCAGTTCTTAAATCCTTATTACTATTTTCAGAGACATGATTACGCACGTCGCTGTAACTCAGTCGCTGAGCCTTTCGGCTTTGGTTTTGGTGCAAGTGGGGCTAGTACATGATGAGTTAAACACAAAGGTTATCAGCCGCTGTGCTTGGAGCCAGCCCTGCACCGTGGGGGGAAAAAAGGAAACTCAGAGGCAAACAGAACAACTCTCAAGGTGGCCCTCTTGTCTATCCAAGACCTGCAACAAATCCAATAACAATATCTAATCACTTTAAGCGCACCTTATAAGAAGGGTTAGTCTTTCAGCAGACCCTCAGTAAAGCAAATCTATTCTCTTAGAAGACAAAGTGAAAATACTTTGTAATGACATGAATAAATAGAAAGTTCCGACCCGAAGCTGGGTCCCTTAAACAGGCCCCGGCCACAGGAATGCGTCCAGCTGCCAGTCACACAAGCAAGACTTGTCGCCGCTCCTCTGCGGGCCTGCTTGCTCACCCTGCACCCGAAGTGTGCTGTGTTCTTGCATTCAGCCCTCGCCCCATTCATTTATGCCACAAAAGTGCGCTCAGCAACTATTCTTCTCCAGGCTTCCGGTGTTGGGGGTAGGTATTATCTTTCTCTTTTAGAAATTTCTCTCTAGGGACACCTGGATGGCTGAGTCGGTTGAGCGTCTGACTTTGGCTCAGGGCAAGATCTCACAGTTCGTGAGTTCGAGCCCCGCATCGGGCTCTGTGCTGACAGCTCAGAGCCTGGAGCCTGCTTCAGAGTCTGTGTCTCCCTCTCTCTCTGCTCCTCCCCTGCTCAGGCTCTGTCTCTCTTTTCTCTCAAAAATAAGTAAAGGTTTAAAAAATTAAAAAACAGTACATTTCTCTTTAGATCCAGACTAAGCTCTGTATCTGAGCAGTAGAAGTGAAGTTCAAGCCCACAGTCATCTGCCGCTGCAGGCCCACGCTCTCCCTGCTCTGCCGTGCGCCTCCCAGAATACCACACCTTGCTCAAATTCAAAACGCCTTCAAAGATGTTTTGCAGTTTCTTCTGATTAGACCAGAGAGAAAAGAAATAAAACAACAACACACTCAGAGCAGAAAAGCCGAGAGAACTTCTATAGGTTCACCACAGAGGATGAGGAGATGAGGAGCTACATAGAAACCCTGGCTTCTTACCTCGGGGGGGCGCTGCTTGGGTGGCTCAGTCGGTTAAGCCTCTGACTTCTGCCCAGATCATGATCTCACTGTTTGTGAGTTCGAGCCCTGCGTTGCGCTCTGTGCTGACAGCTCAGAGCCTGCTTGGGGTTCTCTCTCTCTCTCTCTCTCTCTCTCTCCCTCTCTCTCTCTCTCTCTCCTCTATGTGCCCCTCTCCTGCTTGTGCTCTCTCTGTCTGTCAAAGTAAATAAACTAAACTTAATAAAATGTTTAAATGTTACCCTCTTATCCAGAGAAAATGCCTCTCCCCTCAGTATGCCCTCTTGCTTTCATTTCCTGTGTCCTTTCCATGTGCCAGGCTTTTCTGGCACTGTTTGCTGTTCTCTTTACGTGTAACTTGCTTAGTTAAATCTTACCACAACCCTCTGAGGCAGGTATTTTTTTAAACCCCATTTTAGAGATGAGAAAACTGAGGCACAGAAGGGTTTAAAATTTTGTTCAAGGCTTATATAATACGCAAGAAGCATCCAGACCAGGATTTGAGCCCAGGCTGTCTGACTCCTGGATCTGACTTTTAGTATCATCCTACTGCAGCTCTTGTGCATCTAGGGATTGCTCTGTCTTCGTCCCCACAATGGCAAACCTGCGTCTCCATCCCTGCCCTCCCTTGTGACCTCCAGTGCTCTGGTTCCGACTGGCTTTTGGGTGGGCTGTGCCTGAAAGTGCCAGGAGCATCTAACCTGACGTGATCTATATTAATTCATTACCGACTTCATTAAACGTGTGTGTTTAGCTCCCTTACTCTGTGCAGGTAATGCTTTAGGTATTAGAGATGAAGTTGTGAAAACCAGCAGAAGACTTCTCCTTCTTTGAGCTTATTTCTTACGGGGCGACACGGGAGGAGGGAGTAGAAATAAACAGGAAACTGAAAATAAATGTTGGACCAGAAAACCAGTATGGAGATAAAGTCCGTGAAGAGGCACTGTAGGTGGGGGATTGCAAATAGGGTGCTTGGAGAAAGCCTTCTCATAGTGACATTTGAACAAAGACCTTCTGGAGGTGTAGGAACAAGCCATGTAGGTCCTTGCAGGAAGAATGTTCTGGACATCGGGAAGAGCAAAGCCTCGGTATATTTGAGGAGGAGCCCCTGAGGCCCGCATATCTGGAGCTGCGTGAGAGAGTTGAGAACAGAAGAGACGACATCAGAGAGCCGTGGCCCGATGATATGGGAACATGCTGTCCACGCTGGCAGTGCTGGCTGTGACTCCAAATGACTTGAGAGGCCGTGAGAGGGTCTGGAGCACACGTAGGACAAGCTATGACTTACTTTTTGGTGAGGATCCATTTTACCGGGATCCGGCCATTCATTCTCTTCCCTAGTGGCTGTCCCCCGTGGCCCGTTCATCAAGTCAGACTCCTTGCTGTCCTCATCTCCTGCCCATTGCTTCGAGCCCTCTTTCAGGCCCTGGGCCCTGGCAGTTCTGCCTCTCTGTACTCTCTCAAGTGTTTCTTCTTTTCCATTTCCACTGACACAGTCTTCATTCGGCCCTCATTTATCATTTTCCACCAACGCAGTTTTCGTGTTCTCCTACTTGGTGTTACCTGTGCCCTCTCCAGTGCCATCAATATTGTGTTCCTATAAATATGTCCGACCTGTCACTCCTTGCTTTATAAATTTTGCTCGGTCTCTCTTGCCTATAAGGTAAAGTTCACACCCCTCAGCATATCCTATAAGGCCAGCGACTACCTCTCTGGTCTAATCTGTGCCCATTGCCTAACATGGAGTCCAACCTTAGACTCCTGTCCTGCATAGTTTCTTGCTACACCCTGGCCCTGGTGTGTCCTTCAGCCCTTCCGTGCCTTTGTGCCTGCTATTCCCTGGGTGTGGGGTACCCTCACCCTCTTTTCTGTCTGGTGAGCATCTACTCACCCTTGAAGACCTCGCTTAAATACGACCTCTTCTGTGAAGATACCAGGAAATCCCACTTGTTTTGCTTTCAGAGTGTACTAAAAATCTAACCACCTCTCCCTACCCCTGTCTCCTGCACGGTGGCCAGGGCTCCCATCGTCTCCTTCTCACATGTCTGCAGAGCCGGCTCTCTGTTGTAACACTGCCTCCATAGCCCTGCTCTTTCCAGAACGTGAGGCAGCTCGTTACACTTTCTTGCTCACAGCCCTTTGATCGCTCCCCGCCTTGTTCGGAGTGAAAGCCTGGGACCTTACGTTTGCACCCAAAGCACACTGAGCTTCTCTCCGCTCGTTTCCTGCCTCTGCCGTCCCTCCTCTTGCCACTCTGGCATTCTCACCCTGTCAGAGAATCAACTGAGCACGCTGGTGCCCCCGAGGCTCGCACTTAGTGTTCCCTTAGCCTGGAACTACCCCCCCCTACCCAGGCACAAGCAGAGGCTTGTATCCTCATTTCTTGCATTCCTCTGCTGAGATGTCACCTTATCAAAGGCCCTCACTGACCAGCCTCTGTAAAATAGCAGCTTTGGCTGCTAGCATCCCTCTCCTACTTCATTTGGATTTTTTTTTTTTTTTCTGTAGCACTGTCACAATCTAAATACATGAATACTAAATTTGTAAAATACTGTGTATATTATGAGCCATAGATACTAGATCTTTATATACCATATGTGTAAATGTGAGCTCCTGGAGACAGTACTGAAGCTCTGTTCTCTTTGTATTCCCAACACCTAGCGCTCTACGAATAGTATGTGCTCAATAAATACGTATTCAATAAATGAAAATTTTCCAGAGTCCCTTCTTGCTCGTTTATTCCCTGCTTGTTTATTCTCTGCTCTCATAGTAGTATATTCATACTTCCATTATGACGAGCCTTTCTTTTTTTTTTTTTTTTTTAACATTTACTTATTTTTGAAAAAGAGACAGAGCATGAGCAGGGGAGGAGCAGAGGGAGAGAGAGAGGAGACAGAATCTGAAGCAGGCTCCAGGCTCCGAGCTGTCAGCACAAAGCCCGACGCGGGGCTCGAACTCATGAGCCATGAGATCATGACCTGAGCCGAAGTCAGATGCTTAACTGACTGAGCCACCCAGGCGCCCCATGATGAGCTTTTCTTTAGCTATTGGTTTTTATTTTTACCTATACTGTTAACCTGTGAGGTACTATAAACCAGGAGCTGCCTTGTTTTTAACATTGCATTTATGACTCTTTATACAGTGTCTGGTACATAGCAGATATCCACTAATTTTCAATAAGCGCACAAAAAAATGAACTATGGAATGAGTGAACAAACATCTCTGAGTCACTTTGCAACAAACCGCACGTTGTTCCAAGACCGGTTGTGATAGCAGTAGCAGGGACTGTGCAGTGACCTCAGAAGAGAGTCTCCTGTGGGAGACAGCTCAGCATCATCAGTGCGAGGTTGGGCCAGATAAGCGTCCAGCCCACTTGTCTTGGGATAATGGCTGAGTCATGAGCATGTTACAATGAAAATTACGTAGAACCCATTATGACCGATTTCTGTAGAGGGCAAAATACAGAGTGTTCCCAGCAAACTCTACTAACAGCCAGGTTAGAATAAAGTCCCTTGACATCCCAGTATCCTAACAGTTTTTAAATGAAGTATGTTTCCCAGTTCACTTGAAGGCTTTCTATATAATTTCATTCTACCGAAGGTTGAGTTCCGTTGACTTCATGTAGGTGAGTGTCCTGCAAACCTAGTATCTTATTCATTTAACAACAGGCCTGTCCTCTCTGTATGATGACATCCTTTCAGAACTATCCCTTGATATGAGAGGAAAAGCAGTAGAGTTTTTATATAGTGGCGTAAAATAGGTGGAAAATAAAGCGTATTCTCCAGAAAACGTCCCATTCATTTCGCATCTGTCAAAGATCGATAAAGGCCCTGGCATGTTGGCGGTTTATATCTAAAATGCCTTTCCAGCTGCTTATTAAACTATATAATTGTCATTTAGATTGCAGAATCTTTTGTAGATCTCAAGAAATATATTAGGTGACCAGACAACTATTAATATAATTGCATGACTGCATACTCCCTGGCAAAACTTTAATGGGATTAAACAACAATAAACTTCTAATATATTTGAAAATCTGCCAACAGCTGTTCCACATTGTTGTGTGATATCTGATGTTTTACAAGTACCTTTCCAAAATGGAAAGTGAACTTATTTGTTTGACAGAATGAATTAATAGTCCATTATTTTCCAGAGTTACTTCTTATTCTTGTTAAAGAAAAATTTAAGAAACACTATGTGGCATTTTTATGTGTCAGGCACTAGCCTAATTACTTTATAAATAATTAGATTGGGCATTTAGCTATCAGCACAGAGCCTGATGCGGGGCTTAGTCCCGTGAACCATGAGATCCTGACCTGAGCAGAGATCAAGTGTCGGACGCTTAGCTGACTGAGCCACCCAGGTGCCCCTTCCTTGATTTTTCTAATTTAAAAAGTATTTTAGAGTTATTCTGGCAAATATGAAAAATACACACATGTATAAAGAAGAAAATTAAAATTATGTCCAGGTTCACCGCTTAGAGATAACCACCATAAGCTTGTGATCATATTTCCCCCCCCATTTTCTTTTCTGTATTTACATTTATACATTTGTTTTCTTTTAAATCCAATATCCTATGGTCTAAATATCTGGTTACTAGTTTTTTTTTTTTTAATAGTACTTTGTTTTTTATGTTTTTCACAAAACAGTACAAAATTTTTTCTGAAGAGTGTTACTTTAGTATTCCATCTTGCATGAATATACCATTTCACCTCTAATCCCCTGTTGGGGATTTTGGTGGTTTGTAGCCTTTAAATATAAATAATAGTATGATGAATATCCTTATAATTTTGGTACATTTCTCTAATTATTTCCCTATGATAAATTCTTTTTTAAAAATTTTTTTAAATGTTTTATTTATTTTTGAGAGAGAGAGAGAGAGAGAGAGAGAGAGACAGCATGAGCAGGGGAGGGTCAGAGAGAGAGGGAGACACAGACTCCAAAGACAGGTTCCAGGCTCTGAGCTAGCCGTCAGCACAGAGCCTGACGCGGGGCTCGAACCCACGAACCATGAGATCATGACCTGAGCCGAAGTCGGATGCTCAACTGACTGAGCCCCCCAGGCGCCCCTATTTCCCTATGATAAATTCTTAAAAGTAGCATAACTGGATGGAAAGATAGGAGCATATTTAGGTTCTGGTAAATTTTGTCTAACTGGCCATAGCAAAGTTGTAATAGTTTGTGATCCTCATTGCAGACTATTAGAGTAATTGGTTTTGCCTCACCAGCAATGTGTATTACTATGGTAAAATTTTGTTTTTTGCAAATTTGATAGGCAAAAATAAATATAATTTAATACATACTATGTTAATTTGAATTTTCTTCTGACTTTGGTGCAGTTCAATTTTTTTCTGTATTGAAGAGTTTTCTCCATTAATTTATGTGTGATTTTCTCTCGATATTTAGATATAGATATAGATATAGTTGTATGTGTATTAATACATATATTTAAATTTGGAAAATTTATTAAGAATATTAAACCCATTTTAGCCATATAGATTGCAAATAGTTTTTTCCAGTTAGTGTTTGCCTTTTTATTTTATAATTCTTTTCATGCAGAAGTTTAAAATTTTTGTATATTCAAATGTATCCATCTTTTATTTTTTAATTTTTATTTTTTAAAGTTTATTTATTTTGAAACACAGAGGAGGGGGAGAGGGGCAGAGAGAGAGGGAGAGAGAGAATCCCGAATAGGCTCTATGCTGCCAGTGCAGAACCTGACATGGGGCTTGAACTAATGATCCATGAGATCATGATCTGAGCCAAAACCAAGAGTCTGACACTTAACTGACTGAGCCACCCAGGCACCCCCAAATGTATCCATCTTTAAAAAACCATTTATTGATGAGCTGTGTATATGTACAATTTACATACTATAAAATTCACCTTTACAGTTCCATGATTTTTGGTAAATTGGCAGAGCTCTGCAACTATCACCATGGTAGTTTTAGAACGTTTCCAGAATGCCCAGAAGATCCCTTCCGCCTCTTTGCAGTCAGCCTTCTTTCCCACTCCTAGCTCAGACCCCCACGAATCTGCTTTCTATCAATCTCAGACCTTTTATTCTTTTACTCTTAGAAACAAGTCTCGAGCACTTATATTTGAACCAGTCAAGGGCTTGGAGATAAAGTGGAGAATAAAACTACTACCGTGCCCTTCTGCTTCTGGGAGATTCAGTCTGGCAGGAGACATTATTAAACAAATAATAGTTCAAATAAATAAGTAGTTATGGATTGGCACATCCTGTGAAAGCAAAATGAGAAGTATGTAATAAGTGGGAATGGGGGATGGGTACTTGAGGGTGGAAGTTCAGGGAAGGATTCTTTGAGAAAGTGACCTGGAAGCTGAGAAGGGCCTGGCAGGCATAGATTTGGGGGAAAGGGCCTGCTCGAAGGGGAGGTGCTGAATGGTGGCCCCTTGAGATCTGGAGGAAAAGAGGCAGATGTAGTTAGAGGGGAAAGGGACATGAGAGATCAGTGGAAGATTTTGGGGGGAATATTTTCCCATGTCATTAGTACTGTTTTATTTTTAGAATGCTGTTTTTAATGTCAAGGTATTTACATGTGATACGCATATGGTTATGTGAATTTCCCAGGTTCTTAGAATTATTATTCCCTTGTGTTAAATACATCTTCTGTTGTCTCCAGCCCCACTGTCTGTTGAAAAGTGGCAGCAAGCTGTAGGGTAGATGGAGATGTGTGTTTGTGTATTCTTTCCAGCCTTCCTCCTCTCTCAGTCCCAGAGGGGGTGTGTTCCCAAATAAAGTTCTTGAGAATTCTCTTACTTTTCTTTCATATCTTATACTGAGGATTATTTAACGAACCCCAGAATTGTTGAGAGAATAGAGAAATTTCCTTCTTAACGACCGCTGTTGGTTAGATGTGCTTCGAGTGTATGGAGTCCTCAGGGACTTGCTCAGAGAATAACCAGTTGAGTGATAAAATTAAGAGTCCCTGCTCATGGCTCCAGAACATTCTATCGTAGCTTACTAGTATACATTGCTCCCTTCACGAGCTGTGTGAACGGAAAGTATGAGATTTCTCTTTTAGTTTTGCAAACGGGATGAATGAGTCTAGAAACTATGCATCCTAAATGCATCCCTGACAGTCTCAATGGCAATTCATAGTGACTCAAGCCACATAACTCTTCTCTTTGTCACTTTAAGTTTGTGATCCCACACCTCAGATAGGCACTCGGAGAAGCAGGACAGGCCTACCGTTCCTTCCTAGGAAGGTCATTTTTCCAATTCTTTTTTCTTCTGCGTACTTCCTCAGACTTCCTCCATACCTTGTTCCCCACATTCTGGACCAGGCAGAATGGGCTAGATAATGCTGTAGTAACAAACAGCCCTCCAGTCTCAGTGGCTTCCCCCAACAATACTTCTTACTCATTTTACATGTCATGTGTGGGTTGGCAGAGAGTCCCTACTCACTACAGCAATAACTCAGAGACCCAAGCAGCCACCAGCTGGTCACTGTGCCAAAAAGAGTGTTCTGGAGGGTTTGGCACTGCCAGCGAAGTGACAGCCAGCCTTTTTCACTGGACGGAAAGAGTCACACGTTTCATCCAACATGAGGGGCGTTAGGGAGTGTAAGTCACATCGGGCCCGAAAAGCTGGGTGATGGGGGAGACATTCAGAACCATTTGGCAAACAGCCCAAATGACCAGCACACATTCTTAGCTAGTGATCTGTTTGGCATTTTCACTGCGAAAATCGGAAGTGCTCCCCTCTCTCCCCCCAAAAGCCCCCCAAAATTTAGTCATGTGCATATTATCAAGTTTATGGCCCTATCTGAATTTACGTCTTCTTTCTCCCAGTTTATTCCGATATAGGAAGGATCTTTCTTTTGATCCAAATGTTTTCTGATCACATACTCCTGTCCATAACAAATTTTAAGCATATACAGGGGTTTCCTACTAAATGTTTAAGAATTGGCTGTGTGGAGGGGCACCTGGGTGGCTCAGTCGGTTGGGTGTCCGACTTCGGCTCAGGTCACGATCTCATGGTTCGTGAGTTCAAGCCCCATGTTGGGCTCTGTGCTGACCAGCTCAGAGCCTGGAGCCTGCTTTGGATTCTGTGTCTCCCTCTCTTTCTGCCCCGTCCCTGCTCATGCTCTGTCTCTCTCTCAGAAATAAATAAATATTAAAAATTTAAAAAAAGAGAGAATTGGCTGTCTGGGGAAAAAAAACCCCAAATACCTCAGCCTTGACTCTTAGTGTCTCCTTATTTCTGTGGGGTGACTATTTCACCATGGCCAATGTCAAGCTAACAGCGTGGCATCACTGAACGTGCAGTTGGGAAGAGATGTACGCATACAGTAGGCTTTCTCAAGGGGGATATGACGTGACTCTGGCACTGGAAGGAGAAAGAAGATATCGATTCAGATGGGGCTGTGAACTTGATAATATGCAAATGACTAAGTCTCAGGGAGTTTTTTTGATAGTTAACTCATGAAATAGACATAAGTACTACGTGTACACTTGTGCGCATTTTATAATAGAACTCATATTAAACGTGTGTATATGTGTCCATATATTTTAGTACTGCTTGATTTTAATTTTTTAGGTTAAAATGAAATAGTGCTACCATCTTCTCCCCACCAACTCTAGTGAGCTGCCCCACAGGGTACACTACCATCCCTCACCTGGGGGGCTCCTGCTCTAGATGCCCAGGGACTTTGCTCCTGTCATTGGTCACCCTGTGTTGTGAAGCATCATCCTCTTCCTCTCGTTCTGTTCCCAGGGGCATCCTGACAAGCCCTGGGGTACCTTCCTGTCTTTCAGTCCTAAAGGTGGTGCCTCAGTCAGTATTGCCCTTCATCAGCAGCTGCATTTTTCTGTTTCCCCCCATAGCACAACTCCTGAGACAGACCTGCATACACGCCACCCCCTTTCATTCCATCACCAGTTGGCTTTTATTGGACTCTCATCCCCAGCACTCTGCTGGAATTGCTCCCGTCATGGTCATCAGTGATGGCCGGGGGGGTGCTGCACCTAGGGGATACATTCTGGCCTCACCTCGGCCTCCCAGGGGCAGCGACCTACTCCATCCTTCAGAACAGAAATGTTCTTCTCTTCTGACTTCTGCAATAATACCCTCTCCTGGTTTTCTCCCTCAAAAGTCTCTTTTGCTCTTGTCCTCTGTGGCTCAGGCGATGGCTGTGGGCCCCCTTCTGTATTTGTGCTGTTTCCTAGGGAGAGCTCATTCATTTCCAGACCTTTAAAAACCAAAGGTGTGCTGGGGGATCATGGGCGGCTCAGTCAGTTGAGCGTCCTACTCTTGATTTTGGCTCAGGTCATGATCCCAGCGTCGTGGGATTGAGCCCCGTGTCGGGCTCCGCACTGAGTGTGGAGCCTGCTTGAGATTCTCTCTTTCTCTTGCTGCCCTCCTTTCCCTCCCACATACACTCTGTCTCTCTAAAATAAAAAAAGAAATTAAAAATGAAAATCATTAAAGGAAAACAACAAAGTTGTGCTGACAAATGCCCCCTGGATTTCCCTAGCCCCACTTTCCCCTCTGAGCTCTGTATGTGTCTGTGCAGTTGTCCCCTTGCTGTTTCTACCTCAGGATTTCGTAGGTATCTTAATGGCTATGGCTCCAAAATAGAACTCCTCATTCCCTCGGATTCTTCCACTTACCAGTCCTGTGTTGTCCCAGTCATTCTCATTTAAAAAAAAATGTTAGTTGTTTATTCAGTTATTAAATCCAGAAATCTACTAGTATTCGTAGCTGCTTTCCTTTCTTTGCCCCTCACATCTAATCCATAAGCACCTCCTTTTGCTCTGCCTATAAAGTCTGTATCTTACCTGTCCATTTATCTCTGTCTCTAATTCAGACCATCGTCTCTTTTCTCTGGGACAGTTGTAATAGCACTTAAGAGGATTCCGCTTTCACATTTGCCACTTTCCATTCCATGCCCGATATTTTAACTAAGAGTGATTTTTATAAAAGGTAAATCAAATTACTCTTCTCCCTGTGAGCCCTCCAGTGCACTTTGAGTAAATCCCGATTCCCTACTTGGAGCCTCTAGGCTTCCTGTGGTCCAGCCTCTGCTTTCCTTTCAACCTCACCACGTTACTCTGCCTTTGGCTCTTTGGCTCTAGTAAAACTGGCTGCCATTTTGTCTCAAGAACGGGCTGGTGTCCTTAGCGCCTCTGTAATTTTTGGTCTCTTCCCCAGGAAGCCCTCTCTCTCCCCAGCTCGTCACAGGGCTGACACGTCCTTTTCCTGGAGATCTCAGCTTAAGTGCCAACTCATTAGAGAGTCTTTCCTCATCTAATGATATATTTCCCAGTGGTTTGTTTCTGTCCTAGTACTTAATGCATTTTGAGATTGCTTTTCCTTATTTATTACCTGATCTGCTGGAAAACTCTGTGAGTGCAGGAACCTTATCTCTGTCTAGTGTTCAGTGGGTGTTCTGTAGACACATATTGAATGAAAAAATGTATGGAGGAATAAATGGTCTCACCCTGCTTATCATATAAATGGTAATTATTGAATGAAAATATAGAAGGAATGTGTTTCAAAAATGGTGGGCAGTACAGTACCTGGGAAGGTACCCATTAGATTAAACTTTACAGGGGTAAGTGTAAAATCCTGTGCTTTGGTTAAAAAAAAAAGTCCATTTCATCGTGTAGAATCAGGGATCTCTTGTTTGCCACCCATTCATAAATCCTAGAAGCCAGACGTGGTGGCTGGCAGGGTAATGAGGTCCTCCACTGCATCAATAAATCCCTGTATTTCCATATTACAGGAGGGATTATCCTACAGTCTTCTCTTCCAGGGACACCAGTGGGATTATTACAGCTTTCTAAATCACAGTCGAATACCTCATTTATTCACTCATTCATTCAACGTTTACCGAATCCATTCCGGGCATTAGCATTATAGTTGTAAACAGAATTCTCATGGTTCTTGTGTTCATGGGGCTTGTTATCTAATTCCCAACGAGAAGTGATTTCTCTTTCAGTGAAAGTATTAAAGCAGAAACCAGCGTGGCATTTATTGGGAAGCAGGGTGGTCTCATGGTTCAGAACGTCTGCCCTGTAACCAGACTCTGGAGCGTACAGGCTTCAAATCCCAGCTCCAACATTTATCAGCTAACATGACTTTGGGCAGGTGTTTAAAATGCCTCTGTGCTTCTGGATTCTCATCTAAAACCTGGAGCTAAGAACAGTGCTGCCACGTAAAGTTGTGAGCAGCAAATGAGTTAATGTGTATAAGTCATTTAGAATAATACCCAGCATTTAGTGGGCACTAAATAAATAGGTGTTAAGTAGTTAATTAATAAAATCATGTTGTCTGGAGGGCCAAAGGTTGGAAGACAGATTGAGGGCAGGGAGAAGTGGCCGTAGAGGGACCCTGGGAGATCAAAGCACAGATTAGGATTATTACTTTATTTATATTAAAGGTTAATTGTTTTGAGCTTGGGCTTGAAGATCTAGACTGGACAGTCGATGACAATTGTTTTATTTAGTCTTCTGTTTGAGGCTGGAGAGATGCGAATCCGGTTTAGAAGGGCTACTTGCTACCTTGTGTTATTTTTCCTCCTAATGCTGCCGGCAGAGACACACACTTCTGGAAATGATAAAATCATAGCTATCCATGAACACCTGTTTTTGCTCTGGTTTTGTTTTAGTGGCAGCTGAAATACCCTAAACTAATTCTCCGCGAAGCCGGCAGCGTGCCCGAGGAGCTCCATAAAGAAGTCCAAGAAGCCTTCCTCGCCCTGCACAAGCATGGCTGCTTCTTTCGGGACCTGGTTAGGATCCAAGGCAAAGATCTGCTCACTCCGGTCTCTCGCATCCTCATCGGAAACCCAGGCTACACCTACAAGTACCTGAACACCAGGCTCTTTACGGTACCCTGGCCAGTGAAGGGTGCCAGTACCAGATACGAGGAGGCTGAAATCTCGGCTGCTTGTCAAACCTTCCTCAGGCTCAATGACTACCTGCAGATAGAGACCATCCAGGCTTTGGAAGAACTCGCTTGCAAAGAGAAGTCGAATATCGATGCCGTGCCCGTGTGTATAGGGCCGGATTTCCCCAGGGTCGGTATGGGGTCGTTCGATGGCCAGGATGAGGTGGACATGAAGAACAGAGCCGCGTACAACGTCACTTTGTTGAATTTCATGGATCCCCAGAAGATGCCGTACCTGAAGGAGGAGCCTTATTTTGGCATGGGGAAGATGGCCGTGAGCTGGCATCATGACGAGAATCTCGTGGAACGGTCGGCGGTGGCGGTGTACAGTTACAGCTGTGAAGGTAAGATCTGCCCTGCGAGGCCGCAGCCCTGAGCGCAACAGGACCAGGGCTGTGCAGGCTCTGGAGATGTGCGTGTGCGTGAGCGTGTGTGGCTGTGTCTGTGTGTGCACGCTGGTTGTGTGTCCTCCTTAGGTTTGCCGCACCCATGTATCCGCAGAATAGACCACTTTCTCATCTCGGGGCACCATCTAGCTCATTGTTACACTGCAGTCACACGGAATATTTTCATGTGTAAGCACTCCTGTCATTCTGTCTTTCTCATGCCCAGGAGAAGAGCATCTTGGTTTCTTACAGCCAACCGCCTTTCTCTAAAGCTGTACAGTTGCTATAATTAACTTGCTGATAATGGGCTGGGAAAACAAAAATCTGTCAAGTCTCTCCTGGTTCCCACAGGTGCACATTGCCAGTCTTGCCAAGCTCCTTTATTGTGGTCGACATCACTGTCTTGATGGGAGTGGTTTGTCAAACATGGACTTGTTCTTGGCTTCATACAGATTTGACTACTGGCCTTCCTTGCCGGAAGCCGTTGAAGTAGGTTCCGTAAGCAGACAGTCCTCTATTTTTAGGAGACTCTCCAGTCCCCTCTACGTGCTACAGTTTTAGTCCTAAAAGGGGTGCCGTGGGTGAACTTGTTCTTGGAGTTTCCGAAACCCGATCCCTTTGGAACAGAGACCACAGGCTACCTTCTCACGGCCTACCAGAACTTTCCTTCTCGTGTTGTCCACGTGTTGAGGGTCTCTACTGTTTCTCAGCGCAGGGTCCTAAAAAGACATTTGGGGAGATCCAGGACAAGCGTGAACACCCCGACTTCGTTCTTTGCCTGATCATTTGACAGAGGGACATAAGATGCAGTATTAACCCTGTTGTCTATCTCTTCGACCTGTTTATTGGCAGATGCTCGCAAAACCAGAGTTCTAGATATCCCATCAGGGAAAGAACTGGAACTTTTAAGGGTCAGTGCTTTCTGAAAACTATTTTTTTAGTTGGATGTCTTTATCGCTCTATGCTCTTTGTTGACTCAAATGACCGTTTTTGGAAAAGGGATTGTAAAAGGACATTCTCATGGTTCTCTTTAAATTTCTTCCCATTTCCCAATCTTAAGCATTTCCTCGGGATTGCTAAAACATTTTCTAACTTTTACCTTCTGTCTTCAGCCCGGAACAAGGAACTAGTTGAGCAGTTGGAAATTTTAGCAGTTTCCCTGGCATCTCAAATAATGATGCTGACCTAAGAAAATTGCTTGAAGGGGATTTGATGCTGTCCTAATGGAAGGAATGGAGATCCTCTGATCTTTAATAAGGCGTTGCCAAGGATTTAAGACCGATCACATCCAAGAACTCTGATGTGAAGGAACAATGGAGTTTGCCTTCCTTCTTAAGGAGGCAACGCTCTAAAATTGAGGCAGTGGTATGTGATAGCTCAGTCTGCAACAAAGATGTCTTTGTGCTCCCGCCTCCTCTCAGCCCTACAGTTTAATAGTCCTTTTGTGCTCTCAGAGCGTGGGTGATCAAGTCCTTTTTGAAGCCTAGAATGTCGTTCAGAAAGGAATTTAAATTTTTAATGAATAGTTTCTGTGGTCGGGAGTAGTTACGACTGATAAAGGATACAAGTATACATAAACATATAAAGGTTTAGCCTTGCGACTGTCGCCTGGAGGAGGGAAGTGCAGAATTCAAATCTGGAAGAGCAGAGGGATTCCTTTCTTCTCTTAGCGCGCCCCCCCACCCCTGAGAATCCCAGAACTCTATCTAATAATAATAATAACAGCAGCAACACCAGGAGCTCTCATTTATTGAGCACCTACTATATGCTAGGCATTGGCACAAGCGTTTTACATGTAGTGACGCATTTTATTCGTAGAACAGCCCTGTGAACAAAGTACTGCTGTTCTCCTCATTTTATGGATAGGGAAACTGAGGCACAGAAGGATGATTCACTTTTCCACGGTTATACAGCTATTAATTAGCAAAGGTTGGATTTGAACCCAGACATTCTGGCTTCGGAGTCTCCCCAAATGTCTTTTTAGGACCCTGCGCTGAGAAACAGTAGAGACCCTCAACACGTGGACAACACGAGAAGGAAAGTTCTGGTAGGCCGTGAGAAGGTAGCCTGTGGTCTCTGTTCCAAAGGGATCGGGTTAAATCTTCACCGAGTCAGTGAAGGCTAAATGCCCATGAGCAGATATTTCCTACCCTTGCAGTAGAGATCCCTCTGGGATTTGGGTTTCTAAACTGTCCACCTCTGGAAAAGTGAAGGGAACATTCTATTTTTCGTCCTAGCAGGTCCTGTATCCTCTCCTCGTCTTCCTGCCCCTCACTTCTCCGTCACCCCCCCACGACATCCACTATAGCTTCCTACACATGCTCTCAAGTGATTGGAATGCATTAGATAAGCTTATTCTATGAAATGGAACCACTCTCTAGGTCTCCGGCTGTGTGTGTGATGTTGAGTCAGATGGTTTACAAAGCATGTGCCTTGAAACTTTTTTTTTGGTGGATGCCTTTCTTCCAGACGACTTTTTCCAGGTGACAAGTGATATGTTTACTTCTCTGGCCTCCTTGTAATCCTGCCAGAGGTATGGTAAGGGTGGATTTGAAGAAAGCCATTTGGGTTAAAATCACGACTAGGGTTAGAAAGGGCTTAAAGGCAGTGAAGAGAATGGAAATTTCAGACAACTGTACTGTTTTTCTGAGTCCTTGAACGCATTTGTCACGCAACGGCTAAGGGAGGTTCAGTTAGCTGTTCTAAACACTGTGGAGGCTGCAAAGGTAAATCAAATGGTCTTTTTGCCTTGAAAGGATGGGTGAAGTTAAAGTGTGCCCTCATGATTATAATTATGAAATGAGGAAATGTCAGGTCTGGAAGAGACTTTTGAAGTCACCTAGTTCAAGTGTCTCATTTTATAGATGAAGACGCTGAGGCAGGGAGAATGGCAGTGACTGGTCCAAGGTCACATTGTTCCTTAGTGATAAGAGAGTGTTATATGCCCTAGGAGTTCCTGTAAATGCATTGGGAGTTCAGAACAGAAGAGATTACTTCCTGCTGAAATTAAATTCAGGTGAAGCTTAAGATCCTTCAGGACTTTGTTCTCAATACCTTTTCCTAGCGAAATCTTCATGTAGGTTTATAATGAGCCAGTCGTCCCTCTTTGGTTTATTTCTGTGAGTAGAGGTCATTGAGAAGTAATTTGTATAGGATACGTGTAATTATATAATAAATTCATTGGCTTCACATGCGGTGCTAGTTAATAGATATCCCCCGTAAGAAGATTGAAATGGTACAATATTTAATCAGGAATGGCTTCAGGGAATCATGTGTAAATAGGCAGAGTATTTGATTTTCCTATGCTGGCTTTGCTGGCAATTGCTTGTTACTCCTAGATATAAACACTCGTGCGCGCACGCGCGCGCGCACACACACACACACACACACACACACCACGTTGTAGCACGGAAAGCATTAACAACCCATTGTTTAATATAGTCCTACACCTTGTTCTCCGACTGGAATGCCTTCAAAAAGATAAGGTAAATAATTATTGTTACTGTTTTTGTCCGTTTGGAAGGAAACATTTTCTGCAATGTTGTCTTTATTTAAAAAAAACAAGTCTTAAGAATTTTATTTTATTTATTTAAAAAATATTTTTTAAAATTTATTTATTTTTGAGGAAGAGAGAGACAGAGCCAAGCAGGGGAGGGGCAGAGGGAGAGGGAGACACAGAATCTGAAGTAGGCTCCAGGCTCTGAGCTGTCAGCACAGTGCCCGACGTGGGGCTCAAACCCACAAACTGCAAGATCATGACCTGAACTTAATTGACTGAGCCACCCAGGCACCCCAAGAATTTTAACTCATGCTAGGTATTACAGATTCTTGATATTATTTTCCAGATTCCCAGGAAGGAAGGGGGAAGGAAGAAAAGGAAGAGAGACCATTCCATGATTCCTGTTGAGTATGTGATAGGCTAGAAAGCAGGGACTTTGTAATACTTATCTTGGAATTCTAGGATTCCCACTCATGTCTTTGACTCAGGAAGAATTGAATTCACTCAGGAAATTGGTTGCCATGAGTCTTTTTTTAAAGATATTGTTTTTAAGTAATTTCTACACCCAACATGGGTCTTGAACTCACAACCCCGAGATCAGGAGTCACCCACTCCACCAAATGAGTCAGCCAGACCCCTCATGTTGCTGTAATTCTTAAATCTTTACTTTCAGACGAGTAGCTTTATATTCCTTAGCTCGTCTTTGAGACCATGAAAGGCTAGACTGTAATTGCAGCTAGGAGTTTGGGAGCATTCATAATTTTTTCAAATGTTAAGATTTTTTTTTTTTTTTTATTGAGAGAGAGAGATTGTGAGCACATGAGCAGGGGAGGGGTAGAGAGAGAATCTTAAGCAGGGCCCACACTCAGTGAGAACCCCAGCATGGGGCTCCATCCCACCACCCTAGGATCATGACCTCAGCTGAAATCAAGAGTCAGATGCTTAACCAGCTGAGCCACCCATGTGCCCCCAAATGCTATGATATTTGTGTTTGTCTTAGCCTTCCCCCATTCCTATCTGAGGTATCAAGGCTCATTTGACTTTGTGTGTTTCATTGTATCATGCCATGTGTTTTTAGTTTTGTTGTTATTGTCGTTGTTTTTAAGTAGGCTTTGCGCCCAGCACGGAGCCCAGTGTGGGGCTTGAACTCGACCCTGAGATCAAGACCTGAGCTGAGATCAGGAGTTGGCCGCTTAACTGCCTGAGCCACCCAGGTGCCCCTGTTGTTATTTATTTTTGAAGTCACTTCTACTGCTCAGTAAAATGTGTTTGGTCTTCCAAGTCACATTTTTTTAATCCCCATGAGATTATTTATGCACTTAACAGTAAGCATCTGTTGTTTGCCAAGCACTGTTCTAGATGCCAAGCATCTAAGCACAAACAAAAATCCCTGCCCTCACGGAGCTTATGTTTTAGCAAGGAGAGACAGAGAACAAACAGAAAGGTTGCATAGGGGTGAGGCACAGGCGTACGGTTTTAAATAGGAAGTAGGCTTCCTTCAGAAGGTCACATCTGAGCCAAGGCTGGAAGGAGAGAGTGAGCGGGAGGAGGACAGTCTGGGTAGAGGGAATATTGAAGGCCTGGAGATGGAACACAATCTCAGGATATTTCAGAAGCAGCAAGTGCGGATGCGGTGGTGGAATGAGAGATGAGGGAGAGTAACAGCAGTGAAGACAGAGAGGAGAGACGAGGGGCCGAGATGGGCAGCAGCTCTTACGGATGGAATACTGTAATACGAGGTACTGAGCTTGTACCCGGTGTGGCGGGAGATGGGGGTGATTGCAGTTTGAGTAGGAGGGAGAGGGCACTAGAAGCAGCAGAAAGAGGCCATTGCAGTAATCCCGATTAGAGCAGGGGGCCAGATGAGAAGAGGCAGAGGTAAGGAGAAATGTTTGGATGACAGCACCCATCTTTTCACTGGAGAAAAGTGGCAGTGCTCAGTGCCGGTGAGAAAGGACCAGCAGTGACATCTCCTAATTGTCAAGAGAAGGCCAGCCAACAAAAATGGCGGATTTTTGTCCCCCCCTACCCCCGCCAGTAGTCTTATTGAGGCATAATTTACCTACAACAAACTGCACATATTGAAAGTTTCCATTCCCATGAGTTTTAGCACACCTGTGAAACCATGACCGCAGTCAAGATAGTGAACATCTCCATCATCCCCAGAAACTTCCTTGTGCCCCTTGGTTGATCCCTGATGATTAAGGATGCTGAACTTTGTTTCATGTACTAATTGGCCCTTCGTGTATCTTCTTTGGAGAAATATCTCTTCCAAGTTTTTTTTGCCCATTTTGAATTGAGTTATTTTTTTTACTTGTTGAGTTTTAGGAGCTCTTTATATGTTGTGGATATTAAGCTCCTAACAGATATATGATTTGCAAATATCTTCCCCAAGAATGGGGGACTGAATTTTTAGTGATATATTTAAGTGATGCGTAGGGAATAAGAGGACAGATTAGAGTGGAACAAGCTTTATTGTTTATTAATTGGGCAGTTTAATTCTCTATTATTGAGTGTCATAATTTCTATTAGCACCCCAGAAGTGCTTCTTTCCAGTGTATTTCTCCCCCATTAGTTTTGCACATACTTGAAGTAGAATTGTAAGCTCCTTAATGACGTGGTTTCTATCCTTCTTTCTATGTGCATATAATGGTAGAAGAGTAAGTGTTTGTTGCCTAAAGTCAGTATTTTTCATTTTGGGTAGTTTATGCTGTTCATCTATATTCTGGCCACTGCCCAATAACTCAGATTCCTGCAACTACAATGTCTGTTTAGTATTCGGATTCTTTCGATTGCAAATACCGGATACCTGACCTAAACAGACTTCATTTAAAAAGATAAGGAATTGTCTTTCTCAATACTAAGCCCAGAGCTCTCACTGGTTTCAAGTAGACCTTATTTCAGTAGTTAATCGCGTGGTCAACTTCCAACTTCCAGTTTCTTTCCCTTCATCTTTTGGCTCTTTAAGCTGTTGCTTTCCTCTCTTGGGACAAGCAGACATCTCATGGTCCCCACATGCCTGCCCCCAGCTGGTGTGGCCACTCCCTTTCTTTTTCATGACTTCGGAGAAGGAGAAAAACTGGGTTTTGGACATGTAGACTGAACTCTGGATAAAGCTTTGCCTGAACCCAGATGAACAAATAATTATCCTCTTTCGATTAATCCAGTTTTGGTTCTGATCGTCTATGTTACTTACAATGGAAAGGTTTCCTGTAAGTCTCTATGACTCTCTGTCCTTTCCTGAGGCTGCCCAGGGAGTTACAGCCTCTGGCGTTAGAAGGTCTGGTTTAGAGAATGTTTGCGAAGTATCTGTGCTTCTTTCCCCCATTTCATATTATACTTCAGATAATGTAATGGTTTTGAAGCTTTCGCTAAGAGCATCCAGAACCATTTTTCTCTCCTTTTCTCACTTTTACTTTTTCCCGCCAAGTCCATGAAACGTGATGTAATGAGGTTCTCCTGTGTATGTGAATATTTGTATCTTAAAATTTTTTTTTCAGATGCTTAATCTGAAAGCTGACAGAGGCCAGACATCATGTTGAAAGGCTTTAGATTTTTCAGTAAAGAGTTAGCAATATTTCTCCCGAAACCCCAGAAAACTTATAATTAATTTTATAATTCATCTGTGTCAAGGGACTCCATTTATCCTGAATTGCTCGTTTTGAGGCATCTGAGAGCAGCCTCCAGCTTCTTATAGACTCTGAGCTGGGACTGATTCAGTACCCCTCCCGCTCCCCCACCCCTTCAAACTTCTCTGAATTCATTTCTTCAGACCATTCACTCCTCAGTGGCTGGGAAAGAGTTTGTCCTATGTCATCCTAGGCTTGACTACTCATCCCTCACAACCAACCAAGGAATGTGTTTCTAAGTTGTAGAAATCTTCCAGGACGGTTTCTTCTTGGCTAACCCTTCTTTCCTAGGGCTAACCCTTCAAGAGTGTTTCCAAAATGTTCTCTGGCTTGTGCCATTTGCCAGTGCTGGGGACACCTGTCCATAAAAAGTATACAAAGTCTGCACATAGAAGTGTCCACCTTTCAGGGGGATCACTCTGAAAAACGCATCTGAGCTATGAAAAAGTCTCTAGTGCCCATCATTGCCCTCACTCTTAAATTGCTTACCATGGTTCGCAAAACTGTCCATGTCCTACCCTCTGCCCACCTCTCCAGCCTCTTCTCTTGCAATTCCATGTCATTCATTTGATACATTGCAGTTCAGAGTTATGTTCTTGTACACCCATCATGCCATATCCCTCCCGGAATGTATCTTCCCAACCTCACATCTTCCCCTCCCCTTTCTGACTGACTCTCTCCCTTTTTCAAAACAGATTCTCCATCCCAGACCCTGCAGTGTCACACACCGATCAGCCCGAGACAGAGAAAGCATCATGAGCTTTTGTATACAGGCTGACTAGCTGCAGCTTCTGGGTTTCTCTTGTCTAAAGATCTGGGACGTGGAGAGGAAGGAAGGGACCTGCTGTTTAAGCCCTTCGGAGGAGGGGGTTAAGGAAACAATATAATTGCCAAGGCCAGAGTCTTAGAAATCTCAGTACTTCGCCAAGGGAATAGGGAAGAGGAAATAGGGCAATTTTTTTTTTAATGTGTGGTGATGATGATATAAATGTGCATATCAGGGAAATTATTGACATACAGTGTTAATAGTAATGTTATTAAATGTACAGAATTTCAAGTGATAGATTTTATTTGATTAGAATTGTCATCTCTTCCTTCATGCTGAGGCATCTGTCTTTGTTTCCTATGTGACAGTGGTTGCCTACAGCTTTAAACCTACAAACAAAATATTTGATGGCATTTCTCTTTCACCAAATGGGAATGAATTGTTCAAAAACTAGTTAGCATAAAAAAATCGAATTGGTTCATTTGGGAGGGAGGATGTGTTAGAATTTTAAACTTGACATTTACACTTAGCATTCTTTTGTATTTTGTCACGTCTTTTACTTCTTGAACAGTTTGGTTAGTGGGAGCTGGGAAGGCATGGGACATAACAACACACTTGCAGTCCTCTCAGTGTTAGTGGGATTTAAAGGCAAGTCAGAGCCTATGGTCTCTCCTCGTTTCCAGAATAATGGGAGGCAGAGCAATCAGCTGCAGTTGCTCTAGATAATTACAAGTTGATTTTATGGAGCAAGTGAGCCACGCTATACTTAGGCAGTAAAAAATTTATCAGACACAGGGCTTCCCTCCCTCCTCTGTACCCAGCCCAAGGGGGAAACAAATCTTCAAAAATACCTTATTCTAATGAACACATTTCAAAGGTGCTGGGTTTATGGGAGACATCAGGAAACACTGATTGCAATGACTATCTCTGTTTGTCATTCAAGACTTTATTGGTGCCTTACTGGGACAAGTGGGGGACAGCAGAGAGAAGGGAGAGTTGTCAACTAGCCTGTTCACCTACAAAGATCACCACTTAGGAGAATAGCCAGATTCAGTGGCTTGAAGCCACTATAGTGTCGTTGTCACTGTCGTTTAAAAATCACTTCTTTTTAAAGTTCAGACATAGTGCATTTCGAGAGAGAGCAAGAGTGAGAAAGACATATGAAAAGCCTTCGTAGAATATTTCTATTCTTTCTCTTTTGCTACATCTATTATCATTAGGGCTCTCTAGAATGAAGCCGCCGAGAGCCCTAGGGTATCACAAATATAAACATACGATTTCTCATATCAGTATTCTTTTGCTAAATTGATCTGGTTATCAAATATTTTAGCATTAATTACTTTATTATGTTGGATGCTAGTATTCATCACGTGACTTCCTTACTATTTTATTCAGCCTGACTGCCTCACTAATATGTGCAGTAGATATCTCTGTCCAATCACAACTATCAAGACTCCAGAGCAGGGGTAGGAAAACAGTTTCTGAATCAGGGGCTGGCCAGATGATGAATATTTTCGGCTCTGTGGGCCTTACGGTCTGTGTCGTAGCTACTCAGCCTCGCTGTGTTATGTGAAAACAGCCTTGGACCGCTGTGTGAATGAATGGGGGTGACTGTGTTCCAGTGACTTTATATAAGCAGGTGATGGGCCTGGTTTCCCTATGGGCTAGAACAAAGTTCAGAGATACTTTAATGGCCGTAGAGGCCAGGCAGCTACTGCAAATGTATGACATGGCTGCCGGGGACTGCCACTAGCAGAGAGGACATGCCTTGTCTCAAAGGGGCAGCTACTTCTTAGCCTGTGACTGCCTCAGTGATCCCAGATCTTGTAATTCAAGAATAGCTGGACATTCATATTTTTATGTGAAGCACTTATATTAGTTGGCAGCTAACTTAGTTTTGTTTACAATTTTTTTTAATGTTTATTATTTATTTTTGAGAGAGAGAGAACGGGAGAAGGGCAGAGAGAGGAGACACAGAATCTGAAGCAGGCTCCAGGCTCCGAGCTGTCAGCCCAGATCCCAGTGCGGGGCTCGAAGCCACGAACTGCGAGATCATGACCTGAGCCGAAGTCAGACGCTTAACCGACTAAGCCACCCAGGCACCTGCTCACTTAGTTTTGTTAAGAAAATGTCATGTAGGTTGAGTTGTACACCTTTTGTGGGCTCTTTTGTGGTCTATGAGATCTAGTTTTGCAAATCCTAGAATTTTTAGGTATAACTATTATGTATAAATAAGACATGCCTAGAGAGTGCCATCAGATGTGTCTAGCAAATACCTAGATTTGCTGCTAGACAAATTTCTGCTGCTGCTAACGACCCCTTCTAGTGCCAGTGACAGATGTCAGTAACTGATTATACCATTCTTTCTGCTGAGCTTGGAGAAAAATTCCGAATAATTCTGTTCTAGGGGTCACAAAAGCCATAACCAATGAATTAGCTGTGTCCTCTGATGGGTAAGATATTTGTCATTCCTGTTCTAGAGGGTTCTCTTTCAAATGGTGTTGGGATTAATCTAGAAAAATGGCTGTAGACTTCTCACTATATGACTTTATTCGTAGAGAAAACTAGCTTAGGGTTGCTCCTAACAAAAGAATGCTCGAGAAGACATTTATCAGAAATAACAAAGAGGGGAAAAAAGAGAAGAATCTGTTTTCTACGGCAGCATCAGATTTTAGACTCAAACGTTAGGAATTGAATATCCCGAGCTGGACGGGCCCCTTCAAGGTCATTTAGTAGCATTCCTTCCTAGTTGGATTTCTGGTCTGGTTGTTTTTCCTACCATACCTGTGCAGAGTATGGGAATTAATAAGTATAAAGGGGATTTCTTCCCCCTTCCCCCTTCTTTTACGGCCTTTGACCCTTGTGCACAGTTAGTGCAGAGTGAGGTGTTCAGAACTGAGGAATTCTGTATATGTATACGCGCCCTCTGGCATGCATGTCCTTTTGGGTTGTGTACGTGACATGCACATGATCCGGCCTGCGCGAAACACGCCTTATTGCCCATTGTGACCACATGAAACTTCGCATCTTTCTGTCTTCCTTCATCACTGCCTCCTCTACCCTCCGAGAGACTGTACTTGTCTTTCACATTTGCCCTTCTCCAAGAATTCTGCTCTACCCATTCCAGCCCTCACCAAGCCTGTCTCTTTTCTCAACTTCTTCACTGTTAAGAACTGTACTGACTTAGCAGTGCCATGCTTTATTATGTTGTTTGGTTTAATTTGCAGTGTTTCCTCCCCACGCCCCCCCCCCGGAATTAACATTTTTTCCTGCCGTCTAGTCCAGTAAGGATTGTGAATGGTGCGAACTGAAAGAGCATTAAAAACTTTGTTTTAATGTTTATTTATTTTTGAGAGACTGAGAGAGACAGAGCGCGAGTGGGGAAGGGGCAGAGAGAGAGACACACACACACACACACACAGAATCTGAAGCAGGCTCCAGGCTCTGAGCTGTTAGTGCAGGGCCTGATGTGGGACTTGAACCTATGAACTGTGAGATCATGAGCAGAAGTTGGAAGCTTAACCTACTGAGCCACCCAGGCATCCCTGTATTTTGTTTTTTAAGTAAGTACTTAAGTACAACTGTTCACTGAACGCTTTCTATGTGCCACTTAGTAGGGCTCTAAATGCAGATGAAGCAGAAAATTGAATCCTCCCCTGGAAGACCAGAGACTAGTGTCTAATGGAATTTAAAACGTCGTTTTTCTAGTCCTCACGATGAGCATTTACAACTTCACTAGAAAGAAAGCTCCACTGGGGCAAAGCTCTTTGATTCATTCACTGATTGATCCCAAGTGCCTGGGTCAGTGCCTCATGTATAATAAGTGCTCTATAAATATTTCTTAAATGAACTTTTATATGTTTTTATAGAGGGCCTTCCCTGCAGGACTGTTCGTGTAGGCCGATCATATTGTGTGTCTTTCACTTTGTTTATGTGTCTCTCTCCTCCTGGACCCCCGCCACATAGTTCTTCTCCCAGAAAAATCGATCTTGAGTGTCCTTCTAGAAATATTACCTGTACGTATATACACACGTGTGTGTATGTGTTTGTATTTTACACAAACTATGGCCTGTTAGTTTCTTTCTCTTAAAAATGTATCACATAGTTCTGTGTCCGTGCATAGACATATTACTTTTAGTGGCTACATAGTATTTTATTGCCTGGGCATTTTCTAATTTATTTAACCAGAAACTTATTGATGGATATCTGGGTTATTTCTGATCTTTGGCTCTGCTAAGCAGTGGTAGAGTAAGCATCCTCGCTCTGAAGTCATTTTGCAGCCTTTGGAGGTAGGAATTTGAGGATACATTCCTGAAAGTGGAATTGTGGAATTCCTATACATTTAAAGTGTTTAATGCATTTGTAATTTTAGTAAGTATTGCCAATTTTTTCTCTACAGAGAGTGTGAGTATGCCACTTTGCTATATTCTTATTGATATCATATTTTACCAAAGTGTTTGATATTTTCTGATAAGTTACCAAATACCTGTTGTGGCTTTACTTTGCATTTCTCTTATATGAAGAAGTTTGAACATCTCTTAAATGTTTACACATTTATTTCCTTGTATGTGTTCTGTCTTCATAATGTTGGCCTATTTTTCTGTTTGATTATTGATCTTTATCATATTGGTGTGCAGGAGCTCTTTATATATTAAAACAATTTCCTGGCTCTGCTTCCTTGTTTATATTTCCATATGATTCGTAGATTTAGCTTGTCTAGTTACCAACTCCACTTAACTAAAAATCAGTCCCATTGGTATTTTTATTAGGTTTGTATTAAATGTATAGGTGAATTTAGCGAGAACAGACATTCCCATGGTGTTCAGTCTTATTTCCCAAGAACATATATGTCTTTACATTTGTTTAAATTTTCTTTTGTGTCCTTCAATAATATTTTAAAGTTTTTTTTCTTGTAGACAGTCCAGATTTAAGAATCTTGCTGGATGTTTTAATATGCACACTTTTTTAGCTAGCATTTTTCTTAATTTGACTATTGCTTGGGATACATTTTTCATGGTTGATTTAGACATAAATAATATTATTATTTATAAAAAATCACTTTTTCTTATGAAAAAAGTCTTTTTTACCTTGCTTTGGTTTTTTTTTTTTTTTTTTTTTGGTCTAATTAGGTCTCCTTATGCAACTCCAGAGAGGGCCCTTGTGTTGATCATTCCTTCCAAAACAGTGACACAGTGATGAGTTATTGTGGTGATAAAGGGCATTGTTTCCTACTTCTTAACTTTGGGAATATTTCTAATGTTTCCCTATTAATATATGATGCTGCCTTTGTGATTGAGAGAGATCTGTATTTTATTGTGTTAAGGAACTGGCCACTCATTGTGTCATTGATATTTTGGTTGGGAAAGGATTTTTTTTTATTGAACACTTTGTGTATCTCTGGTGACTCTTTGTTTTCATCTATGAATATGATGAATTTGAAGTATAACCCTTTGCATATTGAACTATCCTTGTATTCCTGTGATAAGTTCTATTTCGTCATGGAATGTTATTCTTTTAATATGCTGCTAGATTTAATTCTATTTCCCTATATTTGGGAATTTTGCATTGATTGTCAGATGCGAGATTTGTATGTGCGTGTGTGTGTGTTTGTGTGTGTCAGGGTTTTCTTTTTGGATTTTGATACATATTATCCCATCTTCATGAAAAGAATTCGGAAACTTTTCTTTTTCTATGCTCTTAAACAATTTAAAGCATACTGAAATAACCTACTCCTTAATTGTTTGGTAGAAGTCTTCTTTGAAACTCTTGACACTTATATTTTCCTGAGAGATCGTTCTTTGACAACTTTATACCTTTTCTGGTTTTGTTAACTTTTCGACCCCTTCTGGGGTCGATTTTGGTAGTTAATATCTTCCTTAAAAATGGTCCATTTAATCCAGATTATCTAATTTATTTGCATGGAATTAAAAAAATAATCTTTTCTTTTCCTTGGTATCTCAGGTTATTCCCTCATCATTTCAAGATATTTTTTGATTAAAAAAATAAAGGACATGTTAAAGATATTCTAAAGAATGGTTTTTTTAAAAACGTAAAAGGTGGATATAGTTCACTTACTATGCATATTTTATTAAAACGTAATTATTCCTGAGATCACGTTTATAAAGCCCAGAAGTTGAGGTGAAAATTTCCTTCCTGAGCTCTCTCTTCTCTTTTTGACAGGTCCTGAAGAGGAGAGTGAGGATGATCCCCAGCTCGAAGGCAGAGATCCTGATACTTGGCATGTTGGTTTCAAGATCTCCTGGGACATAGAGACACCTGGCCTGGCGATACCGCTTCACCAAGGAGACTGCTATTTCATGCTTGGTAATGAGAAGGGTCAGAAACTATGTCGATGCTCTGGCGTCTGACGTTTAGACTGTTGGCTGCCTATTTTGAATGTGTCTTTTGAAATAAACTTTTCAGGTCTTTTATTGTGGTAATGAATCTTCTACATGTAGCTAATTTTTTAAAATTTATTTGTTTTTATTTCCTTATTTAGTGTTTCTTTTTAGATATTGCTCATTTTTAAAAGCTGCTTTTTTTTTTTTTCTTTCTCCTCCCGTTCCTATTGTTTCTGGAGCTCCCCAAATGGGCTCAATGATTCTTAGGACTTTTCATCAGAGTTATTCCATCATCCAAATCAACTTATCAGCGTGACGTATTCAGATGATTTCCCTCTCACACTGGGCGGGGAGGCTACTTACAGTGATTTCTCTGTCTGTATAAGTCCTCAGTGAACGTTTTTTCTAGTTCTGATTTTAGTTTCTTCTCAGGGGCAGCTGACCTGACAACAGGGCCTTTCTGTGCACTTGTCCTTGAGTTCTTTGGGGAGCAGCACCTCAGCTGCGCTTTGGCTAACCAACCGGAGAAGCTGTGGGATTTGAGTAGCTTGTGCTTTTGATTCTTTGCTCTAAGTTCTTTGTTTTGTTTTTGGATTTTCTGCTTATTTTCCAATGCATAGCATATAAACTGTATCCTTCTATACTCACAAAGCTTCCCAGGGTTTATTCTGTCACTGGCTTTGGCTCCTGATTATTCAAGATTTACCTCACTCTTACTTGCCTCGGGGAATCTACTCATGTATTGACTTTAGAGCTGGGGCGCCCCAAGGCTCAAAGCCTGTATTTATGGTAAGAGTTACTTCTCAATCAATGGAGTATTTATAGAGGGCCCATGATGTCCTCCATGCTGTGTAAGGTTCTAAAGGAGATACTGGAGATGGATAAAATTTGGCCATTGCCTTTTAGAAATTCAGAGTTTGGATTAGCTCTTTAGGTTATCACTTCACTATGCATTTTCCAAATTTCAGTCATTTATGCCTCAGCTTCGAGATTCTTGCCGTATCCCTGTGCTACCTGTACTATTACTTGTGTAATATTTTTCTCTAAATAACTTCACTTCCTTTGTTTCACTGAAATGGATTCATTTTAGAAGGAGATTCTCTGTCGCTATCTTAAGTGGAAGACCAGTATCGCTTGGCATAATTAGAAGAGGTTTATAAATACAGAGAGAAAGTAAAACAGTATTAAATGCCCGCTGCTTTTGAGTGCTGAAGACCCTGAATCTGAGTCCTGTCCTGTCTTTATGAAAAAGGGACACGTGTAACTGTTAGAGAGGTGTTAACTGTACAATGGTGCCAATCCGAGACTTTCTCTGTGTCAGCAGCAAGACAGGAAGGTCATTATGTAGAGAATGACTTTCCCGTGGTGTGTGATTTGCTGGTGCTTAATGCTGTGTCCCTTTACCTCTTCAGTTCTTCTCATGGGGCGATTCCCACAGTTGCTCAGCGCTGATCGAAGTAAGCCCTAAATCTCTTGCCCGCCATTTGCATGTTGCTTTATAGTTTACAAATCAGTTCCACTTAAGAGTCTCCTTCACTCTCCGAACAAGCTTGTGAGGGAGATCGTATAGAGATTGTTCTTTTCTTAAGGACTTGGCCTAACGTCACTGGGTTGGTACGAGAGACCAGGATGGTTTGCAGGTTTCATATGCAGTGCTTTTCCTGCTCTAAAAGGGACTGTTTCGACTCAATCCCCATATGCTGAAATCTCTATGTGGGAACATTTTTAAGCAGAAGGTCATCTCTTCCTGAGACCCTCCCCTGCTTGCCTTAGGAACTGAGTTTCTGTTTTGAAGTCTCTGCGCCATCGACAAGCGTCATTTGTAGGTAACAGATTATTCTTCATTTTTAATGTACAACTCACATATGGGCATTTACCTTGAGTATAAATGGGTTTTAATTTCAGCCAATAAACCACTTTTCTCTGGATGCTTTGTTCAGGAGTTCCTATTAGCAGTTTGTATCTTTAAAGGAAGTGAGGGTCAGTTGGGGCCATTTTAAATTGCCACATTAATTGTCTGCATATAGAAATGGTAAAGATACATTTTAAAAGTTCCACGACCTTCCCTGTATCGAAGAACAATCTTGTGTGTTCTTTTCTGATTATGAAAGTAAAATATATCTTCATTGTAGAGAAAAGAAACACTGAAAGGTATGAAATGAAAGAAGACTATAAAAATCAGGTTCTTAGCTGTTTTGGTATATTCCTTTTCAGTCTTTTTTCTCTATGTACATGCATCTAAAATAATAGTAGTGTGGGAATGACAGCCACATTTACTGGGGATTAATGACAGGTCAAGCATTCTTTCAACTGTCTCCATAACCCTAAAAAGTAGATGTTGGTTATATAGGATAAGAATTGATTCGGGTTAACTTGATGTAGTGACACAGCCATAGTTACACAGTTAGTAGGGCGCGTGGATTGTAACTTGTCCTTTTATCCCATTTGGGCTCTGACACCCACATCAAGCCTGCCCTCCTCTCCCTCCTCGCTGATGCCTGCTCTGGGCTCCTGGGCCCCCCTCTCGCTCCCTCACCATGATGCCTGTACTTCACCTAAAGGCTTTAGGACTCGATTGTTCAGGAAGGAAGGAGAAGATGATGACAAGAGTGTTCTGGGGGCTTCCTCCTTGTCCATTTCTTTGTAAAGTTCTGTTTCTCTTGCCCCGGAAATAGATGGGTAATGAAAATATTAAGTAATTACATTGTCCCTGTTACCCACATGTTGTAATGAATATACGTTTTAAATATACACTTGTCCCTTTAGCTATTGTAGGCAATAAGCAGAAGTGAGTGTTACTATTTTATAGGAGCTGATATCCAAGACATAGTATCTATTCCTGATTTCCCCGACGCCTGCCTTCAGCTGTGGGTGACCTAGCTGGTACCCTACCGACCTGGGCCAGACGTGGCGTGATGTCCCCAAAGTGTGCTTTTATGCCTGGGTGGCTCAGTCAGTTAAGCATCCGACTTCAGCTCAGGTCATGATCTCATGGTGTGTGGGTTCGAGCCCCACGTTGGGCTCTATGCTGACAGCTAGCTCAGAGCCTGGAGCCTGTCTTCGGATTCTGTATCTCCCTCTCTCTCTGACCCTTCCCTGCTCATGCTGTCTCTCTCTCTTTCTCTCTCTCTCTCTCAAAAATAAATTTAAAACATTAAAAATTTAAAAAAAACAAAAAGTGCGCCTTTAGAATATCTTCATTTAGAATACTTTTCTCTTTATTCCTTGTTGTTATTCAAGCAAATTCTTATTTTCTTTATTAAGAAGTCCCTATTCCATTTCTAAAAATGAACGTTCCTCCATCTCCTCTTAAACAGAATAAAACAAAACATGAAAATAGCCATGGTCTCCGGCTACCTTTTCTCTTTACTTTGTAAAATCCAAATCCTATAAGGAGCCCTGCCGAGGGACCTCAGCCCTGTGCTGATATCTGAAATCTGAACTTCATAGCACTTATGAAAAGGAAACAGTTTAGCTCAATTTATAATAATATATTGGTCTGCAGAGGAAGTGCAGACTGAACCCTGCTGTCTCAAGTAAATACTCCAGGGGTGTCTGATGGGGGAACGTGTCGGGTGCCTGTAATAAATCCACCGCCTGTGGAAGTGACTGAAGGCCCTGCTGGCAGCGCCCGAGGACACGCTTAACTGGGGTTGTCACGGTTTACTTTTAAATTGCAATCTTTGCCCTAATCTCAGAGTTAGACATGACCAGATTTGCAAACAGATTTACAATTTTCACTAATTTTCCAACCAGGACTTCAAAACACACTTAGAGGGGGAAGAAAAAACTACACTCTGGTCTTTCTCAGGGTAGGATGATTTACTCCGCCACAGATGTTTTCTATAGACTGAATGTAACCAGGGAGCTAGGGACTTAAAAGTGGCTTGGAGACAAACTGTGGGTTTGTTTTTTTTGTAGAAAAGATTATACAGTTCAAGGGACATCAACCAAATTATGTTCATTAACCAGGAGCCGGGTGTGGAGATGGGGAGTTTCGGGACAAAGGTGAGTGTGCTAGGTAAACATTTGGGGCAAACCTCCTCCCTGGCCTGACCCTTCATTTATTATTCTTTTTTTTTTTTTTTTTTTTTTTTACATGTCACGACTCATGACTCCGTTCTATCTGGTCTCTTTATTTTTGTTTCCTTCAATCCAAACTCAATCTCATTTTCAAATAGCTATCTCCAAGCTTCATTTGCCAAGTAAAATTTCCATGGCAAAAAAAAAAGAGAGAGAGAGAAAGCAATGTCACTTGAAACGCACGCTGTTTCTTTCTTTCTTTCTTTTTTTTTTTTTAAAGTTTTGCTTTACTTCACCAACAGTTTAGGGTAGAATGATGAAAAGGCCATTTCCTCTCAGGTGACCAGGTTCCAGACTCACTGCGTTGTCTATTGGCTCTGCCCTGTTAGTGTTTGAGTTTCTACCTCCCCTGGAAAACTAGGGCTTGGTGGCACTTGCTTCTCAGGGATACTGGGAGCCCAGTGCCATCTATGTGGGGGCCAGCCAAGATTGGGAGCCGGGCCCTGGTGTCACAGGAGAATCAGGGAGGCATGTGGGTGACAGAGGAGCACAAAATGTTGTGTTCTTACCCTGCTTCATGCCCCGAGGTTTACCAGCTTTGTACCTCACTGTCCCACACATATCTTTCCACATAAAGGATCTGCACGAAAGGGACATCTGACCAGTTGATTCTCGAAGGTGGGGGAAGAGCTGCCATCTGGTCAGGGTTGAATTCTCTGGGAAGCACACTCTTGCCTTGGTTGAGGACTGAGTTTACCTGTAGGGCCAAGTCAGTCATGTTTTCCAGGTCAGGTTCACCTTCTTTGAAATACCTCTGGCTTAGAGCAGCAAGACCCAGAGCCCTTGAACACGTAAAGTGGTCTAACCCGAAAATGCGCCATGCTTTGACTTTGGGCGTCAACATGAGTGCTCCAGTTGGAGTCTGTCGCCCTGTGAGCAGGAAAAACAGCAGCTTCTAGGAGTTTAAAGCCTCTTAACTGGGGTTCCTCTGGGACTCAACTTGGAGACTGTGGTATCTTTGTAAATCCTCCAGGTGTCCCTCAGTCCCGCCCTGATTCAGACATTTTATTCAAAGGAAAAGACTTTTGTTATTTCTTCTTCTGACCCCATTCCCTACCTCCGCCAACTCGTGACTGACCAGCTGAAGCAAAAAGTACCTATAATTTATGGCTTAATCATAAATTCTAAATAATTATACTTTATTACCTCTCATGGGCCTTGAAATGTAGGTGCTATGTTCTGCTTTCTGCCGAGGCAAGGGAATAATACAGAAACAGTAATAAATTATAACTTGAGGCTGCAGTCGGTAAGCTTGAGGAATTGCCATTTAAGTGGGAAAGTGCTCGAACAGCCAAATGAGCACCTGTCATGTTTGTTTTCACTTTGAAAAGTAGAAACATGACAGTATAGTTTCAACTGCTCATCCAATACGAACTTGTGGTGTTCTTCTTACCTTCTCAGCAAACTACATTATTTGCCCCGTGCTAGTCATGTTTTTGCACCATGTATCCGTCCTCCTGAAACTTTTCACTCTCAACCATGCCCGCAAATGCTGACATTTTCAAACGTGTGCTTTTTGTCCTGATAACCCGATTCTTCTGTATTCAGCAGAATTAGAGAGAGGGCGTCTCTTGTGGAATTTACTCTGTGGATTGGATTCCTGGGTACTTGAAAGGGTTTGTCTATCTCTTACACTTTCTTATCGTTTATATTCTTCGTGCTTATTTTTGATCATTGATGTCTTGACCTTGAAGTGCATGAGTGCCTACTGAGGGCCAGGCACTGTGCTGGAGTCTTTGATATATTTTATTTCTTTCTTATAAGGAAGCCCATCAGGTAGGTAGTCCTCTCCCCAATCCATGTTTTTTTCCCAGAAAAGAAAATTGATGGGGATTGCCTGCTAATGGGTATGTGGTTGTTTTTTTTTTTTTTTTTTAGGGGTCTGAAAATGCCTTAAAATTTATTTGTGGTGATGGCTGCACAATCCTGTGAACACACTAAAATACATTGAATCGTATGCTTTCAATGAGTGGATTGTTTGGTATGTGAATTATATCTCAATAAAGCTGTTTTATAAAAAGGAAATGGAGGCTTAGAGAGGTGAAATAACTTTTTCAAGGTGGTGTACCTAGTGAAGCTTGCGTTTGAATGCAGGTTTTTCTTTTCTTTTTGTAAAATTCTTTTTTATATTTATTTTTGAGAGAAAGAGAGAGACAAAGAGACAGAGTACAAGAGGGTGAGGGGCAGAGAGGCAGGGGGGAGACAGTATCCGAAGCAAGCTCTAGCCTCTGAGCTGTCAGCACAGAGCGCGACGCGGGGCTCGAACCCCTGCACTGTGACATCATGACCTGAGCCAAAGTCAGACGCTTGACCTACTGAGCCACCCAGGTGCCCCTGAATGCAGGTTTTTCTGAGACCAAAAAGCTGTTCTTTCTTCCACTGAATCGTGCAGCTCTACTAATTATGTAATCATGGCATCTTTTTTTCTTTCAAAATGTGGAAAAAAGTAATTGAACTGATCACATATTTTCTCATTGTAGAGGATTCAAATAGCATGGAATTGTATAGAATAAAATTTGTAAGTTCTCTTTTAATTTCCTATCAGGTCCTTTTGTAGACATTAACATAAATATAGTTGTGCCAATATATTTACATATATATCGCTGCTACTTCATAAAACAAGTACATGTGGTACTTTTTATTCTAGTTCTTGCTTTTCTTTTTTTCCTTAATATGTCCTGGAGATCTTTCCCTATCAGTACCTCATTCATATTATTATTGTTATTATAAACATAATATGTGGACTAGGAAATAAAAATTCAAACATTTGAGAATGATCTAAAATGGAAAGGAAAAAAACTCCTTGTCACCTGTCCCTAAATTTCATTTCTTCTCAAAAAAATTTTTTTTTATTTTAGAGGGAGAGAGTATGCATGCAAGAAGGGAGGGGGTGAGGGGAGAGAAAGAGAAGTTTGTAAGCAGGCTCCATGCTCAGCGTAGAGCCCGATGTGAGGCTCAGTCCCATGACTCTGGGATCAAGACCTGAACGGAAATCAAGAGTTGGACGCTCAACTGACTAAGCCACCCAGGCATTCCCCCAAGTTCCGTCTCTTAGAAGTGACTACTTTTCGGTATATTTGCATTTTATTCTTTAAGTGATTACCTCCTTAGCTCTTAAACACAGGCTTAATACTTCTCTCTCTTCATCTAACAGATTGACGCACTGTCTGTTCTTCCATTAAGAAAAATGTGAAGAAAAAAGAAAAATGAGGAAGTGGTTTTCTTATACTCTCTTGTTCTTCCTAAGTTTTATTACTTAACATTTACTTTTGTGGGTTTTTTTTGTAATTGATTACCTTATAATTGATATGTAGATAGACTCTCTTGACTTTTAGGATGTAACACGGGGCGTGAAAGTTCCCTTTCAGTCATATCATTACTTTCACATCGTTGAGGTTTATATCGTTGACACACTGATCTATAATTTTGATAAGACGACCACGCTTTCTCTGTACACCGAATCTGAAATTTGAAAGCCAGTACATAACGGTGCTTATGTATGTGTCCTTTATTACAGAACCAAATAAAGTAACTGGATCCACAAATAGAATATGGAGTCCACAGCAATCACTGACCTTGTTCCATTGAAAGGGACTGTTACAGATGTCAGGTCAAGATTTTATACTTCATCAAAAGCCCAGAATTGTGCTCCATTTTAGCTTGCTTTCTCATTTGAACCATGACTTTCTTGTGCAGCTCTCCCTCTCCTCCTGAAATACATAATTGCCTTTCTTTATTCTTATGGAAAGAATAACCATGCCATAGTACTACCTCTGTGTCACTTGATGTTTTGTCTTACTACCTATTTAACAGTTTGATAAATATTAAAATAAATGGATAAATATTGGTGGGCTGACTTCTTCAAGCCCACCAATTACAGTTATCATACTGAGATTTCTTCTCTTTGCAGTCCTTGGCTATTCCATTTTTTTAAAAATCTGGATCTCATGTCTTTCTCTTCCTTGGAATGTCCTAAAAGTGTCTTCTTCCTACGCTGTTTTAGGTTTCTAAAAATTTGTAAACTCTGTGTCACCTAACACAGTACTGTGAACATGGTAGGTGCTTTAATAAATAATTATTGAGTTCATGAGTGAATCAATAAACCAAGGATTGGTCTCTCTCCCCTACCCCATTTCATGGCAATTGTGAGCAAAAGGTAATATTTATTCTGTCCTTGAAAGCTCCTGATGGGAAGGTTTTTGAAGTCCCTCCCTAAAATAGGTGGCCATTCACTTAATACTTGGGGATCTCCAGAGATCGCTTTTAGAATCTTCCATGGTAGTCCATTCCTTCGGTGACCCATGCTTTGTTTTCTAATACCTAGTCCAAATGACCATGTGATATCGTAGAGTTTTCCAAATTGATACAGTGTTCAAATCAATTTGTACATTCTCTTCCAGATTTTTTTATTTAAAAAAAAATTACTAAAGATAACAGAAATGTGTTGGTTTCTTTTAAGCTGAGGATGAATGTGTTACTATGAGTTTTGAGATCCTTTTATTCTTCCATATATTTTGCAGCCATAGTCATGCTGTATTGGGGTAAATCTGCATCTGGGTTGGTTGGGTGATAGTTTTCCTTTTGGTTGGCAGTCTTAATGTGCCTCCATTTGCTCTCTATAAAACATAACTCCTAAAAGCATGAATTGTGGAAACAAAAATTTCAGACTTTTAATTTGATTGCATATCCTGTGTGTGTTCTTTGCCACTTCTGTAAAGATAGGAAGCATGGCCATAAAGGAAGTTATTGTTTTTTAATTTTTTAATTTAAAATTTTAATTTTTAAGTTGATTCTTGTTACAGGTTTCAGTTCAGGATGAGACTAGGAATGAGTTTCACCTTCCTGAAAACAGTCAGTCCCTGAAGCAGATTTCTTCCATAATGGAAGATTGTCATTAAACTCTTCCTATGGAAGAATTATTTTATCCATAAACATTAACATTTTTAAAAAAAGATATAAATTGTAGTCTTCAGTCAAATCATTGTCCTTAAAATTCTGCCTTAAAACGTGTTTCCTTTTCTTTGTTTACAGTGTTCCCTCTGTCTTGTGTTTTTCTCTCCATCTACGTATATGTGTAACACTTATTTAGGATGATTTTAAAAACTTAATCCCCACAATGGCAGGGGCACCAACCAATCAGTGTGGATGCCATGATTCTTTTGTTCTCTGGACTATAGTGATTGGTGTAGCAGTCTTATCTCATCTACTAGAGTTAAATCTTTTGAGAGCCAGTACTCTCATATATATTCTTGCACTACACAGAGCACTTTGTGCCTTATACATAGTAGGAACTTACCACATATTTGGAGAGAACATCCTTTTTTCCTCCTTAGATATTAACGAGAAACCACAGCCATCTTCCTCAGTTGCCAGGGGAAAATTGGATGTGAGATAGGAGTGAATCAAGAGGGAAGGCAAAAGGTATGTGGGGGAACAGAGCTGAGAGGTTTAACTGGCTGGTTCTGTTTCATTGATTAATTTTATTTGGGCAATTCCAGCCCTCATGGTTCACTGAAGCAGCCGGTGGAAGTGATGGGTCTGCATATACAGAAGGGGAAAAAGAAGAAAACTACTCCATTCAGGTTTTTTGTCCGCCCGACCTCTTGTCCCTTCTCATCTTTCTGTTTCCCCAAGCCTCTGCCCTCCTGTTTGTTGGGAAGAGTTACAATCTGGAAGATTAAAGGCAGCCCTTGCCAAAGTGGGATTAAAGTTCATTTTGCGTATTTAGAAAGTGAACAAGAATGATTAACCTCAAGAATCTCTTCTCTTCACAAGCCAACAACAAACTGAGCATTCCATAGAAGTTAATTTAGAAATGAGGGGGAAAGTCGTGTATCCCGAGGCAAACTTCACCTACGTGCTTGTTTCTGTAGAGGAATTTTCACTCCCAGGGAAGATTGTATGAGGGGGAAGGTTTCCAAAACTAACCAAAGCTCACACCGCCTTCACCAATGGCTGTGTGCCATCTTTTCATTTGGGGAATGAATGCCTCTTTTCTGAGGATCTCTTCATTGAATGTTATCTGTGGGATCTTTCAAAAATAATGATACTTACTGTTTTATTTTTTGTTGCTACGTATAAAAGTAGTAATGTATGTCATCCAAAGATGCCATCTTAAGATGTATTCCAATTCCAGAGGTAAATAAATATGAAGGAAAAACGTGTACCATGGAATTGATAAAATGTAGTATATGCTCACTATGAACAATTTGCAAACTACAGAAATGTGCAAATACAAACAGATCATATCATCACCATGCACAGATACTATTTACAACTATTTGGTCTAACCCCATCTAGTGTTTCTTTCTATACTTGGAAATATACATATTTTTTCTTTATAGAAAATTAATATCCTGTTAGATAATGATGTCTTTTACCCTTTTTTCAATACTTTTATATCTTGAGCATTTTTTTCTTATTAAATATTCCTTGAAATGTGATTTTTAAAAATGGCTTATTTGTGATCCAGTATGTGATCTGTTCTTGAGAATGTTCCATGTGCACACAAGGATAACGTGTTTAGGATGAAATGTTCTGAATAGATCTGTTAAGTCCATCTGGTCCAGTGTGTCATTCAAAGCCATGGTTTCCTTGTTGATTTTCTGCTCAGATGATCTGTCCATTGCTGTAAATCAATCAGCATGATTCACCACATTAATAAAAGAAAGGATAGGAACCGTATGATCCTCTCAATAGATGCAGAAAAAGCACTTGACAGAATAGAGCATCCTATCTTGATAAAAACCCTCAAGAAAGTAGGGATAGAAGGAACATACTTCAACATCATAAAGGCCATATATGAAAGACCCACAGCTAATATCATCCTCAATGGGGAAAATAGAGAGCTTCCCCCCTAAGATCAGGAACATGACAGGGATGTCCACTCTCACCACTGTTGTTCAACATAGTACTGGAAGTCCTAGCATCAGCAGTCAGACAACAAGAAGAAATAAAAAGCATATAAATTGGCAAGGAAGATGTCAAACGTTCAGTCTTCACAGATGACATGATATTCTACGTGGGAAATCCAAAAGACCACCAATAAACTGCTTGAACCTATACATGAATTCAGCAAAGTCATAGGATATAAAATTAATGGACATAAATCGGTTGTATTTCTATACACCAATAACGAAGCAGCAGAAAGAGAAATCAAGGAATCATTCCCGTTTACAATTGCACCAAAAACCATAAGATACCTAGGAATAAACCTAGCCAAAGAAGTAAAAGATCTGTATGTTGAAAACTATAGAAAGCTTAGGAAAGAAATTGAAGAAAACCCAAGAAATGGAAAAACATTCTATGCTAATGGATGGGAGGAGCAAACATTGTTAAAATGTCTATACAACCCAAAGCAATTTACACAGTCAAAGTAATCCCTATCAAAATAACACCAGCATTCTTCACAGAGCTAGAACAAACAATTCCAAAATTTGTATGGGACCAGAAAAGACCCCAAATAGCCAAAGCCATGTTGAAAAAGAAAACCAAAGCTGAAGGCATCAGAATTCCAGACTTCAAGCTGTGTAACAAAGCTGTAATCATCAAGACAGTATGGTACTGGCACAAACACAGACACATAGATCAATGGAACAGAAGACACAACCCAGAAACAAACCCTACATGGACAAAGCAGGAAAGAATATCCAGTGGAAAAAAGTGTCCTGAGTAAATGGTGCTGGGAAAGCAGTGACATGTAAGAGAATGAAACTAGACCACTTTCTTACACCAATATATAAAAATAAATTCAAAATGGATGAAAGACCTAAATGTGAGACAGGAAACCATCAAAATCCTAGAGGGGAACACAGGTAGCAACTTCTTTGACCTTAGCCGTGGCAACTTCTTACTAGACATGTCTCCAGAAGCAAGGGAAATAAAAGCATAGATAAATTATTGAGACCTCAAGATAAAAACCTTCTGCACAGTGAAGGAAATAATCAACAAAGCTAAAAGGCAGCTGATGGAATGGGAGAAGATATTCGCAAAAGGGTTAGTATCCAAAATATAAAGAACTTCTCAAACTCAACACCTAAAAAACAAATAATCCAATGAAGAAATGAGCAGAAGACATGAATAGACACTGTTCCAAAGAAGACATCTAGATGGCTAACAGACGTATGAAAAGATGCTCAACATTACTCATCATCATAGAAATACAAATCAAAATCACAATGAGTTACCACCTCACACCGGTCAGAATGGCTAAAATTAATCAGGAAACAACAGATGTTGGTGAGAATGCAGAGAAAGGGGAACCTTTTGCACTGTTGATGGGAATGCAAACTGGTACATCCACTCTGGAAAACAGTATCGAGGTTCCTCAAAACATTAAAAATAGAACTACCCTGTGACCCAGCAATTACACTATTAGATACTTATCCAAAGGATACAAAAATGCTGATTCAGAGGGGCACATGCACTCCAATGTTTATAGCAGCACTATCAGTAATAGCCAAATAATGGAAAGAGCCCAAACATCCATCAGATATTTGGATATCCGATATTGGATATTTGGAATGGATAGAGAAGAAATGGCATGTGTATATATGTGTGTGTGTGTGTATACATATATATACAGTGTGTGTGTGTGTGTGTGTGTGTGTACAGACACACAATGGAATACTACTCAGCAGTCAAAAAGAAAGAAATCTTGCCATTTGCAACAACATAGATGGAAGTAGAGTGTATTATGCTAAGCAAACTAAGTCAGGCAAAGAAAGATATCATATGACTTCACTCATATGTGGAATTTAAGATACAAACAGATGAACATAGGGGAAGGAAAAGAAAAATAAGATAAAAACAGAGGCAAACCATAAGAGACTTATAAATACAGAGAACAAACTGAGGGTTGCTGGAGGGGAGGTAGGTGGGAGGATGGGCTAAATGGATGATGAGCATTTTGGAGGGCACTTGTTGGGATGAGCACTGGGTGTTACATGTAAGTGATGAATCATTGGGTTCTACTCCTGAAGCCAATACTACACTGTATGTTAGATAACTTGAATTTAAAGAAAGAAAGAAAGGGAGGGAGGGAGGAAGGAAGGAAGGAAAGAAGGAAGGAAGGAAGAAAATGGCTTAGATATTAATCCCCTACTTTTGGTTGCTTAATTCATTTCCCAGTGTTTTGATATCATACATATTGCTCTGGTGACCATCTTTGTACATATATCTTTGCTGCTGTGATTTCTTTAGAAAAAATTATTAGTAGTGCAATACCTAGGTAAGATGAGAGTGTAGCTGTTTTAAAACTGTACATGTTATATTGTCAGACTGTAACTTATAAGACTGTTTCCATTGTACATTCCCAGTGCCAGTGTATGAGATGTGGTTATCAGGTGCTTCCTCCAGCCTCATTTACCTTTCCCCAGATAATACTGGGCATTAAAATTTCAAAGTATTTTGCCACTTTAATGAGTACAAATAATGTGGTGCTATTTCACATGCATTTTTAAATTTACTGATAAGGTAGAATCTTTTTCATGTATGTTCGCTATTTGTTTACTTCTTTTTATTACTATTCATCTTCTAATCTTCATTGACCCATTTTTCTGTTGAGGTGTGGTTTGTTTTCCTTCCCAGTTACTTTGTTTAACCCTTCTGCTTGTTTCCCAGGTATTTTTTAATTGGCTCTTTTCGATTTTGACTTACATATTTAATATATATTTATTTTTTTAGGTGAAGCATCATTACATGATGATGATGATTTTTTATCCTTGCATTAAATAACCATATTTGAAAGTATTTAACTATATTTACACTCACTGGTAATTTTCATAATGTAGAGGGTTTTTTTTCTTTAAAAGATTTAATTAATTAATTGATTGATTATTTATGTTTATTTACTCATGAGAGGTGGGAGAGAGTCCACACAAGCGGGGCAGGAGCAGAGAGAGAGATTGAATCCCAAGCAGGCTCCACGATGTCAGTGCAGAGCCCATTGTGGGGCTCAAAGCCATGGACCATGAGATCATGTCCTGAGCCAAAATCAAGAGCCAGACACTTAACCAACTGAGCTACCAGCCACGCCTAAAAATTTATTTTTTAAATTGAGGTATAATAGACAATGTAACATATTAGTTTCAAGTGTATGACAATATTTGTATACGTTGCGAAATGATCTCCATAGTAAGGCTAGTTAATATCTATCACCTTATATAATGTGAAACAATAAAGAAAACCTCATTTATAATAGAATTGAGAAGAGACAGAAGGGGAAGCTCTCATGCCCTACCACCTTTTTCTCAAGTACCAATGCCAGCAGGAATAAGTTACTTTACTGCCCCAGCAAGTGAGAGGAAGATTTTCCCTTTGCTCCACAACAGCCCAACCAATGAGAAACTGCCACAATTCAGCCAATGAGAAACTATCACCACCCTGAGCACCTTCTTCCAGTGGACTTTTGTTCAAGCAGCCCCTCCCATCTCCTTCTTTCCCTCTATAAAGCGGTATTCCTCTTCTTTGTTCTCTGAAACTGCCTATAGTTTTGCCATAGTTCATGTGTCCCGAATTGCGTTTCCTATGCCATTCTCAAATAAACTAATTTTGCTGGTAAAATAACTGGCTGTTTTATTTTCAAGGTCAACAGTAGTTACAAGAAATATGTATTTTTTGTGATAAGAAATACTCAGATCTACTTTCTTACCAATTTTCCATTACATTACATCCCTATGACTTCTTTATTTTGTAACCAAAAAATGGTACCTCTTGACCCCCTTTACTCATTTCTCCCACTCCCCATGCCCTATCGCAGGCAACCACCAGTCTGTTCTCTGTGTCATTGAACTTGTTTTTGTTTTTGTTTTTGTTTTTGTTTTAGATTCCACATATAAATGAGATCCTATGGTATTTGTCTCTTGCTATCTGACATATTTCACTTTGCATAATGCCCTTGAGGTCCATCCATGTTGTTGTAAATGCCAACATTTCATACTTTTTTATGGTTAGATGGTGTTCCATTGTATGTATGTTTGTATATATATGTGTGTATATATATGTGTGTATATATATATATATACACACACACCACAGTTTCTTTATCCATTCATCCATCAGTTGGCAGTTAGGTTGTTTCCATATCTTAGCTGTTGTAAATAATCCTGTAGTGAACCTGGAGATGTGTATGTCTTTTTGAGTTAGCGTTCTCATTTTCTTTGGGTAAATACCAAGAAGTGGAATTCTTGGATCATAGAGTAAATCTATTTTTAACTTTCTGAGGAATCTCCATACAGTTTTCCACAGTGACTGTACTAATTTACACTGCCACCAACAATGCAAAGATTTTTTTTCTCTACAACCAGGCCAATACTTGTTATTGTCTTTTTGATAATAGCCATTCTGACATGTGTGAGGTGATAGCTCATTGTGGTTTTAATTAGCATTTCCCTGGTGATTAGTGATGTTGAGCACCTTTTTTTTCCTTTTAATGTTTATATATTTTGGGGGGGAGGGTCAGAGAGAGGGAGACAGAGAATCCCGAGGAGACTTGGCTCTGTCAGCATGGAGCCCGACGTGGGGCTTGTACTGATGAACTGTGAAATGATGACCTGAGCTGAAATCAAGAGTCGAATGTTCAACTGACTGGCCCACCCAGGTGCCCCTTGAGCATCTTTTCATGTACCTGTTGGCCATTCAGATGTCTTCTGTAGAGAAGTGTGTATTCAGATTACACTGATCTGCCCATTTTTAATTGGATTGCTTGTTTTTTGCTTTTGAATTGTAGGAGTTCTTAATATGTTTTGAATATTAACCTCTTATCAGATACATGGTTTGCAAATATTTTCTCCCATTCCGTAGGCTGCCTTTTCGTTTTGTCGATGGTTTCCTTTGTAGTTTGATATAGCCCCACTTGTTTCTTGTTGTTTTCATTGCTTTTGCTTTTGATGTCATATTAAAAAAGTCACTGCTAAGATCTATGTCAAGGAGCTTACTGCTTTGTTTTCTTCTTACACCATGGTTTTAATTATTTAAATAAAGTAGAGATTCTAACAAGTTTTTCCTGAAGGCTAATGGCAGGGGAATGGTGGTGGCATACTCTCTGAGTTTTTGTATCATTTCAGTTACTTTCTATGGCTTCACGTGCTGCTGTCTCCGTAAGTAGCTGTAGGATTCTTGCATAACAGACTTCCCATCTTAAAGTTCAGGATATCGTCCCCTTGAGCTCTGATATTTGATGTTAGAGAGATGTCTGAGGTCATCTTCATTTTGATTCTATTGTGGCAGATTGTTTTTTCTTTGAAAATTTGTCATATTTTATATTCAATGTTTTTAAAATTTATTTTGGGAGAAAGGGAGAAGATGAGCAGGGGAGGGGCAGAGAGGGAGGGAAAAAGAGAGAGAGAGAGAGAATGAGAATGAGAGAGAAAGAGAATCCCAAACAGGCTCCCCACTATCAGCGCAGAGCCTGATGCAGGGCTTTATCCTACAAACCATGAGATCATGACCTGACCCGAAATCAAGAGTCCGATGCTCAACTCGCTGAGCCACCCAGGCGCCCCTATATTTAATTTTTGAACAGAGTATGTTTATGTATTTCAAGAACCGTTTTGTAGTGTAGTCAGGCTCTTTCACAATTTTAGAAAATATTCTTTGACTGTCCTTTCATCTATCTGTGCCTTTTCTACTTTCTTTCTAGGATTCCTGTTATATATATTGTGGCTTCCAGAATTCATCCTTCATTTCTTGTCTCTTCTGTCACTAATTTTCATTGTCCCTCCAAGTTCTAGGAGAATGTTTGGTGTTCCCTCATCCCCTTCAATAATTTGAGTTTTTGGTAGCATGTGTTCTGTTGTCCATTCCATCTTCCATCATTTTAAATGAGATAGTACTATTAAAAAATATCAGCTCCAAGCAATCTTTCCCTCATACTGTGCCCTCTTCATGTCTGCTTGCCCCATTTTCACAGATCCAGTGCCTTCTTGAGTCAAGTGTCTTCTTAAAATATTGAGAATTTTATGAAGAAAAAAATTGTCCTGTCAGTTGGAGTGAGACCTTTTCAGCAGAGACCGTTTCAAAGTGGTTCCTTCCCTTTGAACTGCAGGGTTTCCACATGAGCCTAGTGATTTGTCCGTGCCTGTTGCTCCTTACCGAAGGAGGGCTCCTAGGCAAATCGGTGTTGTGATTGTTTCTATGAAAACTTGGTGTCCATTCCCGGCCAAATCCTTCATTCGAAGGGAGCAAGAAAATGTATCTACCTGGCCAGATAAGAGATTTCATGAACTGGAGTGTCCTAAGTAACTCAGTTTTGTCTTTTTGTGGTGTGGATGCTTGCAGTATGGAAACCATGACCACTTTAGACCCATGCTTGGCATACCCTCTTCCTCCAGCTTCTTACCCCGCCAACGCCTGGCCTTCTCCTCAAAGTGGCAGCTCTTCCCAGCAACACATTCTGGGGACTGTGAGAACCACGGGTTGTGTGCATTTAAGGCTGTCCCACAGCAGGCAAGAGGCCCGCCCTCTCGGTGCCCTGTTGCCTGTCATACCTTCCTCTTCTTTTGAGTTTGAGGGTGAGCTCTGCCCTCGGAATCGGCTTGCCGTATTTACCAGGATGCTGCTCTTTCCAAGTGGACACTCATGGGTCAGCCCTCGTTGCCCCTTCTTTGGTCTCATCCCTCCTAAACGTATCCCGCACGCCGCCTTGCAATTTCTGGCATATTGAGCACCTTTCTCTTATATTTAGTGCCAGCGAAAGTTTTGACTTAATTCAATGGTGCCCTGATCATCTCCTTGGGGAATCTAGGAATGGGGGCAGGTCGAGAGACCTGAGTCGGTACCGACATCTTGCCAGGAAGCTTCCCCTCCCCGCTTTTGTTGGCTATTAAATTCTGAATATGTTCTCAGTCATGGATGTCCCCCTGTCTAGGAAAAATAAGGTCATAAATATTAAGATTGAGCGATGAGAATGGACAGGTGAGTAAGAATGAAAAGCTTCAGTGACTGCGTGAAGCCGGGAAGATTGGATTTCAGTATTGGGCTTATTTAGCTCGGGAATGTGCCTTTAGTGAAGCTCCTGATTGTCACTTTAAGAAATTTGGGATGAAATAGCCCCAGTAACGTGCTGGACAGCAAAACCAAGGAAGTCAGGGCTGGGTTACATTTAAGATGACCGACTGTCCCTGTTTGTCTGTGCGGGAGGGGATTTCTGGCAAAGTCCTGGGCATGAATCGGTCACCCTAGTGGAAATTATGCCTTTGCATCTGTGGTCTTTTCTATATGAGATGAGATTTCATGCTACACTGAATGTCCAGAGCTCTCCTGACCCACCGACAGAGCATGCAGCACTTAGCCAGCAAAGAGTGAGAGCTGCTTTTCTGTTGGTTTTGTTGGGTACATTCTACAAACTCTGATTCCACTTGAATATGGAATCAGTTTTTAGCTGCATCCTGAAATAGCTCCGGCAAATAGACATTCTCTAATATTGTCTTCTTAAAAATGATGAGGGGTCGTCATCTTTAAAGCTAAAAATGTCTGTAGTGTATCCTTTAAGATGTACGGTCCATGATGTTGGAGCCACTTTCACAGACTTCGAGGTTTAGATGAGTTAGTAGCCCTTTGGTGCAAATTACAGGACTCTTTCTAGAAGCCATAAAGGATTAGGGACAGTTGGGAGCATTTCAGAAGGGTTGTTTGATTAGGAAGTTGCCAAGGATTTGAATAAAGGTACAGGCCTCAGAGTGTTACTTCTGATTTTGTGTTTGTCACTTGACCTGCATCAGACTAGTTGCCCTTCAGTGGAACAAAAATACTTAGCAAATGTTCATTAAGATGTTTTCTCTTTCTTTATGATGTTCGTGAATGCTAGCGTTACTGGCATAGGAGTAGTGAGGCTTTTATTTGGGTAGATGAGATGTATTTCAGCCCTTTATGGGAATCTGGCCTAGGGAACCTCCTCTAACCTCTGCTTTTGGTTTTGTTTTGTTCTTTTGATCCTGAAACTCCCTTTAGGCAAAATAGTCCAGGTTAACCAGAAATTCTCAGGTGTGTCCTTAACCAGAGGCCTGAGAGGGGGGCAAGCTGGAAAGGAGACGGGTCATTCAGCCTTCTTCATCAGACCTTAAGCCACACTTCCGAGCCCAAATGCCAGGGTTGGGTCAGCTCTGATCCTCTGTTTTTGCCTTGTGGTCCTTTTCTTTGCATTGAAAACCCCATGTGTATCACTGACATCTCCATCCTTACCTCTCATTGCATTTTGTAATACTGTTTACACAACTTCCTAATGTTTTGTGACCTACTCATCTTCATTTTATTTTTCTGTGAAGACCCCTAAAATTGGTCTTAATTTTGCTCTCTCCCCTGCTTTCCTTACCCAATCCACTGGCAGGCCTCTGGGTTTTTCTCTCTAACATTCTGAATCTAATCGCTGCTCACCATCTCCCCCTCTGTCACCGTGGTCCGAGTCACTGTCCACTCCCACGTGGGGTGTGGCGCCAGTTTCCCTGCTGGTCTTCCTGCTTCAAAGCCTGCCCCTTTGGGTCCTCTCTCTTTTCCAGAAAGCTGCCAGAGTGCTCTACTCAGACTTGGATCACATTTTCCCGCTGCATAAAAGTTTCTAATGGTTTCCCATTGTATCTAGAATTAAACCGCAAATTCTGACCATGACCTATACAGAGACTTCCTTCAATTGTTGAACTTCCCCTTCCGTGCTGAGCACCGTGCCGCAGTCTCAAGTACAGCAGGCTCAGCTCTTTGGCCTCAGGTCTTCCTTATGCTTGGAATGCTCTCATCCCAGATGTTGGCATTGCTAGGCTCCTCATTCAGATCTTGAGTCAATTTAATTGTCCCCAGTGATAGTTCTGTATAGAGTAGTGCATTACTCCCGTGTACCCCTACCGACTCTGAAGCTTCTAAAATTATCCTTTATTTTCTTCATAGCACCCTATATCTGAATTTCTTGTTTATTTACTCATTATGTATATTCCCCATCAAAATGTAACCTCCGTGAGAGCATGGACATTGTTTTGTTCACTGTGCCTAGAATAGTGCTTGACACATAGTAGTTGCTCATCCAAATATTAAATTAAATGATGTAAATGAGTATTTTCCTTTGCTATGAGAACACTCCAGAGTAACTATGTAGTTATATGACTGTATGTTAGTCTCAAGATGGTGAGTTATGGAATTGGTGACTTATGGATGGTGAGTTACAGAATTGCGACTTCTCAGTTCACAATATCTTTTTTTAAAAAAAGAGTTTACTTTTTATAATAGGTTAGGCTCATCGCAAAATTGAGCAGAAAGTACAGAGAGTTGCCCTATACCTCTATCCCCATGCGTACACAGCCTTTCCCACTGTCTCCGTCGTGTATCAGAGGGGTACATTCGTTACAATTGATTAACCTACGTTGACATGTCATTATCACCCAGGTCTATCCTTTATATTAGAGTTCATTCTTGGTGTTGTATATTTTATGGATATCTTTTATGGATTTAAAAAATGTACTATGACCTATATCTCCATTATAGTATCATACATGATAGATTCACTGGCCTAAAAATCCCCTCTAATCCTCTTCATCCTCTCCCCCACACTCAACCCCTGGCAACTTTGTACTTTCTCTATAGTTTTGTCTTTTCCAGAATGCTGTATAATTGGAATCTTAGAAGATGCAGCCTTTTCAGACTGGCTTCTTTCACTTGGTCGTATGTATTTAAGTTTCCTCATTTCTTTTCCTGACTTGATAGCCCATTTCTTTGTAGTGCTGAATATACCATTACCTGAATGGGCCACAGTTTATCGGTTCAGCTACTCACAGACAGTTTGGTTGCTTCCAAGTTTTGGCAGTTGTTGATAAAGCTGCTGTCCACATCTGTTCACAGGTTTTTGTGTAGACATAAGTTTTCAGCTCATTTGGGTGAATAACAAGGAGTGCAATTGCTGGGTCTTATGATGAGAGCATGTTTAGTTTTGTAAGAAATCACCAAATGGCCTTCCAAAACACCTGTATCATTTTGCATTCCCACCAGCAATGAGTGTTCTTTTGTTCCAGTATTTTTGTCAGCATTTGGTGTTACTCAGTTATCAATGGATTTTGGCCATTCTCTTAGGTGGGTAGTGGTGTCTTGTTTTAATTTGCAATCCAATGACAAATGATACTGAGCATCCTCTCATATGCTTATTTTTGATCTGTACATGTTCTTTGGTGGGGTGTCTGTTGAGATCTTCTGCCTATTTCTTTAATAAAGTTGTTTTCTTGTTGTTGAGTGTTAAGAGTTCTTTGTATTTTTTGAATTACAGTGCTTTATTGGGCACACCTTTTGCAAATATTTTGCCCGAGTCTGCAGCTTGTCTTCTTATTCTCTTGACTGTGTCTTTCACAGGACAGTGTTTAATTTTTATGAAGTGTAGTTTATCAATTATTTCTTTCCCGGGTTGTGCCTTTGTTATTGTATCCCAACAGTCATCACCATGCCCAAAGTCATCTAGATTTCTTCTTATGTTATAATTTTCTAGGAGTTTTGTACTTATACATTTTATATTTAGATCTATGATCCATTTTGAGTTAATTTTTGTGAACAGTGGAAAGTTTGTGTCTAGATGGATTTTTTTTTTTTGGCACGTGGATGTCCCCTTGTGCCAGCACCATTTGTTGAAGAAACTATCTTTGCTCCATCATGTTGCCTTTGCTCCTTTGTCAAAGATCTGTTGATGATATTTATACGGCTCTCTTTCTGAATTCTCTTTTTTTCTGTCCCATTGATCTATTTGCCTATTCTTTTGGCCAATAAAATCTTGCCTTGATTGCTGCAGCTCTACAGTAATTCTTGATGTTGGGTAAATTGGTCTTCCAACTTTGTTCTTCTTCAATATTGTGTTGGCTATTTTGGGTCTTTTGCCTCTCTGTATAAACTGTAGGATCAGTTTGTCAGTATCCACAAAATAATTTGCTGGGATTTTCATTGGGATTGCATTGAATCTATAAGTCACGTTGGGAAGAACAGACATCTTGACAATATGAGTCTTCCTATCTATGAACATGAACTATCTTTCCATTCATTAGTTCTTTGATTTTGTATATCAGGAATTTTTGGTTTTCTTTATGTAGATTCTTGTATGTACTTTTTTAGATTTTATATCTACGTGTTTTATTTGGGGGGACACTAATGTAGTTGGTAATGTGTTTTTACTTTCAAATTCCACTTACTCGTTAGGAAAGTGACTTGTATGTTAACGTTATATCCTGCAACTATGCTGAAATTGCTTATTAATTCCAGGGTTTTTTTGTTTGGTTTTGTTTTTGTTTTTTTGGTCAGTTCATTTGGAATTTTCTACAGTCACATCATCTATGAAGAAAGATAATTTTATTTCTTCCTTCTCAGTCTGTACACCTCCTCTCCTCTCCTCTCCTCTTCTTTCTTTTCTTGTCTCATTGCACTAGCTGGCACTTCCAGTGTGCTATTGGAAAGGAGTGGTGGGGGCACCTGGGTGGCTCAATTCGTTAAGCATCCTACTCTTGATTTTGGCTCTAGTCATGGTCTCTCAGTTCATGAGTTTGAGCCCCACACTGGGCACTGTGCTTATGGCACAGAGCCTACTTGGGATTCTCTCTCTCCCTTTCTTTCCCTGCCCTGCTCATGCACATGTGCGCACTCTCTCGCGCGTGCACGTGCTCAAAATAAATTAATAAATATTTAGAAAAAAAGAAAAGGAATGGTGAGAAGAGACATGCTTGCCTTGTTCCCAATCTTACTGAGAAATCAAGTTTAAGTATTATGTTAACTACAGGTTTTTTGTAGATGCTCTTTATCACATTGAAGAAGTTACTCATTAGTCCCAGTTTAGTGAGAGTTTTTATTATGAATTTGTGTTGGATTTTGTCAAATGTTTATTTCTGCATCTATTGGTATGATCATTTGATATTTCTTCTCTAGTCTGTTGATGTGATAGATTATATTAATTGATTTTCAAATATTGAGCCAGCCTTGCATACCTGGGTAAATTCCAGTTGGTTGTGGTATATAATTCTGTAAGATATATATAAAAGTATTTAAAATATGTTGGATTCTATTTTCTACTACTGTATTTTGTTGAGGATTTTTTTGCATCCATGTTCTTGAGAGATATTAATTTGTAGTTTTCTTGAAATATCTGTCTGCTTTTGGTATTAGTGTTTTGCTGGTCTCTTAGAATGAATTAGGAAGCCTTCCTTCCACTTTTTTCTTCTGGAAGAGTCTGTAAAGAATAGGCATAGTTTCATCCTTAAATGGTTGGTAGAATTCACCAGTAAACCCATCTGGGCCTGGTGCTTTCTGTTTAGGAGGGTTATTAATTTTGATTCAATTTCTTTAGTACATATAGGCCTATTCAGATCATATTTTTATTATGTGAGTTTTGGAAGATTGAGTCTTCCAAAGGAATTGGTCCTTTTCATCTACGTTACCAAATTTGTGGGCAGAGAACTATTCATACTATTACTTTATTAGCCTTTTAATATCCATATGATCTGTAGAGATGCCCCTTTTCTTATTTCTGGTATTGTAATTTGTGGTTTTCCTCTTTTTTTCTTAGTCTGGACAGAGGTTTGTTGATTTTATTGATCTTTTCAGAGAACCAGCTTTTTTTCATTGACTTTCCCTGTTAATTTTCTGTTTTTGATTTCCTTGGTTTCTGTTCTAATTATTATTTTTTTCTTTTTATTTTAGATTTAATTTGCTCTCCATTTTTTAAATTCCTAAGGTTGAAGCTTTTATTACAGAGCTTGGATCTTTCTTTTGTAATATATGCATTCAGTGTGTTAAATTTTCCTCTTTGAAGGGCTTTTGCGCATCCCATAAATTTTGATGTTGTATTTTCATTTCCATTTAGTTAAAAATACTTTAAAATTTCTTTTGAGATTTCTCTTTGGCCATGCTATTTAGAAGTATGTTGCTTAATATCTTAAGTGTTTTGGGATTTTCCAGCAGTCTTTCTGTTACTGATTTCTAGTTTAATTTCTTATGGTCTGAGAGCAAACATTGTATGATTTCTATTCTTTTAAATTTTGGGTTGTGTGTGCGTGTGTGTGTGTGTCCCAGGATGTGATCTATCTTGGTGAATGTTCCATAGGAGCTTCAGAAGAATGTGTATTCAGCTCTTGTTGGATGAAATAGTCTGTAGATATCAGTTATATCCAGTTGATTGATGGTATTCTTGAGTTCACCTGTGTCTTCACTGATTCTATGCCTAATGGATCTATCCATTTCTGATAGGGGGTGTTAAAGTTTCCAACTATAATAGCAGATTTGTCTATTTCTTCTTTCTATTCTATTAGATTTTGCTTCACATAATTCAACTCTGTCTTATAAGGCACATACACATTAAGGATTGTTGTACCTACACGGAGGATTGACTTCTTTATTGTTATGTAATGCCCTCTTATCCCTGATAACTTCCTTGTTTTGAAGCCTGCTCTGTCTGAAATTAATATAGGTGCTCCAGCTTTGTTTTGATCAGTGTTAACATAGAATATTTTTTTCTCCATCCCTTTATTTTTAATTTATATATGTCTTTATACTTAAGTGAATTTCCTATAGACAACATATAAATTGGGTTTTGTTTTTGCATCCACTCTGATAATCTCTGTCTTTTAATCGGTGTATTTACTCCATTGACATTGAGAATGATTATTGATATAATTTATTTATTCATTTTTTTAATGTTTATTTATTTTTGAGAGAGAGAGAGGGAACAAGCGAGGAGGGGCAGAGAGAGAGGGAGACACAGACTCTAAAGCAGGTTCTAGGCTCTGAGCTGTCAGCACAAAGTCTGATGCAGGGCTTGAACCCACAAACCATGAGATGATGACCTGAGCCGAAGTTGGACACTTAACCGACAGAGCCACCCTGGTGCCCCTAATATAATTGATTTCATAGCTACCTTATTTGTTAATGTTTTCTATTTGTTGCCCTTGTTCTTTGTTTTGATTTTTCTCGTTGGCCATCATTTCTTCAGATATAAATTTTTTTCTGTCATTCTCCCCTTTCTGAGAATCCAATTATATTTATGTTAAACTAATTAATAGTATCCCAGGTCATTGATGCCTTTTCACTTACCTGCAGTCTTTTTTTATCTGTGTGCTTTGGTTTTGGATGGTTTCTATTTCTGTGTATTCTAGTTCATTGATTTTTTTTCCTGCAGTGCCTAAAGTGCTATTAATCTAATTCGGTGTTGTTTTTTTTTTTTATTTCAGATACTACATTTTTAATCTTTATAAGCTTCATTTTACTTATTTATATATATGAAAGCTATATATATGAAAGAAAAGGAAGATATGTATACATCTTATATATACCTATGTGTCATGTATCATATATGTCAGATGTATCTTTCATTTCTCCTCTCCTACTTTTTTTTTAATAGGGTTTTACTTTTAAGTCATCTCAACACCCAATGTGGGGCTCAAACTTAAAACCCTGAGATCAAGCATCACATGCTCCACTGACTAAGCTAGCCAGGCACCCCCTTCTCTGTTACTTTTTAAATGGATGCTGGATATTGTGCATTTTATTTGTTTGGTGTCTGATTTTGTTAAATTCTTTTAAATAGTGTTGGGTATTGCTCTAGTGACTAATTATATTATTTGGAATAACCTGAATCCTTTGGACGCTTGCTTTTAAGCTGTTAGGTGGATGTAGGGCGGCCTTTGACATAGAACTAAGTTAACCCTGCTACTGAGATGATGCTTTTCCAAGGACTCCATCCATTCTCCCAAGTAGCAGGAGCCATTCTAGGTCTGCGAAACAAAAACCTCCCTAGCCCTGTGTGAGGTCTGAGATTTGTTCAGCCTGTTGTTTGCTGATGCTTCTTCTCCTGTCCTTGGGAAGTTTTCATTTATACACGCACTGGTCAGTGCTCATATGAAGACTTTTTTTTTTTTTTTTTTTTACTTTTATTTATTTTTGAGAGACAGAGCATGAATGGGGGAGGGGCAGAGAGAGAAGGAGACACAGAATCCGAGGCAGATTCTAGGCTCTGAGCAAACTGTCAGCACAGAGCGTGACGAGGGGCTCGAACCCACGAACCGTGAGATCGTGACCTGAGCCGAAGTCAGATGCTCAACCGACTGAGCTACCCAGGCGCCCCTCTCAGCCGAAGACTTGAAGGAACCCTTCCACCGATTTCCACTTGCTTTCTCTCCGTGCAGGTTCTCCTCCTCCAGTGTTCTGTTGTACAAATCCTTGTTGCCTTGGCCTTCCCAAGCTCCAGTTTCCGTCCTCACAACTCAGCAAGAAGGAAAACTGAAAACTCTGGGTTCTCTCTGACTCCCCCCCTCTCTGTTCTGGTTTTGAAACTGTTCCAGGTAGTAAGCTAGGGCAATTTTAGGGCTCACCTATTTTAGTTTTCTATCCTGGGGATTGTATCTTGCTCTGTTTTCCAGTGTCAGAAATCTTTGTTTCTTATTTTTGGTCCATTTCATAGCTGTTTCAGGTAGGAAGGCAAACCTTGTCACTGTTCAGAACCTCCAGAATGTTCAGAAATGGGAGCCCATCAGTTGACATTTCGCATTTCCGTTATTTTGTTTAGAAGTTAATTTTCCTGAGATGTAAGGGGTGTGCTGGTCTTTGTCTTTTAGTGTAAATCATTGTGGGTCTTGGTATCTTGGTAAGAACCCCTGTTGCCTATCTAGGAAATCATACACTGCTGGGGAATAGTACTGTTCAGTTCTCCTCTTTGTAATAGAGGGAGTGATGTCCTAAGCAGAGGTGATAGAGATTTTTTGCCTGACATGTGGCATCATTTCTTAGACTATGCAACAACTCAGCCATTGGTTTTCTTCCACTGCGTGTGGTTTTCAGCTTATTTTTCGGCTGATGAATTCACCACCTACTCCATTTTTGGGTTGTGAATCCATAGGCTTGAATTCTGTTCTGAGAGCCAAAACTTTGCAACTGCTGAGTTGGTTGGTTTTTTGCCTGGAAAATTGTTAGGGCAAAATTGATATTTTGTTTGGGGAGAGAAAGAGGCAGATTTTCAGATGAAAGCTGTTCCACCCCAAATAATTTAAAAAAAATTTTTTTTGGCTTATTATCTAAAGGCATGGGTCAAATTTGATGTATCATGAGAATGAGAAAGAAGTTCATAAATAGTAAACTTAGTGGTGGGACAGCATCATAAGACCACACATAATAAGTAGGGTAACCATATGTACTGTTTGCTAAAGACAGTCCTGGTTTACACTTGTTGTTCTGGAATAATTAACATCCCCGTTCACCCTTGGGTAATGTAATGGTTTTGATGTCTGTCCCACCACTGTTACACACATACAAAGTCATTCTAGTTATAAATAATGGCTTAAAGAATACAAAGTAGATGTTAATTCCTTGGCTATTGCTGTTCTCAAATAATGGATTTACTGTTTACTTTGTATGTTTGTTGAATAATTTGTTATAGTGACTAATAAATGTGTGTATGTGTGTGTGGTTTCATTTTATGTTTTTCAATTTTTGGTATTTTTCCTACAGATGATCTCAATGCCACCCACCAACACTGCGTTTTGGCTGGTTTACCACCTCGGTTTAGTTCCACCCACCGAGTGGCAGAGGTAAGTGTAAATAAAAATGTGTTTCAAACTTAATTGGATGTGACAGTAGTGGTTGAATGAACAATTTCACATAGAGTTTTGGAAGAGTATTTGATAGGAAAATTGCTTCCATCGAACTTGACTTGAGCCTTTATTTACTTGCTTTTTCAGCTTTGAGTTGTGTTGGATACAGTTTTAGAAAGTGCATTCACAGCATGGGATAAGTATATTTTGCTTTGGGCCTATGTTTCTTGGAGAATGTAAAACATCATTGGCAGGTGTTACTAGTTAGAGATTTTCTTAGGGGTTTGTATCTGTCAAGGTCAAGGACAGGAGATGGCCAGAAGGAAATGGGGTGGATTTGTGTGCTTGTGCATGTGTTAGCTGTAACTGGCTCTGATGGTTGGGAATTTACATTTCCCTTAACTTTTTGGTCAGGCTTCTGGGCATGTGAATGTAAATTAAGGAGAAAGTTACAGCGGTGCCAAGGAATTTTTGAGCTCCCCAGTTGTGTTCCTAACCCAGGCTTTATTGCTCAATTCTGCCACCACTTGCACTGGCCGATGGTCAGCTGATTAGACCAGTTCAGAATGGAACCCTAAGAGGTGAGGAAAAACTCCGAATAGTCACCCTGGGGTACTGTGTGATCCGTTAAGAAGGCTTCCATAGAGCAGGGGAATAATCATGAGAAGGATGACAAGTTGACCTGGTATCCAAGCATGTTATCTGTGCCTTTGCTTTGTAGGTTGACTTTTCTTTTTTTTTAATGTTTTTTTTTTTAATGTTTACTTATTTTTGAGAGAGAGAGACAGAGCACAAGCAGAGGAGGAGCAGTGGGAGAGGGAGACAGAGAAACTGAAGCAGGGTCCAGGTTCTGAGCTGTCAGCACAGAGCCAGATGCGGGGCTCGAACCCACAAACCATGAGCTCATGACCTGAGCCGAAGTCAGACACTTAACCGACTGATCCACTCAAGCGCCCCTGTAGGTTGACTTTTCATCGTACCACAGGGGGACCCAGGGTGGGAATTTGGGCAGAAGGGATACAACAAAGTAGCAGGGAAACACAAGCACACGACCTTTTCAGTCCTGAGACCGAGTCTGCAAGGCAGTGGTACGTTTTTCGGTAATTCCATAGCTTTTCTCGTGAACTGGTCATGTTGCTATGGGGCAGAGAGGCACGAGTGTCTACTGAGTCAAGATGCCAGCCAGCCCATCAAACATTCTTTCCTGACTTCCTCCTTATGTCCCTTTCTCCTCTCTTACATTCACTCATCTGAATATTTTAGTGCCAAGGGGCGCCTGGATGGCCCAGTTGGCTGAGCATCTGACTTCGGCTCAGGTCATGATCTCCCAGTTCATGAGTTCGAGCCCCGCGTCGGGCTCTGTGCTGACAGCTCAGAGCCTGGAGCCTGCTTCGGATTCTGTGTCTCCCTCTCTCTCTGCCCCACCCCCATTTGCGCTCTGTCTCTCTGTCTCTCTCAATAAATAAATAAATATTTGAGTGCCTGTTACGCATTCAGTAGCACTACAGGCTCAAGAGGTGGAGCCATCAACATCATCAACGTGACAACTCTGGCCACTACCTTTGTTGAACTTCCATGTTAGTTAGGGAGACAGATACCAAAGAAACAGACAGGTAATTATCTTTGAGACCTAAAAGTAAGTTCTCTTAGGAAGTTGGGAAGGACTGTCTGAGTGGAGGGGGGAACATAAGAGTGAATGCATGATCGAATGGACCAACGAATGAATGAATTAACTCTTTATTGGATGCTTTCCCTGTGCCAGGCTCTTGGCTGACTCTCAAGCCTGGGTGATTTAGGGATGCCATTACCCTTAGTAGAAATGGCAGTTTAAGATATTAAGGGAAGACAGTAGTGCGTTCAGTTTTGAACAGGCTGAATTGGAGCTGCTCCATGGAGCGGTCCAGCAGACAAATGCAAATAAGGGATTAAAACTCTCCTCCTTCACCTCCTGCAATAAGTACATACCTACACAGAAGCCTCCAAAAGGAGCCTTGCAGAGTATAGTTTGAACAGTACCCCTGTGGCCTTACTTTTTTCCAGGCAGACCAATTTTATTAGAGTTAGCAGTGCTTTCAGAATATCCTGAGGGTTAGCATTTTCTGCTTAGTCACAGCTGTGAGCTGTGTTTGCATCATCTCATTTTTAGGCAACATTGTGAGGATTAATTAACTTTTAAATAGCGAGGTGGGTACATATGGTAATGCTATGGGGAGAAAAACATTATATCAAATCTAGGTCTTTTATAATCTCTGTACTTCAGTTCAAGATAAATGATATTTTTTTTCACTAATTAGACACATCCAATGTGAATGATGTGACCATCTTGCTTTCTGTATTATAGATCAGGTCAGCACACTATGGCCCATGGGCTAGCCAGCTGTTTTTTATAAATAAGGTGTTAATTGAAACACAGCCACACTCCTCTGATTCCATGTCGTTTATGGCTGCTCTGGAGTTAGAGGGGCAGAGCTGAGCAGTTGCAAGAAGACCTACGGCCCGCGAGCCTAAAATACTTACTATCTGGCCTTTTAAGAAGAAGTCTACTGACTCTGTGATATGTGATCTTATGTATAAGGCTTTAATACTCACTGTAAAGTAAAAAGTAATTTTGGAAAAATCATTTTAAGGTGATTTTATCACCTTAAAATGATTTTATTTCTGTGCAAAGTCAAAAATGCTGATGTTCAAAGCTGGTGAAGTTACAGTGAAACACATTCATATAGTTCTGGAAGGTTTTCTAATTCGTATACTTTTTGGAGAACTAGGTGGGGATGTGTTAAATTACCATAAAAATACTCATATTTTTGATCTCCTAACACTACTTTTGGGAATCAAACCTAGTAAACAATTCAAAAGAAATATATATATATATATATATGTATGTATATGTATATATATGTGTGTCTATGTATATATATGTATATGTGTATGTATATATGCATATGTATGATATATACGTATGTATGTGTGTGTATATATACGTCTATATATGTATGTGTATATATGTTTATATGTGTGTATATATATAATACAAAGGTGTTTAGAGTGATTAAGAGCAGTGAAAAGTTGGACAGAGCTTCAGTGCCTTTGTGGCACATGACTAGTTAATTAAATTGTCATCACCTCCATGAGCAACCACTTGAAAATGGTAGTTTTGAATACTTACATACACAGAAAAACAGACGATACACTGTTGCATACTTACTGATCACAACTGTGTGGACCAAGACTCATGCACCAAAAAAATAATAAAAATAGGGGAAGGAGACAGGATCATGTTTTTATCTTACTTAGAAATTCTTATTTCATGATACATTAGTGTTTTCAGTAAGAAAAGAGGGAAACGACTTTTTCTGACATGAAAGTTACGTTACTATTTCCCTCGATAGAAGAGGGGGAAAATCCATGCAGTGTTACAGCCCTCACTTATTTTATGAATGTCTTCTTGCTTGTCTCACCTGTGCCAAACAAAAAGATTTGCGATTTTCTTCCTACTCAAAGTATGTAGGAAGCAGACTGTCTTAAGGAAGTGATGTTCTGAAATTCAGTTTAGTTAATCAGAGAAGAAATCTAGTTAGTTTTTTGGTTACATGTGACTAGATTATGTCTGATGGCTCTTGACCTTTATTTGATTTTAGTTGTCTTCTGTTTGGAACAGAGGAACTCCATTCTCCTGAATATCTTTTTTTTTTAATTTAAATTTTATATATAATTATATTTTGAATAGGTAATTACTCAAATGGTTCAGAATCCAAAAAGGACCCAAGAATAAATAGTTTAAAGTCTCTCTCTTCCTCCTAAAGCCAACCAGCCCCTTCTCCCCAGAGGTACCCAGAGTTACCAGATTCTTACTCTTTTGTCTGTGATGCCTAATATGTATACAAGCAAATATGTGTTGATATTTTTATACAAATGGTAGCCTATTCTATATACTATTCTGCACTTTTGTTTTAATGTTTTGGTGATAACTGCTTATCAATAAGTAATTCTTGGAGTAGACAATGGTGTTTTTTGATATGACACCACAAGCACAAACAACCAAAGAAAAAATAGATAAATTGGACCTCATCAAAGTTAAAAACTTTGATACTCCAAAAGATTCCATCAACAAAGTGGAAAGAGAAACTACAGAGTGAGAAAGTATTTTCCCATTACTTGTCTCACAAGGTACTCGTGTCTGGAATATATAAATAACTGTTACAACCCATTAAATAAAAAGATACATAATCCAATATTTTTAAATGACAAAGGATGTGAATAGACACGTCTGCAAAGTAGGTCTACAAACGGCCAATAAACACATGAAAAGATGTTGAACATCATTAGTCATCAGGAAGATGCAAATTTGAAAACCCCAGTGAGATATCACTTCACACCCACTAGAATGGCAATGATTAAAATCACAGTAACAAGTACTGGTGAGGATGTGCAGACACTTGGAACCCTCATGTGCTGCCGGAGGGAATAGAAGATGGTTCAGCCACTTTGGACAACAATGTGACACTTCCTCAAAATTTTCAATACCATATGACCCAGCAATTCCATATTCGAGAGAAATGAAAACTTCTACATGAATGGTCTTGACAGCTTGAGTCATAATAGCTGCTAAAAAAGGGAAACAACCTAAAGGTTCATCATACAATGAATGGAAAGGCAAAAGTGGTAGATCCTTACAATCAAATATGATTTGGCAAGAAAAGGGAATGAATTCCTGATACCTGCTACAGCATGTGTGAACCTTAAAATGTCATGCTCAGTGAAAGAAGCCAGTCACAAAAGATCATCTGTTGTATGATTGTATTTACATGAAATGTCCAGGATAGCCAAGCCTGTAGTCACAGAAAGTAGAATCATGATGGTCTAGAGCAGGGAAGGTTGGCAGAAAGGGGAGGAGATGACACAGAGTTTGTTCAGGGGTACAGAGTGTGTTTTGGGGAGATGACAAAAATGGTCTAAAATTAATTGTTAAAACGGTTGCCGGGGCTCCTGCGTGGCTCAGTCAGTTGAGCGTTCAACTTCGGCTCAGGTCATGATCTTACAGTTCGTGTGTTTGGGCCCCGCGTTGGGCTCTGTGCTGACAGCTAGCTTAGAGCCTGGAGCATGTCTTCGGATTCTGTGTCTCCCTCTGTCTCTGATCCTCCCCTGCTCACGCTGTCTCTCTCTCTTTCAAAAATAAATAAAACATAAAAAAAATTAAAAACAATAACAAAAACAAAAACGGTTGCCTAACTGTGAACATACTGAAAACAGTGAATTGTATGCTTTTGATGTGTGACTTTTCTGATGTGTGGATTATGTCTGAATAAAATTGTTCTCCCACCTTCCACCACTCCCCCTACTCCAATGAGTAGGCCTCATTGTAGGCTCTTTACAACAGATAAAACTCTGTCCACCCAGGAAAAAAGTCACCCCCTCCCTGTTTTTGACTGAAAGCGTGACTCCACCATAGTTTACTTAACGGGCCCCTACTGATGGGAAATTCAGGTTGTTTCCAGTCTTTTGTTGTAATAAATGGCATTGTGGTTAGTAACCTCTCATGTAGGTCACTTGATACTTCGGAAAGTAAAGGTTTGAACACAACATGTTTATAGACAGAATGTCATTTCATAAGCGGTTGTAGGAGTGGCTCAGGGACAAAAGTGAGTGGTGACTCAGCACCACTTTTTGTTTTTTCTTGGTAGCAAATTAGAGCTGCCTGCTGTTGCGCTCCCAGTGCTCTGAGATCTTTATATTAAAATACACATTAGTCAGGCTTCTGTTTTTGGCACCGTCACTTTGTTTTTCCCAGGCTTATCCACGACACCTTGCATGAAATGGCAGTAACTGTACAAAGGACTTTTATAACCAGGGCATTAGCCTTCAAGGTTCTTTCTAGGGGATCTGTTTGAATTATATACATTAAAATAAAAATCCTTGAGTGATACATTTTCCTCGTTGGGTCTAAAGGATAGTTGTAGCTTTTTATCATTCTAGGAAATCACGTTGTCATCATCTGCATCCTCTCCTTTTCCGACAGACGTCATTCAGAGGAGGAGTTTGTCCATTTGACCTGTTTTTCTCCCACAGACACAGAGAGGGATGAACTAAGTTATCTGCCCTTGCCCATACCAAGGTACTCAGTGAGATCTTGAACATGCCTTGAGGGCACGAGCCACGTATTTTCCAAATTTCCCTTCTACCAAGGACCTGCAGCTGTGCACTGTATGGCTTTTGCAGAAGAGGAAAATGAGTTCTTTGCCCCATGTTTATAACTTCAGTTTTGTGTGCGTGCCGGTAGTGTTCCATTTTGTGAGCTGCCAAACCAATCAGGCTGGTTACCTTTCTTTCCCATTGTTAGGTTCAGGGCACTTAAAATAAAGTCAGTGTCTTTGACGTCTTGGTTAATTAGTCATTCAGCCAATAACTGCCCACTAAGTTTCTTTTATATTTAGTACTTGGTTCCAGATGCTGCAATATGTGTAGAAAGAAATATATAATAAGGGGCGCCTGGGTGGCTCAGTCAGTTGGGCATCTGACTTCAGCTCAGGTCATGATCTCGAGTTCATGAGTTCAAGCCCCGTGTTGGGCTCTGTGCTGACAGCTCAGAGCCTGGAACCTGCTTCTGAATCTGTGTCTCCCTCTCTCTCTGTCCCTCCCCTGCTCGTGCTCTGCCTCTGCTTCTGTCTCTCTCAAAAGTAAACATTAAAAAAATAAAAAAATGAAATATATAATGAAATGGTGTGTGTGTGTGTGTGTGTCTGTGTGTGTGTCTGTGTGTGTGTATACACACACATGGCTTTAGCCTCAGGGAGCCCACTGTTTTATGGTCTAAGGCCCATAGAATGAAAGAAAACCAGCCAGAAGAGTGGCCCAAGTGAAGGCAAGCTCGCAACACAGATCCCAGTGAGCAGGCCACTATAGGATTTCTCAAGTTGAATAGGGGCTGAGCTGTGGGGGCCTCAGGTGAATGTGTGGACAAGGGACAAATGGGGATACCCCTAAGGAAGAATTGATGGTACACTTGAGTTTTGCTCCTGGTCCTGATGGCCGGTTCTGTCTCTGCAGTGTTCCACCGGAACCTTGGATTACATCTTACAGCGCTGCCACATCGCTCTACAAAATGTCCGGGACGAGGCAGGCAGTGGTGGTGTTTCCTTGAAATGCTTTGAGCCTGGCGTTCTGAAACAAGGAGAGGAAATCCACAATGAGGTGAGGACTTTCAAGAACTGGGAAGCTGCTCACAAGCTAACCGGTTGATCTGCCGTAATGTCATATGGGGATAAGACCTGAAATTCCTCAGTGAGAGACAAAGAATAGTTTGCTACTTACGGCAGTAGCAGTAGCCAGAGTATCGGCATTTTTGTGCCACTTCTGCAAGCCTCTCTTTCCACGGAGCAGGCCCCGTAACATATACACATGCAGGGGTTGTGTTATAGGAGAGGGACTTGAGCAAAGGGAGCCTGAATCTTTTAAAATAGGTAGTAAGCACGCCTGACGTTTGCTCCAAACAAGACACTGTCTTTATCCTCCAAGTCTGTTAGCATCCCTGCCCTTTGTCCTGGAGGAGAAGCTGTATCGTCCAAGGCTGTTCACTAAACCAGCCATTCTTGCAATAAGGAGGCCGAGATAGAGGGGAGTTAGAACCTTGCTCACAAGACACGCAGAAGCACAGGAGTCATGAAGAATAGTCTTGCCGCAAAGACCCTTGGGTATGGGGGGCGGAGCCTAGGAGCAGGTGTCCGGGCCTCGCTTTTTATTTGTAGAATGAGGTGTGGGGTCTGCAGTCCGTGAGACCAGCAGCTCTGGATCCCACCAGCCAATGGTTGACAAACTTTGCTCTTCTCAGTAACACCCTCTCAGCTTTTGCTTTACCTTCGGACTGTACGTATTGTTGTCTATTTAATACCTTTAAAAACTCAGCTCATTTTTATGTAAATACATTTTCTTTGAAAAGGAAGCTTTGTATTACCACTTTAAGAAGCAAGCCAGTACCACTTGCCAAAAGTAAAAGGAACCAGAAAGATCTCACCAGTGTAAAGAGAGTAGTGTTACTACCTTCCACCAGATAGATGCTCTCGCTGGGGGACGGCTCTGGGCTTGAAGTCTCCATTATTCACGGGAAGCAGGGAGAGCAGCGTACACCTTCCTATGTTTTCTAAGTCATTGAATTCCTGTTTAAAATGGGTGGATTTTGCGGTGGGCAAATTAGATCTCAAAACAAAAACACTTTAAAAGTATAAAAGTGGTTCCCGAGTGATGGAGAATTGTTGAAGGTTATCATCCACCTGAGACTTTCTCTTTGTTCCAATTGGAAGGATCGGCGGAGAATTTGGAACACAGAAATGTTCTCTTTCGTCCTTTCAACAAGTGATTACTGATCGTGTGCACCTGGCACTCTTCTGGGTGCTTTAGGATGTAAAGTTTACGATAGTTTATGATAGATAGTCAACTAGACATCCTAGTACAGGGAGAGGACAGATAATATACTTAATACATCTGCTTATCACCCAGTAGGTTCTTCAGATAACTAGAAAACAGCCCCACTAAGAAGACATGCTATGAGCAGGGACCTGAAGGAGATGAGGAGTGAGGCTTGTAGATGTCTGGGGAACAGCATTTTAGGCTGAGGGAGAAGCTGCCGCAAAGACTGTGAGGTAGGAGAATGCCTCGTGTTTCCAGACCAGGTGAGGGGCAGTCTAGTTCAAATGGCAGGAGCAAGGCTGTGAGTTAGAGGACATGAAGTCACAGAGGGGGTACTAGGGGGCTAGGGAACAGCAGATCGCATAAGTCCTTGGAGGTCCCCATAAGGACAACCACTTTTCTGTTTACTCAGAGGGGAATGAGGAGCCACTGAGGGATTTGGAGCAGAGGAGAAAAAATGTCTGCTTCCAGGAGGTCCTCCAACATCTTTAAAGAGGTATTTAGGATCTTGTGAACTGCCCCGGACCTTGTGAAACGTTGCCGTAATCTGTGGAACCAGAGGCAAAGAAAATTTTCCTTTCAAGGCAATAATAACCACTTCTAATGCTAATAAGCTTCCCTCAGGACTGGCTCTCTTCCCTTCATTGTACCTGATAAGTGCCCCATTTTCTCTCCTATCTGTCCTTGCTAGAGACACTGCTGATAGCTAGCATGTTAAGAAAAGTATTTTATGGGCCTGGTGACCTCAGTGAATTAGACTTGGGAACAAAGTTATGTCCTCCTCCATGTTTGCAGTGAAGAAATACTGATCCGTGGTAAAGAAATTCTGATTTTTTTTCCCTTCTCTACCAACCTTGCAGTGTTAGGATTCAAGCCAGCCAAACCGGGTGCTCTCACGTGGGTTACCCCCACCCCCACCCCCATCTTGGTCTTCTGTGACTGGCCGAGATGTTTTGTTATCATCAGCGGGTGGGGGAAATCTGCAGAATCACACTGTTTATCTAACAGTGGAATATTGTCATCTGAACCCATTAGCTTCAGAAAGTGACTGGCTGCTTTTGACACCGTATACGTTAGCGAAGTAGGATAGACATGTATCAGAAACCTTAGCCCCTTGAGGTTAAGTCTAGGAATTGAAGGCAGAGAGAGATCTTGGATCTAAATACCGTGTGTGCTCACCTTGCCCAGCCCCCACCCCCCACCGCCGTCTTTGATTCTTCAAGGCCGTCCCCTTAAAGAATGAATTCCATATGCCAAAGCATGTCATCATATCCTGTTCTTTGGCCGTACACGCTGGCCTGGGATTGAGCACTGGCATGATCACTTTCTGCCGTGTCCTGTTGTGAAACAAAAGCATACATGGTCCGTAATGGTTCCCCCGGGTTCTTTATTCGATTTCGTCTTTCTTAGAGGCCATGTGCCTTTGCTGCACCAATTATAGGCTAAAGCCCTGAGTTTTATGTGTTGCAGGCCTTCAGGCTCTGTGGGTGTAGATGTGCCTTGTTTTCCTTAGATGATTTCTGACTGAACAATTTGGAAACTTTGGGGAATAGACCCGAGTACCTTTAGAAGATTTTTTTCCCCCTAATTTAAGATGCTTAACAAAGAGTTTTGTTCACTTATAAGCAGAATCCTCCTGCACGGTATTAAATATTCTGTTTTCCTTCTTAAAAACCATTTGGTCTGGTCAGACGTGCATCTTCCTCAGCGTTACTGTGAATGAGCCTTCATGGGGTAGCTCTTAGCAGATCAGACATTAGCTTTTCTCCCTAGTCTAATGTCTTGCTCAGTGAAACAACTTGTTTCGGGTATTGCGGTGAGACATTAACCCCAGTGGGCATGTTCATGCATCTCCCAGGGAACTGGTGAGCTGGGACCAAATCAAGAGCCCACACTAAGTTGGCAGAGAAAACCTGCCCATAGAAGTGATGGATATGTTTACAATGAATGGCGAGGTAGTGGCTCACAAATAACGATTTTGAACTTTGCTACTGAATGCCTGAGGTAGGTGGGTGCATTCCGTTTCTTCTTCCCCTTCAGACTTCTCCTCGACATTTTTAGGGGGAGAGATTTTCTTGACTGATCTTCTCTGAGACCGTTCCAGGTATAGGTTCGTCAAGAGAGCGATAAAAGATGGTTTTCCCAGTCACTGTTAGGAAACGGACACTATTGCAAGCATGTTTTCATTTGTCACTGATGATTGAGAAGGCCCTTCAGGAACCTTCAAGGCCCTTGAGGTTGTCAGTAGGCCTGGGATAATGGCTCACCTTCGTATTGCAGCTGCTCAGAAGATTGAATCATAGTGAATTTCCTGGAAGGGCACATCCAGAAGCGGGGAGTTTGGTGTCTAAGCATCGTGAACTCTGAGAGAAGCTCAAGAGAGTTCCTGTGTGTTGTCCCCCTGATGCTCACATCTCTGGGGACCTGCATCACCCGGGGAGTGTTCGCGGCCCCAAGGCAGCTGTTACCCTCCTGATGGATTGTCTCTAGTTTCTGCTCTGATAGTCATAAGCTTCACGGGGAGGGGGGGACCTCATCTGGAGAAGGGATGAAGACCCTCTTGTCATGCTGAGAACTCCATGGGTCAGTCACTATGGTCGGCCTTTGATTGTTTTTTCAGCCCTGGAGTGATAGGCTTCCATTTAATTCTGAGTCCAGACGTTTTAGCTTTTGTGGGGTATCAACTCTGCAGCTTTCCTTTCTTAACCCCCCAGTTTAGAGAGAAAAAATAAAAATAACTTTGTTTTGCCTTTTTGTTTTTTTTGGTAACTCAAACTCTGAATCAAATGGCTGGCGAGTATTTTTTTGCTTCCTTAATTAATTTTAAGGAAGCGGCCCACAACATCTCTGGGCAGTGGGGGAAGTGGTGAGGATGACATTTGCTTAAAATCCTGGAATGTTTTTTTTTTTTGCCCACAACACTGAAATGAAAAAGTCAGGCTACGGAGCTGAATAAAATACACGCCAGTGGATTTGATGCCCAGAAAGATTGCATCTCGTGGGCAGTATTTCAGCTCATGAATAAAACTCTGCCGGGAGTAAGTGCTCAGTGTTGAACTTTACTGACTGGCCTCAGTGGAAGGGGGCTGGGCACGAATTGACATGGATGTTAAAACTTTTCTTGCTAAGAAAATTTTATCAGATTGTGAGATCCTTGGGGACAATAAGTTCTAGGCCATATGGCCTTGTTCAGTCTGCTTTCTTAGTATCTGGCAAGTGCCTGGCATATAGTAGGCGGTTCATTATTAACTCACTACTCCTCACTCTAAATCTCTGCGGTTATTAGATAATTATCCTTATTTTACAAGTAACATAGCCATTTAGTACTGGTGTCCAGTTTTGAACCAGCTCCAGGGCCCTTATTCTTTCTTTCTTTCTTTCTTTCTTTTTCTCTTTCTTTCTTTCTTTCTTTCTTTCTTTAAGTTTATTTGTGCAATATTTTCGGGAGAGACTGAGAGAGTGAACAGGGTAGGGGCAGAGAGAGAGAGGGGAAAAAGAGAGAATCCCAAGCAGGCCCCACACTGTCAGCACAGAGCCCGACGTGGGGCTCAAACAAACCGTGGGATCATGACCTGAGCTGAAATCAAGAGTCGGACACTTAACCAACTGAGCCACCCAGGCGCCCTGGGCCCTTATTCTTAATCATGGAACCATCTATTTCAGCTGATAGGCATCTGAGGAGGAGGCCGAGGCCCTGATTTATTAAAATGGACAGGGTCCTCCTTTGCTTTCTTTTTTTTTTTTTTTAAGTTTTTTATTTATATTTGAGTGACAGACTGTGAGCGGAGGAGGGGCAGAGAGACAGGGAGACAGAGAATCTGAAGCAGGCTCCAGGCTCTGAGCTGTCAGCACAGAGCCTGACGCGGGGCTCGAACCCACGGGCCGTGAGATCATGACCTGAGCTGAAGTCGGACGCTTAACCGACTGAGCCACCAAGCACCCCCTCCTTTGCTTTCTTGTCTGATAGCAGAATCTCCAGGTATGCCTGTCTCCTTTCTTTTGAGATTTTAATTTACTGAAATCTAGACCCTAGTATCCCCCAATAGGTTGAATAAACTAATTACATATAATGATCTGTTTTACTTCCTGGGATACCACAATTCCCAGGGCTTATAAGTTTTGTCTTCACCAATGGAAATAATCAGCTCCCAGATAGGAAAACCTTTTCAAATCTTTACAGCTGGCCCTGACCTAGGGGAGTGATGCTTTGCTGTTTCCATAATGGGGACAAATTTTACGCAGAATCTATTAAATAGAACTCTTCTTGTAATAACTAATGTGAAATCTGCATCTTCAGAGAAGTTGAACTACCCCGTGCTCGTTCTCCTCTCAAAAGCAGTCTGGTTTACTGCTGTTACCAACTGTCTCTTCACCACAGATAAGGTTCAGCAACTATTGTCTTAATATTGTCCACATTCCTTTTTTTTTTTTTTTCTGTTTAAACAGCTTTAACTGAAATCAGTTCTACATATCAAACAAACATTTAGTTAATGTAAACTGAAACCCTTTCATATGACTGGGTGTTCTCAGGTTTGTTATTTGAGCCATTTTCACCATCAGTAAATCTTCACAAGTTGCTTTTGTTTGCCTCGTGAAAGTTCAATATGGATAAATACAGAAATTCTTTGTGGTAACAGGTAAAGGTTGTACTAGTTGGACTGTATGGGGAACATGATTACCTTAGCAAAAGTCAGACGACCCAACATTAACCTCTAAGCTGTGAAAGCTCAACATTTCTTTAGAGGGCAGAGGTCAAAAGAGTTTTGGGGATGAATAGAGTTGTACGTTGACAGTAAAATTTATCAAGGTGAAGATGAGTTTTAGAAGATTTGGAAAGTGGATAGAAAACAATTTCTTGCCCTTCCAAAGCTTTACTCACTCAGCCTCTCCTCTACATACATTGGGGTTATTTCATTTTCAAGGGACAAAAAACTCAACCAGAATTGGCTTAAGTATAAAAGGCTTCGGGGCACCTGGGTGGCTCAGTTGGTTAGGCATCTGACTTCTGCTCAGGTCATGATCCTACGGTTTGTGAGTTCGAGCCCTGCGGCATACTCTGTGCTGACAGCTCGGAGCCTGGAGCCTGCTTCAGATTCTGTGTCTCCCTCTCTCTCTACCCCTCCCCTGCTCACGCTCTGTCTGTCTGTCTGTATCTCTTTCTCAAAAATAATAAGTAAAGCTTAAAGAAAATTTAAATAGGTTTAAAAAATAAATAAATAAAAGACTTCAGGAAGAGCTTGATCAAGAGCCAGGTGGTATCAACAGCCTTGGTTTTTATCTTTTTCACTTGCAGTTTGTTCTACAGGGTTGTCTCTGTTTTTCCCATTTGGTGGCAAAACGGTTATAGAACGCTCTTCCTGAGTCTTCTCACGGTCTCCAGACTTACTGTGATTGAACACACCGAGATTGCTCCCATCCCCAGTTCTGTGACTAGAGACATGTGGTGGGCTGATTGGCTGACACTTGGGTTGCACATTTCATCCCTGGTATTGGAGCTGGAGCTCTACCCAGACCACATGGGCTGAGACTGGGGAAGGGGGTCAGCTACCAAATGAATAGTGGGGTTTTGCTAGAGTAGAAGGAGGAATGCTAAGGAGGCAAATAATAACCTTAATAATAACCATATAGGTTCATAGAAAGGAAAAGCAATTGTTAATGTCTTCACTGTTCTTTCTGCCTATGGTCATTTGCCCTGACTTGAAAAGTAACAATTTGAATTGCTGTAGGTTTAATGAATACCCCATAATTGACTTTGTATTGTTTAGTTATAAGGGCTACGATTCTCACCAGCTCCACCTGGCCCATGGTAAATTCTTTATTTATTTTAAATCTAGGAAACTTTGAAACTGGCTATCTCTTAGTATGTATCTGTTTTGCTCTAAATATCAATCTTTAATAAAGATGTCTTGGGGCACCTGGGTGGCCCAGTCGGTTAAGCGTCTGACTTTGGCTCAGGTCATGGTCTCGCGGTTCATGGGTTCATGCCCCACGTCGGGCTCTGTGCTGATGGCTCAGAGCCTGGAGCCTGCTTTGGATTCTGTGTCTCCCTCTCTCTCTGCTCCTCTCCCACTCGCGTGCTCTCTCTTTCTGTCTCTCAAAAATGAATAAACGTTAAAAAATGTTTAAAAAAATAAAAAAATAAAGATATTTAATAAAGACATATTCTGATGCTGTCTTCCCTGTCCTACATTGTGCAGGCTGCTGTATAGGATCTCCATATTTGCGTTTTGTCTTGCTTTTTGTAAAATTTATTTATTTATTTATTTATTTATTTACGTACCTTGGCGCAAGTGAGCCGGGGCAGAGACAGAGAGAGAGAGAGAGAGAGGGAGGGAGAGAGAATCCCACGAGGGGCAGAGAGAGGTGGTTAGAGAGAGAGAAGCAGGCCTGAAGCAGGCCTGGTGCTCACCCGAAGTGGGGCTCGAGCTCACCCCTATGCGAGACTCGAACTCACAAAACATGAGATCATGACCTGAGCCAAAGTCAGATGCTTAACTCACTGAGCCACTCAGGCACCCTAAAATTTTTGACTTAATTATTTATTTTCCAGTATCTGTTGTTGATTACCGCATACAGTCCCCTCATGTCTGGCTAATAAATGTGATGGGAAAAACCCCTCCCTCGCCCAAGTTGGGCTGTCTTACTATGTAGACCTAAGTTTTACGACTAGTCTTTTTTTTTTTTTTTATGTTTGTATATTTTTGAGAGAGAGAGAGACAGACAGACAGACATGGGAGAGGGTCAGAGAGAGAGGGAGACGGAGGTTCCGAAGCGGGCTCTGTGCTGACAGCAGAGAGCCCAATGTGGGGCTGAACTCACGAACCGTGAGATAATGACCTGAGCCGAAGTCCGACCCTTAACTGGCTGAGCCACGCAGATGCCCCTTAAGACTACTTTTTTCTTGGCTTTGCAGAAATGCTCTGGAGACTCCCAAGTTGTACTGGTTAGGCTGAGCTTTTCTCCTCTTTTCTCACCCTATGGCAATTAAGTTACTGGAAGAGAATCGAGTGACAGTGTTGCCCTTGACTGTCCCTCATGAGGGCATTATAACCACTGCCTTCTCCTTATGGCCTATAGGTTGAGTTCGAGTGGCTGAGACAGTTTTGGTTTCAAGGCAATCGATACAGAAAATGTACTGATTGGTGGTGTCAACCCATGACCCAACTGGAAGAACTGTGGAAGAAGATGGAAGGTGTGGTAAGTACCTGAGGTCTGGGGCCATATTTTCTGGGATGCCGGGCTGTGTAACTCCACTGCTGCCTCATTTGTGTAGGCAAATGAGTAATTCATTATTCTAAATTATTGAGTTAGATAATGCTTCCTAAGGAATAGCCAGGATTTTGTCGGGACAAGCTCACTTGAGTTCAGTGAGTGTTTTACTGAGTATTTCCCACATATAAGGCACCATGCTGGACACATGCCTAGGAAGTGACGAGGAGGGAGGCGCGATGGAACAATAAGATTTAAAATTCCTTTGCATTTTTAGATGCATCAGGCACTGTTCTGAGGGCTTTCCCTGTATGAACTTCTAAAGTTCGTACAGCAGCCCTACGAGGTGTAGAAACTCTTATGAGTCTTAATTTATAGATGTGAAAACTGAGACATTGAGAAAGTAGGTGCCTCGCCCAAGGTCACAGAGTAAGTGGCAGAGCGAGATCAAGACCCAGGCAGCCTGGCTCTGTAGCTTGTGTCTTAACTGCTACATTCAGTTTAACAAGGAGAGAGACATGAATATAGCCAGGTGTTATATTAGCTAAAATGAAAGCCTGTAATGGAGATTAAAAAAAAAAAATCACTGGCCAGAGGAGGGAGTATTAAATTCAGGCCACTGGACCAGGACTGTTGTGAAACAGCAGATGTTGCCCTTGGGGACTTTGGATGCGGAGGCGTAGGGTCAGATAGGGCATTTGGAGAGGAGCATTAGGCTCCAGGAACTCTACAAATGAGACTGGAAATGGGGCAGCCCAGCGTGCCCGGAGCAAGGGATCAGGGGGGTGTAGTCAGAAGCATAGCTGGAAGGCACATTGAGGCCACTTGCCCGTTTTGAATTAAGTCTCAATTTAAATAATAGCAATAATGGTGAGCTCTTATTTGGTACTTATTAAGTACCAGCCACTATTCTGAATGTTTTATGTATAACTTATTTAACTTTTATGGCAACCCCATAAAGTAGGTATGATGGGTCCCCATTTTATAAACCAGGGGACTGAACCACAAAAGGTTTATATAACTTCCTCAGGATCACCCAGCTCACAAGTGGGGGAACTGGGATTCGAACCCTGGAAGGCTGGCTCGAAGGTCACGCCCTTCACTGCCTCGCTGTGCTGCCTCCAGACCGTTGCATTTGAAATGTAGTGGAAAAGTGTTGTAAAAGCCTGCTGCGCCCCGGTTGTGGTGCCCGCACAGACTCAGACTTGGGCTGGAAACCAGGATCCGATCTGCAAAAGTGGGTTGCTGTGGCCCACCGCAGTTTTATAGTCATGAAAATATCAAGTCACCACCCTGGAGGAGACTTGGTTTGAACGTCCAGGTCAGAATCTGGACGCTTGCTTTCCAGACATCTCTTCAGATGTTATAATCATGCCGTTCGATGGATCTGTGTCTGAGGAAAGAATGTTAATAATCCTTTTATTGTACTAATAGCATCACAAAAAGGGATTCCGCCAAGGACCTGAACTGACTCAGTATAAGACCGAGCATTGTAAAACTGAGTTGGAGGTAATCAAATGTCCATGCTTAAATCTCCTTAGTTAGTTCTATTCCTAAGATTAGCCTGTGTGGCGTGTGCTCCATTTTTATGGGAGGTGTATATAAAGTCGGCTTCATTTGCAGGGCATTGTTTTTTTACGGTGTTATTCTCAGCTTGTCCATTTACATATGAGCTGGAAGAACCTCTTTATTTGCCAGCCTCTGTGTCTAAGACATCAGGTGGACTTTGGGATTGTAATTTGATGACTCCACATATTAGAATTGGCAAATTAATAAGAAAGGAACTCACTGATTTTGTAAAATAAAGAAATAAGTAAATAAATAAAAATTTAGTTTTGTACTACTTTTGCCAAGGTTGTTTTTTTTTTGTCTTTTAAAGAGAAGTCTCCGATGTTGAGCTTACTGATTATATTCATTATGAATTGTTTTAGAAGATTTAGTTGTAATTTTTTTAAATCGGACCATAGCACATCAGTCAGATGGGATATCTTCTATTTACTTTATAACTCTTGGGTAAAAAATACCAAGCAGAAGAGCAATCTTGGGAATTCTCCAGAGCGAGCTTCCTTGCAGTTGGTGTGGCATTACTGAGTGTTCTGAGTAAAATCAATGGCCCCAGTGTCTCTCCTAAGCAAGCCTTGGGGTGATCATTATCAGTAAAGGTTTGGGCCAACATAAAAGAGATGATCCTTCTAAATTAAATTTAAGCATGGCTCCAAGCCCCTCTAAATGACTTTTAACAAATTCATAATAATGTATTTTTGCTATTGGAAGAGACAGAAGATCATAGTCATTGGGAAGGTCTACGGTTCTGTGGCTGTGTCAGCGCAGTGCCATCTGGTATCTGTGTCCTGGTAAGGCCATTTCAAGTCCTGCTTTGTACCAGCCCACTTCGTAAGTTCGCGCTTGCCAGCAGTAGGGGGCAATGTTGAGCTACCTGTTTGAGGCCTCAAGATGCCGGCCTCTCAGGAAAACGCATACAAATGTACCATTAACTGTCAAGAATTATCCCTGTTGCTTCAAGTTAGCTGTAATCTCCAAGATTCCATAACACAGGAAATCAGTTGTGGGTTAACAAATTCAACAGCAATTTAACATAAAAAGTGTAGTGTTTGGTGCACATTTGGATTCTATAGAATTAGACGACTCCGAACGGCATTTCTGAATGCCCTCGCTTTGCTTCCAGGGAACATGTTACTCAAAATCGTTATCCTTCTCGACAAATGATTCTTCTTTATCTCTGCGCTTTTTTTTTTTTTTAAATTGTAAAATCACGTGCATGTTGTGGAAAGACTGCTCTAATTAGTGCATTTTGTCTTTTCTGCCCCATAGCATCAACCTCTTTTGGTAAAAACAAAACAAAAAACCTCAGGTGATAGGTACATTACTTTTCACCCTTTTGCTTACGAGTAAAGCAACCTTGGACGGCCCTCGTCCCAGGGAAGAGACTGGTGCTCTGATTTCTCTGTCTCTGTGTTGCCTTCTTTATTTAATTTTTTTCACCTTGTGGTTGGGAGGTATCGTCTCAGGGTTGGATACAGAAGAACGGAAAATACACTTTGAAATCGCATTTCTTCCATTAATGGTAATTGCTTCACATGTCATAACCAGTCACATATTTCAGAAAGTTTAGTCCGCTGCCTCTTCAACTCCTCTAGCCTCCGCTTTCCGTTCCCTGTTCCAGCAAGCACTGCTTTTATCACACTGTTTATTCTTGCCATTTCTCTCCCCGAGGATAGTTTTACTCCGCGCTTGCCCTTGTGATGTAAATGTTAAACCTTATATTTGAATGGCATTCTGATAAAATACCACATTTTCCCCTGAATATTACCTCATGACTGTGCAAGCCATTAAGCCCAAAAGCAACACAACCCTTTCTTAGAACCCAAGAATTTAGCCTCACCTTTCCTCTCGTCTTTGCTCCCAGTTCAGGAAGGCACTAGAACGCTGTTCAAATATTGTGCATTTTATTTTATTTTCTCCAACCGGCTCGTCACCCCGCAACCAAGATTAGCGTCTTATGGGGAGACTCTCCAGGATAAGAGACAGTTACCATTTGAAAGAAACTGTACAAGCTTTGCTTTCTGGGTAAAGAGAAATGTGAAAAGCCCAAGTCTCCTGTGAGGTGAGGAAGTCTTGCTGTAGCCAGAGATTCAACGGATAGGCCATTTGTCTCTCAGGGTCTGGTATCGCACTTTGCACAACTGACATTTATTTTACCTATAAAAATGTTTTTAACACCATCAAATTCACAATGAGACGGAAACGAATGCTAGGTGTGATGTCCTCTTAAATTGCCGACGTGTATTCATTTCCTTTTGACCTTAAAAAAAACAAAAGGTCAATTTAGTATAATCCGATGGAAATATTCTAATGGTTTCCGGAGTCAACATTTTCAGAAGTACTGATGACTGATAGACCGGAGAGAAATTTCTTCACGCTTTTTTCTTTTTTCTTTTCTTTTCTTTTTTTTTTTTTTTTTTGCTTCTCTCTTATAGAAGAAGAGTAGATCCTGATCCTTTTCAATGTTTTGAACTGCATTTCATGTCTCATCAGTTCTTCCGGGGAATCGCAGTGCGTTTATATGGCATTTGGCCTTAATAACCTTTATTGACTTTAGTGGGTAGGAGCCAAGACGGGATCATTTAAATATATCCATTTTGAAACGGTGTAAAACACAACATACAGTTATGTTAGGTAAGCTATAGGCTACGTTAAATTCTACCCATTTGTGTTAAAAAAAAGTTGGCCCAGGAGAGCAGGGAGATGTGGAACGTGAGTAGGTGTTTTATTTCATTCTGTTAACCAGTTTCTTGTTGTTCACGTCTTCAGCGAGAAAATGTACTTCCGGATGTAAGTGTTGTCCTTTACAAGTTAGTTATAATAGTTTAATTTCAAGACGAAATTTTTTTTTTGCTTGTCATTTTGGCCTGTGTAAATCACCTGGGAGAGCTCGTGGCCAGGTGGCTGTCCACTTATGTTGGAGCCTTTCTTGGTATAGGTTACACAGTCACAGGCAGTGACGGAGCTAAAGAGCAGTTTGTTTGTTTTTGGAGAGATTAATGAAGCTATCATCACTGTGTGTTAGATTAAATTCTTTGTAATTCAATAGAGGAACAAGGCTGCTTTTTCACACACTGAAATTATACTGAGTATACTGGTATTTGCCATTCTGTTACAGATCGGTTAGCTAAGTCTAAGAAGACATTTTAAACTGTCTTCTAGGATGAAAGATTTCGGGCGGTGGGTAATGAGGAAAAAAGTGATACAAATATTAATTTTTTTGTCCTTGTTAATAGTGAAATCAACTCCTATTTATATATACGTGTGTGTATCCCTTTTAGCGTTAATGTATATACTAAATTACATTTGCAGACATAAACCCGTCTTCCATTTTTCAGCATTAGCATTTCTGATCTAGGAGCAGAGTATATAATAGTCACCTAGGACTTGGTAGGAGATGTCTGGTGGTTTAAAATTAAAATGTAAGTTCCCTTCTCCCCTTTAGGACTGGGGCAGTGCTGAGTGGCTCAGGATAAGCACAGATTGGAAGCAGGGTAAACAGTCGCAAGCACCCAATAATTCAAATTATGTACACAGACACTGAGTTTGGGGGCCCCTCTATTTAGCTTTGGAAATTTGGAAAAAAAGGGAAAAAAAGGCACTTTTCAGCTCCAGTGGCTAAAAATCCCTGGCTCACGTTTTTATTATCTTAAAGGTGTTCCTTGAAGATTGGTTCTTTCATTCTCCTCTCTCCCCACCCTCCGACTGCTGTTTCCCACAGCTGTAATGTCCTATTAAGAGTAAAATATCTAAGGGGAAATTGTACGTGTAATTTAGCAATGAATTTCTAACAGGTTTTGCTTCCTTCTTTGATTGCCTTCTAAATTTCTCACAGAGTTTTCCAGGTTTTCCCTCAGTTTCTGCAGACTTAGTAATGAATTAAAAAAAAGAAAGCATTGTGTATCCTGCCTTTTTGGGAAAAAAATTTACAATTCCAAGAGAATTCAGGCTTAAGCTTGAGAAACAGAATGTGCATCGAAAGCACAAAGGAGTATGTTTATGATTCTCTTTGAAGTGTTTTTGCAACTGGATAAGGAAAATTTTAGAAACCGTCTGATAGTGTTCAGGGTAAATACTTAAACCCCTTTAGAGAATTTCACACACAGATACTGTGCAGCAGAAAAAAGGGATACTTATGTTTCGTAAAGCTGCTACAGCCTATAGCTTTGTACTTAAAGACAGAGGTGTTGAATAGAATTCTACTGAGGATACATCCAGTGACAATATCTCCAGGAACATCAGAGCAAACCAGTGGGTAGGACTTTCTGTTTTTAACCCTTACATGAGCTGTATGAGAGTTGAGCTTTATTGGCACCAAGTACTAGGATGTGCCTGTTACATCCCTGGAATGTTAAGAGGATCGTTCAGGTGCCTCTGCTCGGCACACAATAGGAACAAGGAGAAAAACACCGAAGACGTTGAGACAGAGGGACGGGAGCCAGGAAATTCCAAGTGAAAGCCTTGCCATCTCTCTTAACTCCTGTTAGCGAGTGCAGAGAAAAACTGGAGTAAACAACTGAGGTTGCTGTTTTAGCCTTGATTGGATTCCGGAGGCTGTAGCTACATTTCGCTAGCCTGTGTTAAATCCACACGCACACAGACACACGTCTGTGCACGCACACATACACGTTTCACACATGTTCTCTTTTCTTTCCAATAGACAAATCAGCTTGTTTTAAATAATTTTAACTACACTAGAATTCAGATTGATGCAAAGGGGTGCAGATCCTGCGACTTTACCCTGGGGTGCTATTGTAGCCTTGGCTGCTGGAATTTATTTTGTATTCCTTCGACTAGCAGCCCATCACAGCATTTCAGATGTGAATCAGAACCTTTGGTCTCAGACTGGAGTGTCAGTAATTTCCATTTTTCTTTCCTGGAAAAGATGTGGCATAAAACAATTGTGTGCCTTACTTCCTCTAGTTCTTTTGGCCAGGGGGTGAGGTGGGGAGTGGGGCTTTACATTCAGCTCTAGTCTGTCCTTTATCTTATTTTAAATACCTTTGAGGTATTCTAGAAGAACCCCTGTCTAGAAGAATGACGTTACATTAAAAACAAATCAGCAGATCTACAGTTTTGAAAGGAAAGCAAGATTTCCCAAGGATGTGTGCCAGCTGCTGGGAATATTATCAAGATGATAGGATCTCATTTTCCCCCAAGTTGGTTAACGCATGGTCCCTAAAACTGTTAACCTTCTGAAGAAAATTGTTACGATGATCAAATGAAAAAGTGTGTAACATATAAAATACTGCACACATGCAAGGCATCAGCAGTAGTGGTTTTAGAAGGAAGCGGAGACAGTCCTCAGCTTAGGAACCCTTCCTGAGAGGTCATTTGACTGAGTTCCCCTTAGTGACAGCCTCCCTTCCCTTTCCTCATTTCCCTTCCTTTACAACTGGGGTCAATCTTGGAGCTGGAGGGACTCAATGAACTGAAGCTCAGTGCGACTCTGGTAATGTTTCTACCCCACTGTGGGCTAAATACTTGGGGAAGCTGGGCTGGGAATCTTTCCATCTTTTGCAAAAATGTTTCTATGGAGAAATATGTTCCTATGCCAAAGTCTGACTTACCAGAGGGCTCTGGGAACACATTAAGTCGGCTCTTCCCTGCATTAAGGGTGACATAACCATGATCCTGCTTTCCTTTTGTTGACATCTGCAAAAGAATGACCTTTTTTTTTAAAGCAAGGGAAACTTGATATGTTGCCTTTTCAGTATTCCTGAAAGTATTTCTGTGATCGTTTGGAGATGATGTTTTTAACACCCTCGGTCCCCTAACATGTAAATTTCGATGGGCTTTTTTTTTCTTTTGGTATTTCCTCTACGTGATCTCAGCCCATCTGGAACCACCTGTGACGATCTCATTTGTAAATTTTTCCTCGATGTGTATAAAAATCTCAGATAACCTCCAACTTGTTTTTGATTGATTGACAAAATTAGCCTTCAAGTAAAAATCTGGAGTATTATGGCAACGTTCACAATGAACTTCTACTGTTTCAGGCATATCTGCTTGGGTTATGAAGACTTAGAACAGGTGGTAGTCTGATATTATACATCCCCTTACTTTACATATTATTAATTTAAATGTGCCGTTATGAAATACCCAGAATTATGCATCAGATCTTTAACAGATGTTGGGGGACTAAGAGGGCTTGTATTTTATTTAATGTCATAAACTTTTCATGCAGTTAACAGTGAGTTTTTTAACGGATGGAGGTGGTGGGATGTTCCAATGGCTGCAAGTGGTGTCTCATGTCTTGGAGGCCTGAACAGTAGTTGGGCGAGGTGGGCTGTATTTAGCTGTCTCATAATAATATCTCAAATTTAACGTATCTCAAACCAAACGCTTGATTCCCATAATCCCCAAGCCTTTCTCCCAGTATCACACAGGTCAGTAATTTGCACCATCCAGTTGCTCAGCCTATAACCTTGGGGTTCTCTTGGTTGATCTCTTGATTTATTGGTAAATCTGGTTAACTCTGTTTTCAAAATATTCATGATCTGGCCACCTTTTGCCATCCCCTGTGCGCTGTCTTGATAAGAACCACCATCGTTTATAGAAATCGTCTCTCTGCTATTACCACCCTATGTCCATCTGTGTCAGAGCATTTGTTTAAAATGTAGAGTCTCGTATTTCACTCCCCCGGCCCAAACTTACCACGATGTGCAGATATCCAGCTTCCTTGCCCTGGGGCCCGGTGCCCTGCAGGGTCTGTCCACCACCACCCCATACATTATTTCCCCTCTGTCCCAGTCTTCCGCCTGCCTTCTGACTGCCTTTAGGAACATGCCCAACTTCCTTCTGCATCACGGTCTTTGCATTCGCTATTGCCTCTGTCTGGAATATTCTTCCCCCTGTTAATTTGCATGACTCACTTCCTCACTCCATTCAGGTCTCTGCTCATGTCACTCCTTGGAGAGAGCTTCTGATGGAGAGTGCCTTGCCCTCTTCCACTTTGCTTCCCCTCGCTCTCTACCATCTGCCAGGATACGTGTTTATTGTCTGCTTTTCCCTAATAGGATGCCTGTGAGAGGACTCTGTTTTACTTGCCGTAATTTCTCCGACTCCTAGAACAGTGTCTGGTACACAGTAGGTCCCCGACACTTAACTTGTTGAAGGAATGAATTGATGTGAGATCTGTGTTTCGGTCCAGCCATTTCCTCACACCCACGTGAAGCAGCGTGGCCTTTAATAAATCCTTTTTAATTCTGTACATTTCCCTAAAATGTGAGGTCCTGCCTCATATTCTGGGGGTTAGTTTTATTTTTAAACAACCATAACCCTCCCAACAATACCCCCAAACACCTTTAACATTTAAAAAATAATAATATCGGGAGTACAGAGGATGCATGAGAATGTCCTGTTTTATGCCTTTGGCATTTACACTGAGAAGATTGAGCAGTCGCTGGCAAACAACTTATGCAAATATGAAGAAAAAAAATTTTTTTAAGTGTGAGACATAAGTAGGTTATTAGCAACACTGCTTCTGGAACTTAGAATCATGGCATTTTGTCTCATTTGTTGGCATCCTTCATATTTTAGATTTTCCTATTCTCGGAAAACTTAATAGAGTAAAACTGTCAAGAAATTAAATGAGTTCTCCCACAAAGCTTGGACTTTTTATTACCAATTTCCAAAAGTTATATAGGGAAAGCCGTGTGTACTGGACAGGTTTTGGGCACAGAACTAGGGAAATCTCTGAGGAGTAAACTGACTTCCGCTAGACAAGCTGAAAACTGATTAAAATATTTATCATCCTTTGGGTATGCAATAGCTTTTGATGATGGAAGGCATATTAATATTCATCTTTGCTGCTCGTCTACACTTCAGACAGATCCCAGGAAAGGATGTTCAGATGACCAGTTTTCTTTCCTCACCAGGAGTCCTTGAGACCCAGTACAGCTTGGAACCCAGAAATGCCTTGTGATGTGATTGAGCTTTTCCTCTGGGGGCTGGGGTTGGGGGAATACAAACCAGGAGAGACCTTTGGGCTGGAAAGCTTTAAAGGATTACTGCTTTCTCACAGGAAGTGTTTTGCTAGAACAAAGGGAAAAGTTTGGTTGTAATTTCCCAAGCAGGAGAGCTAGTGTTACTGAGTCCGGGAGGCAGACCTACCTGGCCCTTTGGGTGAAGTGGAGGGATCGGAGCCTTACAAAGCATTTCGGTGTGGACGCCACTGGAGGCTGGAGATTTCCCCTCTCCTTTCGCCCACGCTTGTGAAGGAAGAAGGAGAGAAATAGGTAGTGTTCGCTGCTGACCCCAGGGCCTTCTGACTGGTCGTTCTGCAATGCTCTGCCTGTCTCCTGTCTTGAGACAGAGTGAATATATATGGTATCCTCATAGTGAGGCATAAGTAACACAAGCTGACCTCTGCTGTGGTTCTCAGGATCTGTCTTTCAAAGTTTTTTTTTCCGGGGCGCGGGTGGCTCAGTCAGTTAAGTGTCCGACTTTGGTTCAGGTCGTGATCTCACAGTTTGTGAGTTCGAGCCCCGCGTTGGACTCTGTGTGGACAGCTTGGAGCCTGGAGCCTGCTTTAAGTTCTGTGTCTCCCTCTCTACCCCCCTGAACCCCTGCCAAAATAAATAAACATTAAAAATTTTTTTTTAAGTTTTTTTTCCCTTTGATGGGAGAAAGAATCCGGCTTAATTTCTTTTAGTTAGGCAATATTGTTTTCTGTCTAGATTAGAATAGCCTTGATTACATTTTGGGTGGGGTTGCGAATAAGAGCTCTGAAAGAAACTGACTGCTTTATTGAGTGGTCTGTAAAACCTGGAAATTGAATAGAATATTCTCATAAAAAAGGGTATGGTGTTAAGACCCTGAGTTTCTATCTTTTAAATCCAAAACGCCAGAATCTACCCCTTTTGCATTTTTATCATTCCACACCGAGATATTTCTATGGGACTTGCCTTAAAAAAATTTGGACAACCTATTTCAATAATAGGTCAAAATATATTTGCAACCTATTTCGGTAGAGTGGCATCAGGAAAGAAATTTCCATTTTTCATTCTAGCCATTTCCTCATCGTGGGCTCCACTTTGTGCAGATAAGTGTGAAGTCCTACAAAAAGCCAGGACTTCTGTCTCCCAGGTTGATAAGGCACAAGGACTGTAAGTGATTCAGAGGAAGCAAAATCAAAGGGGAGAGTAGATTCGTACACAGGCCTTTGGGAATACAAAGGATTTTGATAGATGGAGATGGGTGGAAGATATTCAGAGATGCTAGAAGCAGAGACATCAGAGTGGAAAAACACAAAAATCTGCTCCCAAACTTGATTAGACTGGATGGAGTGTGGTCTGTGTGAGTCCCGTCGCGAGAGATAAGATTAGAAAGATTAGCAAGGACCCGTTTCTAATGCATTTCTTTGCAAGGTATAGGGCCTTTACCCCTTCATGACTGCCTTCCTGTCCTAGTCCTGGAAAGCTGAGTAGTAATCACGTGCGACTAAAACTACAATGAGAACTGTTTTATCACCCTTCATTGGCAAAGGGGACACAAGTCAAAATTCAATTATTTGCACTAATTTCAAGACCTGTCTGCGTCCTGAGGACAGGAAAGAAGCAACACTATACATTTTCAGAAGGAGAATTATAGATGAGTAGATGTACTTGCCCACCAAGGTCTTTTCTTCTCACAAATTGAATACCAGCCTAATAATTTTGGATTCTGTCAGGGCGGGTTCTCCCCACAGGCGAATCCTTTAAGATTCTCTTCCTTGTTTTGGAACCTGAGGTCCACCTCATTTTATTATTATTATTATTATTATTATTATTACCTGATACAGGAATTGTGTTCTGGAGGAAATGACATCTCTGTTGCCCCTTGTGGGGGCGACAGTTTTGAGGACTCAAATACTTGCATAAAAGTATTTTGAAATACAGCCTGAGTGTCATTCATGAGTTATTTGATTTGGTTCAGGATAGCGGGTGTGGTAATCTATCATTTCCACTACTGAACTATACTGGCTTCTTTCCCATGCATATCTCCCCATTCTTTGACTAATAGCTCCACATTAGTGCTTGGACACTCCATGCTGTCCCGTATTTGCCACCATGCTTTGGCATGTCAATCACACCACTTGAAACACTGAGTAAATGTTCGGAATGTAAACGGTGGCTGGTCACTGTGGTCTCTTCCACCTTTCTATATAGATTTCTGCCAGACCCTCATTCTTTCCCTCTATGTGATGTTATTATTTTCCAGTGACTGGTTTTATTACTTTTAAGTCACCATATGCTAATTCTTGAGCGATTAATAACTCCCTCTTAAGTTTGTTCATCAGACGTGGGCTTCTACAGGATTGCCTCAACTCTGATTCTGTTCAGGAATCTAAGGTCTTATGTTAATTTAGAGGCCACCATTCCCCCTCCATATGAATGAGATGAGGCAATGCATTCTGGGGCTACATGCTTTTCAAAATGCCTTCTCCTTTGATATCTCTTTATTCCTTACAATGCCAAAAGAAACTGCGAGCAGAGAACCAGTCAGATTCATCGTTGCTGAATTTCTTTCAAGGCCTGGAACATTCCCCCATGCTCTTTCTGTATCGACTATACTAGTGGTGCTCATGCCTCGAGGCTGGCGTCCAGCTGCCATGGAGCCTTGCACCATTAGAGTAGGAAGAGGTGAGCATCGCATTCTCCTTTTGGGAAAGGAAGGGCTGAGAAGGCGCAGAGCCTTGTCTGCAGGCCACGGAGCCAAATACTGGTGGACCCTGAGCCCAGGTTTCCCAGTTCCCAGTCTAGTGTTTGCCAGCATCCCCAAGTCTCCCAGTGGCTGTGACTTCTCCAGTGCTTCTACCAGCTTTCAGCTGGATGTGCCAGTAGCAAAATGCATGGGCATGAATGTTGCTCTGGACCCTTTTCTCTGCCCTGGGTTCGGGCCTGGCATATCAAAATCAGGCTTTTTCATGTGGAGGAGGACACACGGATTTTGCCTCTCCAGCATCTGTTTTTCCTCCCCTGACAGCATCTGCTTGTTACATTGTGGACCCACTCTCTTCAGTGGCTGTAGGTAGAGGGGCATTGCCTTAGTCGGGGCACTCCATGTGCATGCGGGGAGCTCCTTCAAGGACACCTGCACATGGTGCAGGGTTCCAAAAGTATAAAAGCAGAGAAGTCCCCACTTTATTCCCACTGCCACCTTTTCCCCCTCCCTGGAGCCTGGCACCCTTCACGATTCATTTCTGTACCTTTCTAGAGATACTCTATATACAGTAAACCCTTGGGTTGCGAATAATTTTTTCTGCGAGTGTTCCCTAAGACAAGCAAACATTTCTAATACATTTTAACTTGATAAATGAGCGAGGTCTTGCAATGAGTGTTACCTGACGCTGAATGTCACATGATCACAACTGAGCCAATGGTTTCTCTCTCTCTCTCTCTCTCTCTCTCCCCCTCTCCCTGACTCTGTCTCTGTCTCTGTGTGTGTGTGTCTCTCTCTGCGGGATTGTGGGTGAATGCCTCTTATGCTTGGATGCTCGGTCTCAGGCCGCAGTGTTTGGCAGAAATCAGTGATTTTTCAGAACATTGGAAGGTGCCCACAACTGACACTAGTGTATTTTTTGTCACTTCAAAGCACCTCTGGACAGTCCTTTGCTTTTCCATACAAGAGTCATCTTAGGAATGCTTGGCTTCCTTCTAGGTCAGGCTTCCTGCAGATATAGACCCTTTCCTCTGCTGCCTTATTGCCAGTTACATTAAATAGAGTATATGACAAGAGCCTCTTAATACTGTTCTGTAGTCAACATCTGTGTGAGCATATACAGTGGCCCCCATGCAGAAAAAGATTCCTTTGAGCCATTAGATAGCAGTGATTCCCTTAGTGATAGTGAAAGTCATCCTACACGATAACCTTCTTCTCTCTGGTCTCCCTCACACCAGCCACGAAGGTTTTCAAAGGTAAGTGCAGGTTAATTTGTTCATGTTTCTTTATATTTTGTATTTTTAAAAAATTTTTAATGTTTATTTATTTTTGAGAGAGAGAGAGGTAGATTGCAAGTAGGGGAGGGGCAGAGAGAGAGAGGGAGACAGAATCCAGAAGCAGGTTCCAGGCTCTGTGCTGACAGCTCAGCACAGCCCCAACACGGGGCTCGAACCCACGAACTGTGAGATCATGACCTGAGCCGAAGTCGGTCGCTTAACTGACTGAGCCACCCAGACGCCCCTATTATTTTGTATTATATGACAGTATTGTAATCATTTTTATATGAATATTTTTGGGTTGTGGAACAAATCATCTGAGTTTCCATTATTTCTTATAGGGACATTCACTTTGATATACAAATGATTTGGATTGCAAACATGTTTCCGGAACAAATTATGCTCGCAAACCAAGCACTTACTGTACTTATAAACATTTGTGTGTTTTCAAATGAATAGCATTGTTGTTTTTCAAATGAATAGCACTTCATCTTAAAGGTCTTTCCATATTTGTACATTCCTTTAAATGACGGCATCGTTTTTCATTGTGTGGTTTCATAATTTATTTACCAGGCCTCCTACTCTCTTCAGTCTTTTGCTTTCACAAATAATGTTGAAGTGAATACCCTAACACATGAGATTTTCACATATTCCTAGTAATATCTAGGAGCAGAAATGCTGGATCAAAGGATATGTGTAGTTTTAGTTTTAAGAGGGACAGTCAAACTGCCTTCCATAGTGTTTGGAGTAGAGTGTGTGTGTGTGTGCGTGTGTGTGTGTGTGTGTGTGTGTGTCTACGTATATATATGTAGCGTTGATGTGATCTAGTGTTTGTTTTCCCTACATCCTCACCAGTGCAGTATATGAACAGACTTTTTGCAACTATGACTGTGTCTTACAGTTCATTTACATTTCTCTCATCCCTGGAGAGACCGAGGCTCAAAGAGATTAGTGACTTTGCCAAGGTTGCAGAAGTAGTGAGCCACAGAGCCGGGGTTTGCGGTTCCCAGAGGCGGTCTGGCCCCCGAGTCTGCTCTCTTAATCACTATACTCTCAGCTAAAGTTACACTCTGTTACTTGCGACCAGAGAATTCTGACAGAGGTAGAGGTTCTAGCGAGGACCACTCCTATTTCCTTGGCAGGCAAACGTGGCACATGTTGTTCACTTTTACCACGGAGTTGTGTGCCAAGTCGGCTTAATGAGTGCAGGTGACACGAGCAATGGCCCTGACATCCAGTGACGTTATTACGTGGTGGAACTGTGTTCCATAGGGAAGTACGTGGCCCTTTCCCCGGCCGGGTCTTAGGGCTCTCTGCTATAGCTGTGTGTGTCAATGGGAAGGGAAGGGGGGGGCTCCTTACCCCTAGAAACAAGGCCCGTTGCCTGATTTGCTGTTTAAAGTTACGTTCTCGTTGGATTCCATTCAGGACCGAGTTTCAATTGCCTTCTGATATGCCAAGCATCCCTGGCCTCCCCTGCCCACCTTCATTCTTCTTCCACCTGTCAGTCTTCGGGAGGTCATTTCAACAGTGCTCGCTGTCTGTTCAGAGCCTTTTTCTGCTTGGCTCCAGAAATGTGGGTTAAAGCCTTTAGTCTGCACATGTAGTTCCTAGGTAAGAGCTTATTTCAGGAACTCTCTGGAGAGTACTGAGACCAGTGGGGCGTGGTTGGAATTCTATTTTCAGGGAAAGGCGAGGACTAAAAGAGGTCTCAGGAGGGGTGGAGAACTTTCCTTTGACCCCCTTGGTAGACTGTGTCGGTAACCCCTGTGTAGTTCTCAGGGGCTAGGCGAGGGCCCCTTCGCCGCTCTGGGTTCTCCTGGATCTCCTCTCTTGTCACGTTCTCTCTTGTTGCATTGTGCAGTCGGGTTCTATGGCTGACTGTGTCACCAAGTCAGTTCACTTTGAGCCCCCATCCCCTCTGAAGTCTGCAGGCTTAGGTATTTTGGGGTTGAGAGCTTGAGTTCTCAAGTCAGTCAGGCTAGGGTTCGAGCCCTGGCTCCATCATTTAGCTGTGTATACTGCAGTCACACCGGGAATCTCAGGTTTCCCCATCTGTGAAATGGGGATACCAGAAGTACCTTGCTTAGGGGATCATTGTGAGATTTGCCCGAGGTGAGTAAAACGTGGAGTGTTTGGCACATTGCCTGGCGTATTTTTAGCATGACTGTTTCGAATCTGTCCTCTTTGTTCATTCTTCCTGCCATCTGCTCATTCCGTGTCCCCTCATCTCTCACCTGCGTCATTCCTATGGCTTTCTGAGACTCCCACCTCATCTTACGTTGTATTTGCACATAACCTGTGCTTTCCATTCAGGTCCCTATTCAGAAGTCCTCTGACTGGCTCTTTCTGTCTTTTTACTCTGCTTAATTTTTCCGTGGAGCATTTATTAATATCTGAACTTATGTCTTACATACAGGTAAGAATATAAGCACCTTGAGGGCAGGGGCTTTGTCTCGTGTAACTACTGTGTCCTCAGTGCTCACAGAGCCAGAACCCAACACATGTTTTCTGGGTGGGTGAAGACGCAAATGCTTTGTGGGTACAGGCTTTCTCTGAGGTGCCTCTTCTTAAGCCCCTGGGGCTCTGCCCAGGATATTTGTTGAATGGCCTGCTGTCCCTTCTTCTTGATTTAATCCATTTTGCAAACTGCCTCATTTAAAAACGTTTAGTAATTATCCATGACCGACTGCAGAAACCTTATCTTTTCCTCCTTTTCTGGAATGTAATTGGTCTGCGTTAGAGGCATTCAGCATTAGGATGTACATTAGAGACCCTGGTGCAACTTTTTGAAGACATGACCGCCGTCTCCAGGGCTTTGGGTTTGGTCTCTATAGCTTTCGATCTTGGCTCTACATTTGAACCCTCCAGGATTAACTTTTTAAATATATCCCATGGGCTCTACCTCCAGTGAGACCGATTTCGTTGGTCTGAGCTGGGGCTCCCGGTGGATTCCAGTGTCTTGCCAAGGTGCCGTATGCTTAAAAAGCCTCGGAGGTGATTCTGACATGTGAGCAGGATTGAGAACCCCTGTTCATCAGGTACCTGGCGTCCTACCAAACTCGCTGGGTTGTGTGGATGAGTACATGAACATATCAGCAAATCAACAGGAAAGCAGTCTTACTTCCAACCAGCACAAATGTACTGAGTGCCTGCCATGTTTCTGAAATTCAGTAGAGATCTCAGGAGGGAAATAGCCATATTTAGAATTCATGTATAAGCTGGAAGATGATGTTGATAAAAGATACAAAGTGAACTTGTGAAAGCTTGGAAGACGATGGTATGCACCTGGATGGGTAGGATCTCCTGATGCCTTGTGATTGGCAGGGACTTTTGAGTTGAGTCTTATAGAAGGGGCAGAATCCTGGCAGGTGGAGATGGGGATGGGAAGGGAGTCCTGTGGAGGGAATAGCATGTGTAGTGTAGAGAGAGGGACAATGCAGGCTATATTCAAGGCCACTCCAGGAGGGCTGGCAGACCTTCAAAGCTAGCCTCCTTCTAGAGTTCTCGATCTCAGGAAGTGGTACCAACCCCGACCTGTAACTCGTCACAGCACAAGTCAAGGAATCATCCTTGACACTCCCCTTTTCCCACCCCACATAATCCAATCTGAGAACTTTTTACCCCTAACATAGCTCATGAATCTGTCCACTTCTGTTCATTTCTGCTGCTACTAGTCTAGTCCAAGACACCACCTTCATGCCCCTGGGCTGTTGCAGTAGCTTGCTGTGTGGATTTCTGTATTCTTCACAGAGCAGCAGGGCAGTGTTTCCAAATACAGCTCTCATCATGCCCCCTCCCTCTGCAAACCCAGTAACGGGCTCCAGTTGCTGTTAGGATAAAGACTGAAATATCCTCGGTCCACCTTTCCTGCCTCACATTCCTTCTAGGCTCTTCATTGTCCCTAGTCCTCACCTTACTGGCACCTTCTTGATGAATCCAGTGCACTCCCTTCTTTTCAAGGCCTTCACACACGTTTCCTCGTCATTGAATGTCCCCTCCTACCAAAACATATGTAGATATATAGATTATTTTGACTGATTGTTCACATGTCACCTCCACTTGCCACCTCCTTGGGAAAGCCTCCCATGCCCTGTCTGACTAGGTCAGGTTCCTTTGCTGTGTTTCCCTATGACCATCATGGAAGCCATGTCTGGGAACTCCAGGTTTATTCTGTAGGCACTGGGTATTTATGGCAGATAAAACTTGGGAGTGCTTATCTGTTTCATGGATATCCAGTGTTGCTAGACACAGTAAAATAGCAGCAATGATTTGGGGTAGTTAATTTATGAATCTCATTAACCATCCCTGACAAAGAACAGGGGATGGTTGATCGTGTTGTAAAATAGAATGTGAATAGCCATACTGTTTCTTCGTATGGGTTCCTTCCAATTATTGGAGAAGCCAATTCCACAGTATTAATTTAGGTACTGTTATCTGCAGTAAGACAGCCCTCATCAGATTTTCCTTAGAGGAGGCAAGTCCAAAATGCACCACAGTCCCATGTAGCTTGTGCCCAGCTCTTCACAGGCCGTGTGAGCAGACCAGTGAATTGGTGAGGACGAGCTGTCTTTGGTGGAGCCTTGTGATACCCTCTGGGTGCTCCTTTCCTAATTTCAGTGTCTTTCAAACATCGCTCACCTTAGACTTCAGGAAAGGTCAGGGTTCCTGGGATGGTCATATTTTTCTTTCCCTTGCCAGAGAGAGGCAACCCTAGGAAGCTTGGCCACCAGACTTTGCCCATCAGAAAGGTCAGGATCCGTCGTCCTTGTTACTACCATATGCTTATCTAGGTTGGGAGGCATGTGACAAATCAGGAACTATCAAGGGCTTGTATATTTTGCCACCCGGGAGCCACGCAGAAACCTGGACAGGGGTTTTGGAAGTGTCCTTTAGATGCCATTCTTTCCTACCCTTCTTGTGTCGATGCCCAGAATCACTGTCCAGCTTGAAAGGGCCGGGAAACTTTCCGGCCCAGGGTCCCCCTGGCATGTGTACAAGAACCCCCCACTCAGACTGAGCTGGAATCTCCTGGTGAGAAGTGATTTGTTGTCCTGATTAGAATGTAAACACTTGCCGAAGTTGAGTTTTGTCTCTCATGTGAGTTTTATTAGAGCCTTCTGTGTTTATAAACATGTCTTGCGCATGAGGGAGAAATGTGATAACCTCCGAGCCCCCAAGAGCGTATCCATTGGTTTTCTCTATAGGCTGAAATTAAGATGACTTACCCATCCTCCTCTGAGAGTCCCACAGCGCTCTTGCCTCTACCAGCTGGTCTGGGATGGTGCCCAGATTGCCATTTCATAACTGTTCCGTCTTCTTCTAGTAGAGTTCATGACGTCTTCTGACAGAATACGCTTCATATTCGTTCAGCTGGCATCTACTAGAGGGGCGCCAAGTCCAGGTAAGGCTTCAGTCAGTCCAACAAACAGTCACTAGATTTCTTTTTCTTCTTCTTCTTTTTTTTTTTTTTTTAAAGATTTCGTGTGTCAGGGATTGGAGAACACCAAGAGTTGCTCTACCTTTGGAGCTTAACATGCCTGTAAGGAAAGAGGCACACACATAAGGAAGGCATGATGGGGAGTGTCAAACGAGAGGTTAAATAAAATGTTGCAAAAGTCCCCCAGAGAATGGAAGTCAGATTGAAAAAACTGGAGAAGGCTTCACGGAAGTGAAGGTGCTTTTTTTTTTTCTTTTTGAGGAGGTGCCTTTTAATTGTGCCTTGAAGAGGGACCCAACTGTCAGTAGGCAGAGTTTTCACACACATTCATAAGAGGGACAGGGCCCATTTTAGGCAGGGCAAACAGTAGGCACAAGGGCACAGCTCCAGAGAATACTGGGGTGTCTTTGCAGAAACGATGTAGTGCCTTGTAACCCGTGAGTCAGGTACCTGTTTGGGGTGAAATGGAAGAGTGGGAACAGGCATCCGGGAACTAGAGAACAAGTGGAAAGAGGAGAATGGGGCCAACTCAAGAAGGGCCTTGAATGTCATGCTTAGAAATTTGGCCTATAAACCGGAGATATTGGTGGCATTTGGATTCAAAGACTTTGCATAGGAAGGTGGGGCAGTCAGACCCATTTCCAGAACTGTACATGGTGGCAGCACTGTGGACAGACTGTGCTGAGGAGAGGCTGGGGCCACAAAGGCCTGTTGCAGATATTCTGATGAGAAGTAATGAGGTTCCGAACCAGGGCAGTGATGAAGGGAAGAAAAAGGGGGGCCAAATGCCAGAGCTCTGTTTTTAAAGAGGTACATACAACTTCACCATCATTTGGAGGTTGTCGTTGAGGGATGAAGGAGAGTTCACAGGCAGTTTTACAAGTGAATCTGGATGCAGTTACTGGGTAGATGATGGTACCATTTACCAAGCTAAGGAACAGAAGAGGAGGAAGTTTGAGGGCACATTGAGTTTGAAGAGTCAGTAGAGCATCTGAGAAGATCTGGAAATAGCGGTGAGGAGCTTGGTAGAGACATCAGAGCCTAAGTGTAGATTTGGGAGTTCGATTCGGGTCTTCAGTGGGCATTCCTTCTGTGCCTGCCACACACCGGGCAGGCGTCTCCACTGTGTTAATTTGTGCTTGAAGCATCTACATAGAGATGGAACTCAAGGAATAGACATGTGTGAGAGAGAATGTAGGTTCAAGAGTCAAGAGCATGCAAGTCAAGAGCGTGGGATGACCTAGGACAAGTAGGAGAGCCCTTGAAAAAACCAGGATGTCAGTCAGAGAGGTTGAAAGAAAACCAAGAGTAGATGGTGGGCCTGAGGGATATGTGTAGCGTCAGACCCCTCAGAGAAGTCTGAGTGGCCCTCCTGGTGCATTCGGCATGGAAGGAATCTCGGTGGAACAGTAAGGGCAGATGGACAAGGTGGGAGAAGGTAGGCGAACCCATCTATGCGTTTCTGTGGTCTGAGCTGATGGGGTCGTTGCCCTTAGTTTTCTTCTGACTTCCTCCAGAAATCAGCCTGTAGACATGCACCTGCCCAGTAGCTGGCTAAATAAAGGCCAGCTTAAAGCCGTAAACATTTTAATTTGCAAAACCATCGTTGTATTAAATCACAAATGGGAGGCAATTTAGCAGTGCATCCCCAAAATTGCACCGGGCGCTGGCTACGGTTTTGCAATATATGTTGAAAACTAAAATTGAACTCTTGTGGCATAAAAACAGATTGTTGATTTTGTGATTAATTTGGTCTCTGAGGCCAAGGAAACTGTTAATGCTGTATATCCGTTATAAAGTTGTGGTAGTATTTGCGGAGCAGTATGAAAAATCAATAGCGTAAGTACAGGACAGCTCTCTTAAAATCCAAGGTGGGTTTTGTTGCAAATTGCATGGCAGAAGCTGACCCCCAAAGGGACAACCATATCTTCCTTATTGCACAAGTGTGCGTCTGTTGTGGAAAAGCCAAGGAAAATGGTTGGGCATTTTTATAGCGTCAGGGGGGAGGGGGGTGTGGAGAAGGATCCAGTGGTTGCAATTTTGAGCAAAACCTCACTTATCGTTATGTGTGTCTTAAGGCAGCGTCAAGCCGTACCCTCTGGAAGGGTTGTGTGGTCAGGAGCAAGGATCCCTGGGTTACACCTTGGCCTCTGGTGTTAGGTCTCTCCCCTCCCTCGTGTGTTCTGTGGTTTTGTGTGTCAGTGCTTCAGAGACGCATTGGCATACTTCATTGAAAAAGGAGTGTCTTCCATTAGCATCATTATGAGTAAGACACCTAAGGGGTTTGTTTACATTTCCAATTCCTAGAAGTAGGAATGAATTTACTTCTTATTTATTAAGCCTATGCATTTAGGAGAATGTAGGGGGGAGGGGAATTCCTTTCTTGTCTTGCCTTTTGTTTTCGGCAGAAGCGAATGAGCCTGGCTTACCACAGCAAAAAAATTGTCACAGACTGCTTTAGACACATAGAATGTGGAGGGCAGAGCCTTTTCTAGATCGAGGTGTATAGAACCGGGAATGACGTGGTCACCGGTTCGTTTCAGGTGGCAGTGGAATCATGGTAAATAGCAGGTATCTCAGCATCCAAGCAATGATGTATTGTCCGATCCTATGCGCCATTTTCCCAAGTCGAGCTGGAATTCCTTAAGCACGGTCCCTGCTCCAGCTGAAATTTTCTACCAGCTTCTCAGCCTAGTCCGTTATAATGTTCTGTCCTATGGGTTGAGTCTCACTTGGGTTCAGAAGAGTAAGATCCAGCTTCAAAAAAGGAGTGTTAGTGGAAATGCCCAAAGCCCCTTCCAGGGCACCCTACCTCAAGTGGCCCTTGGAAACCACTTCTGTTCTACGTGACTTACAATTCTTTGAGTGTCAGCACATGTGGTGGGTTGCCCTTGATGTCTAGGCAGAGGTGGTGATTCACTTCTTTCTTTCCCATCTATTTTGCTTCTCCTCATTTCACCTCTCGAAATGAGTTGTGTGGTCTTTTATAATATAGAGATTAGTGTAGCCATTTCCAAGTCACTTTTTCGTGATCTCTCTTAGGAGCTGAGTCTTTGCAAAAGAAACGCTTCTGTCTTGTCAGAATGACAGTGATTACCCCACGGTTTGGATCAGCTCCAGCAGCTTTGTTCCCTGAAAAACGAACTTGATTTGATGAAAAAAATTTGGTGTATTTGATGAGTCAGAGGGCACGAAAATGTCCTTGTCTCTGATGAGGCTCTTACAGTCAGACACATTGAACATCAGGGATAAAATAAACCTTAATCTCCGAAGGGAAAACCCCGGAGCATGAAACTGTTCCCTCTAGAAATGCTTGTAAATCTTGCAAACCATGTAGGTTTTCTGTTTGGGGCAACATCAAAGCCCAGTGACTTTCGAGATTAAAGTGTGTTTGACAAGCCAAACTTTTCCTGTGCCCCACTCTTTACGAGATTTGGCCTGTGTCTTGGCTTTGTCTCACCTCGATATGACTTCCTTTCTTCCCCACAAGTGGGAAGTCTCTGCTTCTCCAATCCGGAGCAGGCTGGGATGGTTTCTTCCTTTAAAGCCGGCAGCCCTTCATCCTTCTGGCATCTTCCAGCCCCTGTTGGTGGACAGCACCTACCCATGGTCACTTCCCAGGGGCCCTCTTACTTGTGGGGGGAATTCAGGGCCTGTGGCTAATTGCAAGCAGTTCCAGAATCAGGCAGGCAGTGACTTCCCTCTGCTTAGAAAAGGAGTTAGTCTTTTACCTCAGAATTTCTGTTTCTTTAGAAACCACGTTCTCTGCCGGCTCGGAAGACATGCTCAGGTTTTTGGCGCGTGTGTGTGTTTATTTTTTGTTTTGTTTTTTAACCTGTTTCTAACTGCATTTGGGCTGTCTCAGGACTTTCTCTTGTGGAAACTAGAAATAAGCGACCGTATTGAGAGAAATCCTTTTCAGATAAATTAGATTATCGTTTAACGAAGTAAAAACTTTCCCTCAGTAACATCTTTTTCGGAAAGTAAGGTGTGATAAGACGGTGCTTGTAGAAAAAAAAAAAAGGAAATTGTGCTAATTGTGCTCTCCAGAGTCAAACATTCCCGCCTCCCACCAAGTCCCCGTAAGATCTGGCCTTTGGCTGCTTCTCAGGGTGGTCAGATACAGGAGGACAGACTGGGGAGGCAAATGGCTTTGTGGGTAAACCCCAGCGCGTAAAATCTCATTACTGGAAACGCGCTTTGTAGTTTAAGGGTAGGTATAATGGCGAAGGGTGTGCGGACTCACTAAAATATCTTAAATTGTCTCCGTTAAACATGTAGCATCCTTAGAGGTCAGGCAGAGCCAAAGCTTGAACAGCTGTACAACAAGCCTCTGAGATTGTTTTTAATTGTGTCCCCTTTCTCCAACAGCGGTCATTCGTGTTTATATTGTCCAGAACCTTTCCACCGAGCACAAGCGCACCATACTTGAAGGTCAAATGCTTAACCCTTCTGCATGGTTACAATGAAAATGGACCCTTTTGTTTTCATTAATGCATACCCCAGCCGCGAATGCGGGGCGAGCGGGGGCCTCACGCGTTCACCAAGCTGAAGTAACTTATTGTCAGAGTGTCACAAAGAGAGCATATTTTTGTCTCCATGCAACAGTTGTTTCGCCTTTCTTTGCCGGCGCACCCAACCACAAGACAGTATGCCCATTTATCAATAGGCAGAATTTTTGGGTACCATTTTGTTCCTTTGACCTGTGTTACTTTTTACTGACCCGACCAAATTGCTTAAAAATTTTCCCCTTTCTGCTGTCAGCGTTTAAAGCTGCTTAATGTGTCTGAAGTGGTCCCCCCCCACCACTTTCTTTTTAACACTTTACATTCCTGTTTCCCCCAGCACCTGTTACTGTAGCGAACCATGAAATCACACATGTTATGCGGCTCTTAGTGACCGATAATACTTTCTTAAATAGAAATAGAGGATCTGCTGAGTCTGGGGTGGTGTACAAAGGTAAGCAGGCAGGCCCACATGTGGTCATAGATCCACGTCCATTTATTTGCCGGGGCCGGTCAGCAAAGTGTGTTGGTGTCTTTATTTGCATGTCAGACAAGAAATATTTCTTTCTCCGCTCCTGAAGAGTTAACTAAAAAAACGAAAGGGGCCAGTTCGGCAAAACATTAAATATGAGCCTCAGACATGAAGGCTTCTTTGTTACGGAAACAAAAATGCCACAGCAGGTGGCCGACTTGAACACAGGAGGGAGGAGGAGGCTCACTTGTTGCCCATTTTTCTATCCCTTTCAGAACAGCCATTGTCTAAGCCCCAAAGTTAGTGTCCCTGCTCAGTCTCACGGGGACCGTTTCGGCATGAAAGGCCTGTGCCCGTCACTAGTTTTCCACAACGGTTCAATCTCCGGGTCTGGAATGTATAACCACGAAACGAGGCAAGAGAGGCAATTATTTCAAGAAGATGAGTCAATAATATCTGCCTATCAAAGCATAAAACCGCTCTGACTGCAGCAAGTGAGAGTTCATCGGGAATTCATGCCAACAGCAGTAGTGTTCTTGCAGGTCTTAGACTATATTCGTCTGCACAGACACGTGGCTTTTGTTGCCCTCGGGGCCCTCGAAGCAAGTTCGAGGTGACCGCACTGCCTGCTTAAAGCTGAAGTTAAACTCTGCACGAGGTGTTGCGTTGGGGGCATAGCTTTCAAAAGAGGTTCATGATGGAAGTTGGACTGCTTGCTTTCCTTTCCCTAAAAGAGAATGAAATGTAGGTAGAACTCTAGCCCTCCAAGCCCCCTAAGCAAGAGGCGGGACAGGCCGCGGGCAGCATCACACCACTGCTCCTGATGAAGGGCATCAAGTACCCCCTTCACGCGTCAAGTCCCCCCGTGTTCTTGTTGCCGCCTCCTGGTGGTCTCTTTTATGCCAGATCACAGTTGGAATGATTTCAGCCCATGAATGTGGTAGCGTGATAGTTTTGTCTTATAAATCCCTGAGCAGCCTGGAGTTGGAAATCTTGTTTCTGTAAACTCCAGACACGAGTCCTGATAAACCTATGGATGCCTCTCTGGTGGTGTCCTTACACTCATCGCTCACGCGAACACGGGCTATCTTCTTAACTAGAAGGAAGTTACATTTGTACTGCGTAAGCCACACATTTAGGTCTAATGACAACTGCTCGCCAGTGGCCCTAATCATTATCAACAATAGCATCTGCGAATCTGGAGGACTTTTGTAACCTTCTGGATAACGCTGGCATTCAGAAGTTAGCGTTTCCATCTGCCACTCAGGTTCCCTCCCTATGTAACATTCATCAATGTGAGCAAGGGTGAAAGCCAAATCCTAAATGACACTATCATTCCCTATCATTCCCTCCCTCCCCCTCCCACCCACCCCCTTGATTTGGACATTATAGCTAGGAAAGGTCCGAGGTATCCGGAGAGGATCTCTTTGTTTGGTATCATTTGGTGGTTGTCTTGTGTATTTGCAAAATGATTCTGTTCCCTGTGACCTCAGGTCCCCTGTTCCTAGGTCCAAGGAGGACTCTGGAAAATCAGGGAGTGAGCTGCTGTGGTTCCACAGGTGGAGACCGTCTCTGAACCCTGGTCCGTTATTGAAATCATTGTCAAGGACGCAGCATCATTTACTCTGGTTTTGCCAGCCACCCTTACTCTGCTTCCCACTGGCAGTGAGATCCGGGGCCAGATATGAAAACACTTGTAACATAATTTTGCTGATGATACCAACCAACCTTGTCAGGTTGTTGGAAGGACTAAATGACGTGCGGTGTCCCCAGCTCGCAGAAAGTGCTCTATGTATGATTAGTCATTATGTAGTTTAGCGTGTAAGAGGGTGAACTCTGCCGTCTGACTGCCTAGGTCTGAATCCCGGCCCCACCACTAACCAGTCGTCTGATTTCAGGCAAGTTACGAAACGTCTTTGTGCCTCGATTTTCTTATCTATAAATTGAGATCTCATAATAAAACCTGTTTCAGTGAATTCTCATGCAGATTTAATGAGGGATTCATGGAAAGTGAACGGCAAGGGCTTGGCACATGATAGAGATTCAGTAAATGATAGTTTTTTAAAATTGTTATTGTTATTAATACCTTTTTGATTATGTTTTTATAGCCACTGTAAAGCATTTTTCTTTTTATAGTTACTATTAATGCACGAGTAATGTGTACTTAACATGCTGACTTAATAAGCACTTACGTAGGTCCTGAATGCTTATTTGGGAATGATAGCCCAAATTACCTGTGTGTGTGTGTGTGTGTGTGTGTGTGTGTGTGTCTGTTTGTTCATCTCCTCTGAGTAGATACGTGCCAGGTAGCAAGTAGCACTGGCACTGAGGACGTCGTAGACAGTCATGTTTACAGAGAGCGTCCTAGTCAGGGACCGCATTTCTCTTAGGTAGATATTATCAGAGGACAAGTACAGCAACCCTGCTCATGTGATTTTCCCTGAATTATCTTTCCCTACCAGATTGCTACTTCATTTAGAGTTTAATAGTCACATTGTCAATAGCACGAGCTGCTTCATTATAGTGAGACGTAACCCTGACCTCAGGAATCTTAAGAAAAATAAGATTTTTTTAAGAGTGGGCAGATGTATGTGGTGAAATGTATTAGGTCTTACAGGTCCTCCTTTTAGTTTTCGTTTTCTTAAAATGAAAAGGGTAAAAGTACTTAGCCTGATCCGTGTAAAATGACAAGGTTATGATAGACAGTAGAGCAACTGTTTTGTAAACGACTCTGGTAAATCAAAATCAATTCTAAGGGCTACGTTGAATTCAACAGTTGTTTTACATAACGCCCTCGGTCACCCCCACCCTGTGTATATATTTTATCTCCCTACTTAGATTGTAAGCACCTGGTGGCCAGGTACGGTGACATCGTGGATGTCCGCCAGATAGCAGAGACTCAAATTAGTTGACTTACTACACGGGAATTTGCCCTTAGTAATTCTGCCCTGTGAGTTGAGTTTAAAGGTGCCGGTCCTGGAGTTACCACACCGGATCGCTAGTCATAGCTCAACTGCTATACTAATTTTGATAGTGAATGAGTTGGTTCCTTTAGCTGAGCGTCAGACTCCTTATCTGCAACAATGTGGTTAATAATATTTGCTCTACCGGACTCACATGGTTTTTGTGAGGATTAAATGAGATAACATTCCGAAAGGACATTATACCACATAAATCAGTTTACATGTACGTTCGCTTCCTTCATTGGAGTCGGATGCCGGGGTTAGATTTGGCTCTGCTGCTCACTAATGGTGTAAAATTTGGCAAGTTGTTTAATCATCTTTCTATATCTCCGGTGTTTCATCTGCCAAATGGAGACGATAATACCTCTCTCTCATAGACTTAGTTTTAGGACTCAGTGGTAAGATGGCTTGTGAGCAGTACCTAGCATGTAGTAAGAGCTGGATCATGTTAGCTGCCGTGGCACCATCCCTACCACTGGCAGCCAAGAAGGGATCCATGTTGAAAGAGACTAACTCCTCTGGTATAGACACACGGTTAACATGAACAGGGGGTGGGGGGGGGAGGAGAAGCAAAGACTTAGGTTAGTGTAAAAACAATGATCAATTTTAGTAACTTCCCTGTGGCTCTAAGTGGGACTGGTACTCTAATGTAGCTAACACTTACTGGCTGCCTACCATGTGTCAGGCACTACTCCAAGGACCTTATGTGTAAAAAGGGAAACCTGTATACCCTCTGAAGTAGATGTTAGAAATATCCTCATTTTACAGATGAGAAAACTGAGGTAACAGAGAGGGTAAGTGGCTTGCTCATGGCCAACTCTAAGCCACTAAGGTATTCAGGCTCTGGAGTTTGTGTCCCCCCGCCCCATGGTAAATCCCCCAAGGACCAGAGACAGACCCATAATTTTCTCATCATCACAACCAGGAGTAAGAAAACCTGCCCATCTGCTTTGCTGAACTCTGGGTTCCATACCACCCAGTTCTCAGCTCAGATGCTGTGACGTTCAGTTTAAAGGTCAGAATGGTGTGCGTGCGCGTGTGTGTAAATATTCCCACATTCTCAAGTCCTACATCTACATTTCCTTCCTGCTCCATGCCCCTGTTTGATAAATGTCCCCAAAGCATTGCCAATGCTGCACGTCTAAAACTGAACTCTCCCCTTGTGGTGTCGGGGGTTATTTACTCTCTCAGACCTTAGTCTCCTGATCTTTAAAATAACGGTGCCTTGGGGCGCCAGGGTGGCCCAGTCGGTTAAGCATCTGACTTCAGCTCATGTCATGATCTCACAGCTCCTGAGTTCGAGCCCCACATCGGGCTCTGTGCTGACAGCTCAGAGCCGGAAGCCTGCTTCGGATTCTGTGTTTCCTTCGCTCTCTGCCCCTCCCCCACTCACATTCTGTCTCTCTCTTCTTCAAAATAAATAAACATTAAAAATAAGTAAAATAAAATAATGGTGCCTTCTATATGGAGACTGTTGGACTAAATGCGATAATGTTGATAAAGTGCTTATTGTGATGATGCCTAGCACATAGTAGGCACTAAATAAATGCCTCTTGCTGGTACTGCCATGGTGAGGAGAGGGGTTCTCTAGGCCTGGGGGGCAGTAGAAAGGTCCCTGCTGGCCACTCTGGCCTCACTCTCTTGAGCAGTTGAAGTTTCCACTAGGGCTTTGGTTTGGATGTTACTGAAAGAGGGGTGGGCAGAAGTGGGGGGGGGGGGACAGATATATACAAAGGAGCGAATTATAACAAAGAGCCTTTTCTGCTTCAGTTCTTGTGTAGAAAACATATGTTCAGTGATGCAGGCAGCAGTTGGGTTAAAGACGCACTGTAGGGCTGCAGACAAAAGGCCTGCGCTCTTCCCGCATTCACAATGTTTCCAAACATATTCGCTTGCCTCACTTGTTAGGGACCGGGCTGTCAGCCGGATCCTCTTGCGAGTGTGATTTCTTTTTCCCCATTCCCGTTTCAAAGGCCTCCCCTCCCCTTCCCCTCTCCCCCAATGTTTTACACTTCATATAATCCAGTGTGCATGACAGACCACTTCAGCCTTTGTGCTACTGATGTTTGGGGGAAGGGGAGAGCTGGGTCTGATGGAGATCTCGGGTAACTACTCCCTCGCCCCCGGATGGGAAGCGGCTAAGCCACTTTTAGGCCAAACATCATCAGCGGATCAATTATTTAGCGCTCGGCGTAGCTAGCCGTTCGTCACCTGCAAATAACAGGCCAACGGATAGATGAGCACAGGGAAATTCTTAGAAGTGGTGGCTGGGTATCGGAGGCATGTGTATGTTGTGGTAGGGTTGGGGGGATTCTTGCTTTTTTACTTGTAGAGCGAATGGTTTTTGATGAAAAGACAAAGGTAAGGCAAGGCGCTGCTGAACTGGGAAGTAATTGGGAAGAAGCCTGGCTGTCGTTCTCATATTCCTTACGCGAAACAGATGCAGATGTCCACACTTAATGTAGACCCAGGGAGCATTGCCGCCTGCCGGGTCTGTAGTTTAAACCTTTATTAATTTATTTTTAATGTTTACTTACTTATTTTTTGAGAGAGAGAGAGAGAGAGAGAGAGAGCGAGCAGGGGAGGGGCAGAGGGAGAGGGAGAGAAAGAATCCCAAGCAGGCTCCTCACTGTCAGCACAGAGCCCCGATGCAGGGCTTGAACTCATGAACCTGGAGATCATGACCTGAGTCGAAATCAAGAGCCAGATGCTCACCTGACTGAACCACCCAGGTGCCCCTGCACTTTAAGCCTTTAAATTTTCTTTATTGAAACTAGACTGCTAAGGTAGGGTTTATTTCCATGGATGAGATTTCAGCAAGATATTTTGATGTGTATTTCTTTTTATTTTCTTTATGGATGTAATATAATATAATACTATTATAATACTATAATACTTTTATGTCTAGTCTATTAGAGCTTCCATTGTGGGGAACAGTCAGCTAGAAACGTCAAGAATTAGCATGCTGAATCTTCTGCCACGGAAGTGTATTCCTCTTGGGCATTTCCCCTTCCCAGTCTCAGTTTTCCCATCTGTAAAATAGGAATTACATTTTCATGGTACCCCGTGGAGCATAGCATCATAAAACAGAATAAATAACTGTCACGTAACGATCAGCGAGAACACCTTCATGTCTTCCTAGAAATCTTGTGTCTTCGTTGCTACAAATACGGAGTCAATTTCAGTGCCTTTGTTCCTTTTTTTCTTTCAAGCTCTCACACTCCCTGTTTCATGGTGCTGTTTGCTAGCTGGGGTGTTCATCCTGCAAAGTACCAGCGTATTCCGAGGAAGGAGAGGCAGCAGGGAGGCAGAGAAATGCCCACCGGCTGACAGCTCTACATGGGTTGTTGGTTCATTTCAGCACTAGAGGCAATTACAATCCTGCTAATAAATAGGCACTAAAGTGGCATTTCCTGTATATGCTGTCTTCTGGTGTGAGGATCATTTCACCACCTAGAAATCCTCAGTCCTAAAACGTCGTGTAAATATTTTCTAATGAAAAGTGCCTACAAAGTCATCCCCCTGCCAACACACATCAGAACTGACAAAGGAAACCACGGATGGTATTACGGTTTTTGGTGCTGTCGTTTGAAAATCCTTGGACGGAAAGCATCCGTCCAAGATGTAGATGTATTCTCCTCAGGCTGAAAATACCAGGCCGCAAAGATTTTAGTGATGGACAAAGCTAACGGTCCGCCCGTCACCTGAGGTGGCGCCTTCCCCCTCTGCCTGGCGTGGAGGGTCCGCCGAAGCCAACGGTAGAGCAACTGGAAAATAAATTGATATTTTTTTCCCACATCGGATGGATTCATTGCACAGAATGATGGGAAAGGGAGGGGAGGGGAGGGTGATAAGGATGTGTTTGTGATGTTTGTGAGGCTTTCCCCTCTCGTGTATAGCTTTCGTTGTTTTCTGGTTTTTAAAGGAAGCTAGTGCTTCAGAAACCAGACGGATTCCCGGGCTCCCTTGGTAAGAGTAATTATGCTGTTTCTTCCACATCTATGTGAATCAGCTTTATTATATAGACCGCATGTAATAGCGACGGAGAGGAAGCTCTACAGAAGCTGACGAATCTCTTAGGCTACTTGGAAAAACGGGGGGAAAAGAACAATGATTTTGTAAAGTCCATAAAGGTCAAAAAAAGGCTTTCAGTAAGTATGCAGAGACTAGAAATCAAATCCCATTTCCTATCATAAGAAGCCCGTTGTTTTAGCCCCAGTAGTTAATGTACTGTATGTGAAAGATTTAAGACTAGTTGGAAAGCTTTGCTTCTGTTTTATTAGGCTGCTATTGAAAAGCCAACAGCATAACTTCGACTAGGTGCTTTGAGATTTCTTAATGGGCTGTCAGGGGCAAGACACCAGGGCTGTGCTATACTCGCTCTTTCCTGTACATTAAAACAACAGGGCCAAGCGATCACATACAGAAGTATGAATTACTTGATGCTTTCTCTGTTCCATATGGCCAGCCATGTCTTTGGCAATTAATCATGTACAAAATCAGTCGAGTGCTCTCTGAAGCATTGAAGTCAACATTTAGTTGTACCTGTGCCAGCAAGGGCAGCGGGGTTGCGAGCGTAAAATGGCAGGACCGAGGGGCTGCTGGCGCCACGGCCCACGCAGCTGGCTTCTATAAACAACACTTTTTTTCCCTCTTCACCCTTCTCTCTCTCTCTCTCTCTCTCTCTCCCCCCCTCACCTTGCTTCTTTTCCTTTTCTTCTTTCTTCCTCCCTCCCCATCGTCCTCCCTCCCTCCCTTTCTTTTTCTTCCCCTTCCTTGACAAACACATGCATCGTTTTTCACCATCATCCGAGACACCCACATCGCCAGCTGGAGCTCCGAGGTGCAGCTTCCATTCAGGGCCCCAGCACCCCAACTTCTTTAAACGTGTGCACTTATCTAAATGTGTCTTTCCCTCCAGCAGCCTGGGCCTACCAGTGGTTACCACCGCGAGTGTCCCAAGAGCTCACTCGACACCAGGCAGGCCGCCGGGGTTCCGCAGCTCCTAGTGAGACACGGGAGGTGTGGTGATTTCTGTACTGATCGGAGGAGGGGAGGGCCCGTGAAAGTGCTTTGCAGGAAAGCTTCCGCAACTATTCAAACCCACGGCAATGGTGTTTTAGGATTTTTTAAAATTCATATCCATATCTTCCGGGACCTTTTTTCCCCCAAATATTTTCTGCACAAAATGCGGCTGCCGCCAGGTTTCCAGCACTCACTGAGCATTTTGTAAGTGCCAAGCATTGTGCAAAGTGCTTTCAAAGCAGATTATCTCACATCATCATCATCACAAGAGCAGTCGGTGCTATTATTGCATACACCCCTTCGCAGATGAGGAAGCGGCCGAGGAAGCATTTTCCCGGAATTCTTTCCCCACAGGCATCCTTGATGAACTCTCCGCGAGCTCCCTTCATTCAGGAGCACATGGTGGGAAAAGGCTGAAGTCTGTCTTACTGGCACATTTTTGAGGATCATTTGGGAAACTCTCTTGAAACACTCCATTCAAATCAAGTGGGTCTTTGGGATGAACTGAACCAAGTGTGTCCGTAGGTGGGGATAAAAGGCTGCTTTGTGGGCAGGCTCAGAGACTGATGCCTTTGTGCCTTCTGTTCTTTCGGGGACAGCCTAGCTCATCTCCTGCTCTCCTTGGTGAGCCCCCCTCCCCGCCCCAGGAAGGGCGGGGGGCGGGGAGGGGAGCGGTGGAGACAGCAGTGTGAAAGAGCCCAGTAGACGCGGCAGCCTTGGTGTTATCTCTCGGCCGAGGTCATCCAGGATGTGTCTTCTCAAATTCAGGAAACAGGGGAAAGAAAGTTTTAACACTGTGTAAACATTAGCACCCCCAAAACCCTCCTGCTCCTGGAGAGGGAGATAAAGTAGGCAAAAAGGCCGAGAGGCATGTTTATTTGTTCTGCTGGGCTGTGGATCCAAGCATGCTGAAAATCTGCAGCGGTGCCCAGTCCGGTTCAGCAAATGTGAAGGCATCACTCAGCATTGAGCTCCGAAGGCCTCACAAAAGAGCCATCTTAAACTGACAATCAGTAAATGAAGGAAGACCTGAGATCGACCTCTCTTTGATGGGACTAAGGCTATCTCAGTGGGTTCTGTGCCTTTCTTCTTTAAAAAAAAAAAAAAAAAAAAAAAGGAAAGAAAGAAAGAAAAAGAAAAAAAAAGTGTTCCTGGACTTTTGAAGAGGGGAGCCCTGGTTGGGTTTTTGACAGCCTGTGGCAATGTTGATGTGAGGAAATAGCTTTCCCAGCCGATAACATCTTAAACCAAGTTTCTTCACAAGTTGAACCTTTAGCCCTCATTATCAGTCCGAGCATATCTTTGTAATTTGTGTGTGCAGAGGGGAAATACAACCCTAACGCGAGGCAGCTATGTATATAAAAAGTGTTAGGTAGGGCAGTTTCTCCATAATGACGGCCTTGCTTTTTTTTTTTTGGTGGTGATGAGGACCAGGAGATGGGAAGGTGGGAAGGGGGTGCAGTTCCGACATCCTGGTGTGTGTAAGGCTTTTGAAATTGGAATTGGAAGAAGAGCAACAGACTTTTTTTTTTTTTTTAATGAACTGCGCAGAGGGATTACCAGCACATTTGTGGAATGCCTCCAGTTCCTCTGCATTTCCTTAGACAGAGTTCTCTGATTTGTAAGAAGGAGAGATTAAATCTGAGTTTCAGAGTTAAAGGCCTATCTGAAGCTGTGACCCCATATCAGAAAGGCACCGAAAGAATTTAAAGACTTCTATGGAATTATTAGTAGGAAGTAAATGCTGTCATGCTCCTTTTAAATCTCCTCCGTGATTCCCATCTGAAAGCCTCGCGTGCCATAAATACTGCATTTCACACGTATGTTCATACGTGCTTTCCTTGTGATAACCCCAGAGTTAGGACGCATGGAAAGTTGCTGAGCGTAAAAATACATCCAACAAGAATTAGGTGAATTGCTCAGGTTTAACTGAATACATTCAGAATTGGGAGACTTTTCCCAAGAAACATGTGAAACTTAAGCCTAAAAGTCGAGGCTACTTAGTACCTTAGACTTTTGGCTTTTCTTTTCTCAATTCTCAATCAGTCAGCTTCTCTCAGTCTCTTGCCCTCCCTTCCTCCCTCCCTCCTTGGCCTCTCAGGTTGTGGGTTTTTCCCTTTGCCTTCACACATAAAGCTTTGAACCAGGAGAAGCTGATAACACTGGGGGACTCTCAGAGGTCCTCCGGCCACCGTGGGTTGCCAGAGTCCAAAGTAGTTTTTTCTATTGAAATGGAGAAAGTGAGACTTCTCCCTTTGGCTTCTTAGGAGGGTATGCAGAGATTACATGTGATCATTGTGTAGCAAAGCTCTCTACTTTCACATACATCCTGCCAAAGATGCAGGGCCCTTCCACGGAGTCTCCTAGGGATCACCTATATGTATTTTTTCTTGATGCCCCCGTTTAAAAGGCGTTTTTGCAACTTTTTTCCTTGGAATTCGCATCAGGTGTAGTTTGTGTCAAACCAGACCACGTTTCACATACTGCTCTCGATCTCGAGTAGCACTCTGTGACTTGATTTGTTCATCTTGTTTCCCAGACATGCCCCGGCATGTCGTTTGGTTTCATCTGTTCAACAGGCATCTATGAGGAGTCTGTGTTCATGACATCGTGCCAAAGTAGGCACATTGGAGGGTGTTGAGGAGAGATGGGTGTGGACCCCCTCTGCTCTCACAGAGCCCACACTCTGGAGGAGGGAACCTCTAATGAATAGATAAATGTAATGGAGCATGACAGAGTTTGTGAGATGTTCGGGAGTGGCACGGAAGCAGGGGTGATCAACCCTCCGTAATTTGGTGGAAGGATTCGGTTCATGGAAAACTTCAGAGAGGAGGTGCTACCTGCCGTGTTTCTCGAAGGATCAGTAGTTACCGGTCAGTTGTGCAACAAGTAAACGTACAGTGTAGAACAGCCACATATTTTCAGGGAGCGGAAATTGGTTTTAACTGGAACGGGAGATGGCCAGAGATAAAATTTGAGAAGTGACCAGGATCTCTGTTAAAGAAGGGGTGCTGTTTTGTTTTTGTTGTTTTGGTCAGGTTAAGCATTCGGGCTTAAACGCAAGCTTTTTGATCTCTGAAAGGCCGATAAGTGAAGCATATGTGAACAGAGTCCCTCTGGTTTAGGTGAGGGTTTGGAGGCTGAAGCTCCTTGTTTCCTTTGACCCTGCGATAGCCTTCTTGGAGGAGGAAGATTCATGAGGGGGTGATTGACGCAGAGGCCATCGTCCGGTCCAGACGAGAGATGGGCCTGAACTCAGCCTGCAGCAGTGGGGAAGAGATAAGTCTGAGTCACATTGAACAGAGAGGAATGCCAGGATTTAAGGTTTATGGAAGGGAAAGGAAGGCGAATAGGATGAGGGCCGTCTGGGTTGGGCGACTGAATTGATGGTGGTGTCACTCACCATTCTCGGAAAGTACAGGAGAAAGCAAAAATAGTTCAAATGTGGACGAGTTGAGGTTGAGATGCCATGTTTGAAGTGTCTCTTTAAGGAGAGATAGGCAGTCACGGGCTCTATGGGGCTAGAGCTCAGCAGAGAGGTCTGCTCGAAGTCATCAGTGTACAGCCGAACCTTCCAGCCACTGGAGGGGAGATCACCCATGGAGGGAGCAAACAGAAGATGTGAGATGAAGCCCCAGGGTATTGCCCTGGGCCAACAACAGTTGAGGGTCTTGAGGGTCCCACAGTGAGAAAGCCACATGGGAGACAAAAGAAGATCAGTACACATAATAAGGAGTAGCCTAAGAGGGAAAGGTGTCAAGTAAAACCAGAAGTGATTCTAAAAATAAAACCCACCGCCAGAGGGTAAAGATTCTCTACCACCAGGGAGATTCACAAGAGTGCGCCTCTGGCTCCTGGTAGAGGCTTCTGGTTGTGAGTGCGTAGTGGTTGCCTGATTTCCTCTTGAAATTTGTCATGTAAAGTCATAAACACTTTCAGGAATGTTCTTGTTAAAACCGCGCAACCTAGCACAAGGTTGATTCGTGAGCTCTAAACAAAACCCATCATCATGGCATATATCCTGGGCACCTCCTCCGCACAAGAACCCGTGGAGAGGCCCTGAGGTCACCTGCAGTTTGCAGCCGGGGGAAGGGCCCACAGCAAGGAGGTGACAGCTAGGATTTGAACAGCTGGCAGCCTTAAGAATATTCTTCGTCTTTTCCTGATAAGCCAGCATGTCCTTCAATTTCTGTTGAAAAAGAGTTACTAATGAGATGAAATTTAACCCCCAGAACATGATTTCTAAACCCGTGGTTTGTTTTGAGGAGAGGGCTGGGAGAATGTGTTTTTTGGTAATAGGAGACTATTTAAAAACCGGTACTTGTTTGAAGACAGCTCCGTGTTACTACGGGTGGGAAAATGGGCTATTAATGTTTCCTGCATAAAGTCAACCCTTGAGGAGCCAACACTCAGTACAAGGAGAAAAAGATCACTGTTAATTCTTGTCAAAAGAATGTTCTTTGACACTCTGAAATTAACTTTTATGCAATGAATTCTTTTCACTCCAGATTTTATGAAATGCTATATTTTAGGGTCCGAGTGCTCTATTTAAATTCTCCCATCCTTTTCCAATATTGTGAAAAGATTTTTTTTTTTTTTTTGGGTAACAGAATTTGTTTTGTAATCTGTATCTATTTCTTTATATGTTTACTGTTTTACTCAGATGTGTTTATACGACACTTGTTATCTACGTTCTTTCTTGTCGCCAAATTATGATGAAAATGAAATGAATTTTAACAATTAAATTTTATAAGATTTTCATGTGATAAAACCGACTTTGGGGGCTATGCAGTTCTGTGAGCTTTAACATATGTATGAACTCATATAACCACCACCAGTCAGGATACAGAATAGCTCCATCATCCCTAAAACTGCCTTAGGCTGCCCCTTTGTAATAAACTCTCCCCTGTCCTAATCCTTGGCAGCCACTAATTTGTTCTCAGTCTCTGTAATGTGCCTTTTCCAGAAAGTTAAATAAATGGAATCATGTAGTGTTTTATCTTTGGAGACTGGCCTCTTTCACTCAGTAAAATGACTTTGAGATTCAGACAAGTGGCTGCATCTATCAGTTGGTTGTCCTTTTTTACTGCTGAGCAGTATTCCATCATTTATACATGATACATCCATACAGTTATATCACAGTATGTTTATCCATTTACCCTTTGTAGGGCATTTAGATGGTTTCCCGTTTGGGGCAGTTATGAATAAAGCTGCTCTGATTTTTGTACCTACATGTTTCTGTGTGCACATAAGCTCCTATTTCTTTAGCTAAATCCCCAGAAATGGAATTGGTGGGTCATATGTTAAGTGTGTACGCGTACCTTTGTAAGAAACCACCAAACTGTTTGCCAGAATGGCAGTGTTTTGCATTCCCACCAGCAGTGTATAAACTTTTAAAAACTTGAATGCTGTTTTAAGTGCTTGGGGGTTGAGGTTGGCAAATCGTGTTTCACAGGTCCTTGGGGTTTTGAAGAGATGTGCCATGACAAAGGGAGAGCTTCTAGGTCTTCCTTAGCAGCTTCAAAGAGAACTGGTCCAGTTTTGTTTTGTTTATGTGTTGAGTTCCATGTAAAAATACATTTGGGGAGAAAAGAGGTCTGTCTGTAGAGTGTTGGAAAACGATTGTTGTAGGGTGGTGCGTCCAGAGCTTGGAATGTGGACCATGGGTGTTCCCCAGGGGGACGCTAGGGAGCGCTCCAGGACTCTGCATGTAGTGGGCACTGCACTGGGAGAAAGTGGACTCCCTCTTCGGCTCCTTTTCAATCCACGTCAGGAGGATGTGGGTCAGGAGGTCTTCACCTCCTTAATATTCACTAACACTTGTTAATGGAGTCCTTTATGACAGAGCGGGTTTCCTCTCAGAGCCTTCGCAAGCAACTTCCATCTAGAATGAGATCAACATGTGGCTTTGTTTTTAATATGTTATTTTTATGGTTATCTTTTCACGGATGCCAAGTACCACGGGTTTTCCATTTTTCTTTTGAAGCGAATTTATTTTATACTTTAAAATATGGGTCATTGGAAATAAAAATATCAAATATTGTGTACCTTACACACAAACATGGCACGAATTATGGGACTGTACCAGGATGGCTGACGTTTGGGGAGGCTCTACACTGGAGGGGGGCTATTTACTTAAATAGACTTCGAAGTGAATCATTTTGTCAAGTTAACAGAGCTCCTTGGTAAAGCGCATAACTGTCTCTTAATTTATTTGATGAGTTTATGTGTTTATATTAATAGTAAAGCCTTAAAAGACAGTTTTCTCTTGCTCTTTGTTTTTGCAGTACTTTTTTTTCAAGTTCCTTCTTTGTTTTCTGATTTGACAAATCTTCACTAAAAATCATTAGACAAAGACTGGGGTGCAGTAGTAAAGCAAACAGACAGGGTCCCAGACCTTGTGAAACTTTCTTAAGTCCTTTCTCCTTCCACCTCTTAGAGGCTGATCAGGGAAAACAAGGGCTTCTAGATAAAATTTAAATGATGCGAAACGCAAGGAAGAGATAAATGACTTTTTAAAAAAGTTATTTGAATACGGTCACATAGAGAATTTATTTTATTTATGTCTTTGGAGCCAACTTAGATGTGTACTTTGTCTTCTATTTGAAACATTTTGCTTATTATTTTGGTAAAATAATATGGATCTGCAGACATAATGATAAACTCGGTGACTTTTTGAGGTTCGGTCCAGCTTTAAGTCCATGAGGTAGGGCATCACAGACAAGAAGCAATGTTGTCAGAATACCCACTGAGGCCAGGACGTCTCTGAAATTAGACATCTTTTCCATGAGAGGTCAGAAATTAGCAGCCTCCTGAGTTCTGTTCAGTTCTTGGCATTTCTTGTTTAGCCACATGGTATTTAAAAAGTAAAAAGAAGGGGACAGTGCCTGGGTGGCTCAGTCAGTTGAGCGTCCGATGTCTGCTCAGATGATCTCGCAGTTCATTAGTTTGAGCCCCGCATTGGACTCTGTGCTGACAGCTCAGAACCTGGAGCCTGCTTCGGATTCTATGTCTCCCTCTCTCTCTCCGCCTCTTCCCCACTCATGCTGTTTCTCTCTCTCTCTCTCTCAAAAATAAACATTAAAAAAATTTCTTAATAAAAAATAAATCAAAAGTAAAAAAAGAATTAGTTTCCAGCATTTAAAAACCAGGAGCTTTCACATTTAAAAAAATCAAAACAGATTTCTCATTTTGAAAATTCCTGAGTCTGACACCATGGAGATAGCCTCTCTGAATGGCCGAGTTGGCTGTTGGTGAAAAGTGACTGCCTTTTTGCACAGAGCATATGCTCTCATCAGGTAATCCTGCTTAACTCATTCACGGTACCTTAGTGGCTCTGGTGGGTATTTGAATTTGCAGCTCCTGCTTTAGCCACTGGGAGCCTGGGCTTCATGCAGGAGAAGCACCTAGAGAAAATGAGCTTGCCTCCCTGTGCTGGAGGGCTGAAAACGTCATTGCCCCCGCAAAGCTCGCAGAGTTCCTAATGGGGTATATCATCTGGTATAGTAGGTGGAACTCTGGACCGAGGAGGCAGAGATCAGGGTCGGTTTCGTGGCGAGGGCTGGTCACGTGATCTTGGATCCTCTAACAGTGGAGTTACTGTCTCCTGTCTTACCTGTTTGTATCAGTTAGGCTTTTTGACTGTAAGCAATAGAAACAGATTCTGGTGAATTTAAGGAAAATGCAACTTGGTTGAAAGGACAGTGGATAACTCAAGGTTTCAAAAGAAGAATGATCTCTAATCAGAAAGTTCAGGAAACCCAGAATAGTTTGAGGACCATGGGCGGTATGAACTAAGGACATTGGTAAATCGCCTCCAAGATTTTCCCCTCTCTTTGTCCCCCTCCTTAAGTGTCTGAAGTCCTGGAAAAGCAAATCGGGTTGGTCTGGGCCACATCCTTCATGAGACAGAGCGGTACACTTTCGATGCCAGTCCCTCTAAGACGGCATGCAATGAAAGACTTCTCAAGAGAAGGTTTGTCTTGTCACAGGAAAAGGGGGACCGGGTATGGAGAGAAGGCAGCCAGACAACAAATGTTCACTCTGCCTCTTTCAAGGTTGTCTTGAAGGCATTCAGTCCGCACCGTGAATCGCTGTAGACAAATAAGGAAGTGGTATTTCAAGTTACACGGCAAAACCGTGAGCGTGCTAAGTAAATGAGGGCATTGGCATCAGTTAGATAAGGAATATGCACAGAGAGATAGTCTCATTCCTTTTAGCAGTTGCTTTGGTTACATCTCCAAAGAAGTGACGCTAACTTTAAGTGAAAAACATTTATAAATTCTCAAGATTTCTGCTTCGGTTATATGAAGACAAATACATGCAATGAAAAGTTCTCTCATTAAAACTCAAAAGGCATTTGCTCACTCAAATTTCAGGTGCCAACAGAATACGCTGTATTGTTTTCTTCATTGTTTTTTATAATGTTACATGAATTTGCATGTTTAAAATACATGCATATAAAATGAGCAAATAGGAGTGAGTTGTAGATAAAATTGAAGCAACACTTTCAAATTGGAGTTTTGATGTAATGCCCCTTCTTAGACTGATGAGCCAGGGCTTCGATTTCTTTCTTTCTTTTTTTTTTTTTTTAATATTTGTTTATATTTGAGAGAGAGAGAGACAGAGCACGAGCCAGAGAGGGGCAGAGAGAGAGGGAGACACAGAATGCAAAGCAGGCTCCAGGCTCTGAGCTGTCAGCACAGAGCCCGACGCGGGGCTCGAACCCACAAACCGTGAGATCATGACCTGAGCTCAAGTCGGGCATTCAACCGACTGAGCCACCCAGGCGCCCCGGGCTTCAACTCTTTCTACCCGATATTTTCAACACTAGGTAGAGGCTTGAGTGTTTTTGTACTCACCTGTAAGCCTAATTTCTTTTAAGGACCGTAGCCATGACCGTAGAATCAACGATTCTTCCTCAAATTACAAGTTGGCTGTGCCCAAGCATCCCTTGTACTTAGTGTTTGAAACATGTAGTGGATTTTTAAAGCTGGAAAGATTCATCGAGAATGAATTTGATTTTTGTGCTCTTATTGTTTCTTTCTTTGCAAGATCTTGATTTGCAACATGTAGCAAGGAAAATGAGTGAACTGAAAAAAAAAATTTGCTGGCATGGCTGGAAATCGAAATTAATGATTCAAATACGAGAGGCAGTCCAGAAATTCTCATCTGGGTGGCAGGAGACAGGGAGCAAAAGTCAGAGGCTGCTCTTTTTTAAAAGGCAAAACAAACAACTCACAGTGAAGTGTACGTGAAAATCATTTCTAATAATAGCTCATGGGAGGCCGTTCCCAGGAAAAAGACCTTTGGTGCACCGAGGAAATTGAGTGAGAACACACAGTATCTCGATGTGTTACTTAAGGCAGTGGGGCTTTTGGAGTTTACCTTATGAGCCTTGTACATTGATTAAACACAAAATATATGCTGGCCATTTTTGACCATCATTTACTGTATTGATTTGTTAGCAGGGAAACTGTAATAAAAAAGCCATTGATTTACTGTCCTTATTTGCTTATGGGCTTTTTTTTATTATTAATTTTTCGCGTTTCCTCTTTTTTGACCATTTCTTCTAGACAAATGCTGTGCTTCGTGAAATTAGAAGAGAGGGGGTCCCCGTGGAACAAAAGAATGACATCTTGACTGCTGTCCTTGCCTCGCTCACCACTCGCCAGAATCTGAGGAGGGAGTGGCATGCCAGGTCAGTTCTGCTTCCCAGATGGGATTTGTGGTCCCTGAAAACTGAGAGCTGTGTTTGGCGAAGCCCTTCCTTCTACCACTGGCCTCATCCCTCTCATTTGAGGAGCCGTGAACGATAAGCAAATTGCAGATGCTTTCAGCCAAAGTTAGCTCTCCTGCTCATGGTACCTCTCCATGAGTTGGGTATGAGCCATGATGTCATCTGTAGGTATATATGATTTATCCCCGAGTGCAACATTTAGCATAAACGTTTGCATCTTGAGCATAATATGAGTACCTGACACTGAATAGAAGGACCCTTTTAATCAACAGTCTAAAAGACCAACCTTGCGATTTAGCACTCGGAGATTCGCAGAGTGCTCTCACATCACTCATTGAGAGGCAGCTTGCTTGAACGCGGTCTGTTTATCGACCCCAGTTTTGGAATTGGCCAAATAGGAATTATGTTGGCTTCAACCTACTTCCTTTGCTCATGGACCTATCTGGGGTTAGAAAGCTGTTGTCAGTAGAAAGTTTCTACAAATTATCTGTTTGCGTATGACAGATTCTATTATCCTGCTCTTATTTGAAAAATAGTTGATGGGCAGAAGGCTGAACCCAGTTCCCCCATATGTTAGGGTTACCCTTTGGGATCTGCAGTTGGTAAAAATTGTTGAATTATCATCTGTCTCTCAGCAATAGAGAGAGGCATCAGGGAGATCGTGCTGCTTTTGTCTCTGAGTCTTATTTGATGCTGAAAAATCCTATGTGCCTGGGAGTCAAGAATATTGATAGACATCATATTCTCCAAATGAGTTCATGCAACAGAATTTGTAATAATTGTAATACTTTACTAGTAATGGTTATCATAAAAATAGGTTTGTCTGAACAACACTGCAGGTAAGATTTTCCAAGAAGGGAGATAGTAAAGTGCATGAACTGGCCATCCCAGCTGAGTATTGGAAAGCTGCTCCTTAAGTATGCGCATTCTCTCTAAATGCAGACTTGCATTAAAACAATAATTTTAAAATTCACCATGATACTCTCCCCTCTCCCCTCTGTTTCGTAGTGTGTTCAGATCAGAGTAAATGACAGTTTCAGCAACGGTCATTAAATGATCTCCACTTTAACTTTGCCTGTATTGCAGTTTAAGCATATATATTCATTAAAGTCTGCATATTTTATTAAATACCGAATATCCATGCAGGGACATGTGATTTCTGAACTGTGTTTCTCTCTCTGTTTAACCTTATATATATTTTCCCCCTGGTGATTCTTACTAAATGGGAAAGAAAGAAAGAATTTCCCTGTAACCTCTCTCCCGCCCCCTCCCTCCCCCCCTCCCCATCCCTCCAAAGACAGCACAGCTCAGAGACCAAATGTTGAGGCTGGATGTCTTCTGTTGAGTGCATTTGGTTTGATAACAATAATTTCCTAGTTCACCAAATCATCAGACAGCATGGCCAAGATGGCCTATTTAAGAGGAGTCTGGTTTCAGCATTTCTGGCCCTTCCTGCTAACAATTTAATCAGGAGCTGGAGCCAGTGTTGAAGTTGATGTAGTCTAGCATCTGAAACAAAAATTCTCAAGTCCTTTGTGGGAGGGGAGGAGAAAAGAAAGAGCTTAGCGGCTGACACTGTGCAGACCTCCTTCAAGCTAAACACCTGAAAGAAAATTTCAAGAGGGTCATGTCTTGAGAGCTCAGAAGGAAAAGTGTCTTCAGAGTATTAAATAACCATAATCCTTCCCCCCCACCCCTTCTCCGCCCCCATTTGATGTTTCCCATCCCAGTGACCTGCCTAAAAGACTCATCCATTCGATCTGTATAAACAGACTGTTACCATACGCCTCGCTTTTCCTCATCAAAGCTTCCTCTGGCCGTCTGGAGTCGGGCACTGCCCTGAGTAGCCATCAGGCCGGTGGTAGTGACAGTCATGGAGCACCCACTGCCGGGCTAACCCAGCCGCCTGTGTTATACATAGACATCGGCCCATTGCGTACTTTGGAATCACACGAGGAAAAATGCACTTTGACAGAAAAGAATTAGCGCTCGCCAAAGGCCAAGCAATAGGTTACAGTATTTTACTTTCATCAAAGCTATCAGGGGATCAGTTAGATTAGATAATAGAAATTTTTTTCCTCTGGAAGTTAAATACAGATGACTCTAATTACCTTATATTGCACGTTAGAGAATGCGTGATGAATAGTACAGCTTCCAAGAAAAGTAGATCGGCGGCGACCCCGCAGCTGACAGTGACTTTAGTAGAAGTCGGTTGTAATAAAGGTTCCCCACCCTTGCTGCGCCCCCCCCCGACCCCCGCCTTCTGCCGGTTCCTTTGCAATAATGATATTAGGGAGAATATTTTTAAGCAAAACTTGTAACTAGGTTTTAAAATATTTGTATCTCTCCCCGGCCAGGAGCCGAGCCATTGTTTGGGACTCCCTGAAGTCTCTTAAACCGAAAGCATATGTTCCCTGTGATTTAGCTTTTTGAGGAAAGTGTCAATTCTGCATGACTCGGGGTAACCGAGTTTGTCACAGTGTCACACGACCCTGCGATTCCAGAGGCACATCTGAATGCTGCGGGTTTCCTTCCCGAAGCTCCGTAATCCCATAAACAACCCTCTCCAAATAGGCTTATTAGGGCTGTCTACTCACTTCCCCCGAGCTGAATGATCCAAAGTACATCAGGAGAAGCTGTGTGAATGCAGGGTAAGTGTTAACAGAAGCGGTACAGAATTTCTGAAGATTTGGCTTTGTTTATACAGTCCACTCTGCCTGACGGACAGCTTGTTATAGCTTTTAAAGAACTGGGCAAGCCCTCTGATCTGACCCCTTCTTGACCTCCGCAGCCCAAAGGTCGGTCTGCAGCTAATAAACTCAAAGGTTCTTAGGGTCTACTGTAGGAGAAGGCAGGAAGAGAGCAGCTGCAGGGACTGGGTGTCCCAGGATAGGCTGCTTTCGGGTCACTCTCTGATAATGAAAATGATTACCAAATTATATGGAAGTTTAACCGCAATAGTGAGTGAGGGGAGGGTGGGGCCCCGCGTATTAGGTTTGATAAATGAACTGTGAAGAGACCCATCTGGCTCTCAACATCTTTTCTCCCCCTCTTTCCCTACCAAGGGGAAACATTTTAAAATAACAGCAGTACATATAGACTCAATGACCCATGCAAGGAGCTGGAATGGATTAAGATTTAATGGTGACAGTGGAAGAAATTATCATTTGAAAAGTGCGCTGAAGAAAAGGTACAGTTCCGTGGCCGTGCCCAGCTTGTTTTTCTAAATAAAATATGGCAAAGGATTGGTGCCTTTGTTTATGTTCCGCAAATCACCAGCGCCTTTCCTAGATGGGTGAGAATTTTGAGGGCATGTTGACCATGGAGTAATTATCTGCAAGTCCGCTGAAGGAAAGGAATGGGCTTCCTTTGCCTTGGACGTGTCGGAATGAGAATCAGATATTTTATTTCAGCTCGCTTGCTCAGCCGAGAGAATGTGAGTAAATCAAGTGTTAGAGCAAACGTTCTCAAAAAAATAAATCGTGATCCACTTCAGTCTCTGGCCACTGAACGTTACGCGTTTTCGGATACTGAATATACTTGTTGTTCTCGGACACCGTTTTGTTGTTACCACAACTTTGCAGTTTTGGTTTTTTTTTTTTTTTTTTCTGTAAAAGGAAGACAAAAGCACATAACGTTAATTGAGTAGATAGGTCCGTTCCCGTCTTTATTGGTACCGATCGTAGCAATACTAATTATTGCCAACAGTGGGCGGGTCACAAGCTGTATGTTCGCTTACTGTTAATTGATAAGAGTAGTCTATGGAAAGCTCTCTCCCACTTCCCTGTGAACACCGAATGTCCCGGTTTCCGACCAGTGACATTGGGGCTCGCAAAGCTCCTTACCCTCTTCCAGAGACAGCAGACTCTGTGTTCCAAAAAACGAATGTTTATTTCGTAAGCATTTTTGGATGTTGTGTATACCTGTCATACACAGAATACTGCCTGAGCTGCTGTGCACAAGGGCATGTGTCCGGCAGCCAGTTTACAAAAGTACCTGGGCATGAGGTTCTAGCAAGTTCCCAGAAAGGGGCTATGGAAGGCAGCGAAAAGGATGGCGGTGGCACCATTATTACCGCAACGGAGGGCCAAGTTGCACTGACTCACTCAGGAGAGTACTTCACGGTAGATGTCTTTGATGACTGGAATTGCTGTACGGTTGAAAAAAGTCCTATCATGTTGAACTACACGGTCTATATATACAAGTCTCTCCCAGACAATAATTATATTTCAAACAGAAACAAAAAAGCTTCTATACATTAGCCAAATCGGCATCATGTTCCATCTTAGGTTTTGACTCGACTGTGTCTGGCCACGGGGATTCATAGTGAGCCAAGAACTAGGTGAAGACCACCACAGGGAGATGAGGAACACGTGTACAATGAACTGTGATCCCTAACTTTGAAACAGTGCCTCTACATTTTTGCTAAGATGCCCAGACAAAAAAATAAGATGAAAGCCAGGCCATTAGGGTTATTTTTTTCAATTGAGATATAATTCTCAAAATATAAAATTTCATGTAACATAAAATTAATCATTTTAAAGTGTACAGTTAGGGAAGGGGGAGGGGCGGGGAGGAGGGAAAAAAAATAAAGTGTACAGTTAGGTGTTGTTGTTGTTGTTAGTATATTCACAAGATGGTACAGTTATCACCATCATCCAATTCCAGAGCATTTCCATAGCCCCTGAATGAACCTCTGGGTCTGTTGATAACCCTTCTCATTCCCCCCTTCTCCCCGCAGTCCCTGGCAACCCTCTGTCTCTGTGGATTCGCCTGTACCGACATTTCGTGTAAATGGAATCATGCAATATATGGCCTTTCATATCCGGCTTCTTTCACTTAGCATCATGCTTTCGAAGTTGATCCATGTCGTGGCATATCTGTACCCCGTTCCTTTTTATTGCCAAGTAATATTCCATTGTATGGAGAGACCACATTTTGTTTATCCATTCATCGGGTGATGGACACTTGGGTTGTTCCCACCCTGCTCGGCGGCTCTGAATCACACTGCCGTGTACATTGGTGTGCAGGTGTTTGAGTGGCATCTTTTCTGTTCCATTGAGCATAAACCCAGGAATGGCCCTGCCGAGTCGTATGGCAACTCTGTGTTTGATTTTTTGAGGAATTGCCAGACTGGTTCCCCCATCTGCTGCACCATGCCACGTTCCCAGCAGTAGTACACAGGGGATGTGGTTTTCCCACAACCTCACCAAAATTCTTTTCCTTTTTTTTTTTTTTTTTTGATTATAGATATCCTGGTGCTGTTGTTGTCTTGATTTGCATTTCCTTGATGGTGCATGATGCGGAACATCTTTTCATGTGCTTAAGACCATTAGTTTTTTTATTAGGAGATTTAAAAACATGGCTGACTTAAGCACTTACCAGTGGGAGAGAACTCACGAGCCCGTGAGGCATGTTTGGCTTATTGAAGGAAAAGAGCTCCATGTGAAGTTGGCATAAGAATACATTTGTACCCATTTCCCCATTCCTGTGGGCAGGCCTTTGTTTATCTTTGTGGGCAGCTTATGTGTTTCGGGAGATCCCCTACTTAGTCCTTCGACCATTCTCTTACATTTCTTTCCTTACAGCCTCATGGAGCATTGCACACCAGGTAGGAATGTAACCTGATGAACTGGAAGTTCTGTTTCCTTACAGGTCCTCCACTTCTAGGCTCAAACAGAACTTTCATAGTCCCATAGTTGACAACTTCATTTGGGTCCAAGGAGCCTTAAAACAGTGCTGAGAACAGTTTTAAAAACGTTTATGGCAGTTTCTTAGAAAAGCTTTTAGAACTACTTCCTTCCAGTGACAATGAACTCTCTGGACCGAGATGGCCCTCTACATGTCTTCCCCATACTGGGCTTTGCCAGCTCAAGATACTGCCAAGGTAGCCCTTTTTCTGGACAAGAGAACCATCTTATTATTGACCGCCTTCCATTCACCATAATCCTCACCATCACCACTTAACCTCCAGGACAGATCCACTCTGGACGTCTTCATCAGGGCTCCAAAATCTAGTTGTTATAATTTTCCAAGCCAGTCAGCTTCAGAACGCTGATCTGGGTGCAACAAGTAAACCAGTTTGTGTAAATTACTTCTGTAGACCAACTCTGGTCCTAAGACTAGCACATGAAGGTTTTCTCCCTGGATATGCAGTCTCTGCTTTTGCATCCTGGCAGTCTTGAATGATACGCAAAACCAACACATTGGTCCAGTCCAGTGTAGCAATGAACTATTATTTACTGAGTGATTGTTATGTCCAAAAGAACTGTGCTAAATGCTGTGGGAAATATTAAGAGGAGTCTGGTCCAGTTTCAGTTTTGAAATCATGGGTAGCTTTGTGCGGGGGAGGGCAGGTCAGTAGGAACACCGTGGCCAGCATGCAGATTTTCATTCTCTTATTGCAAGATCCTGAAAGGTGACTTAGCAATAGACACTGCTGCAGGGACCCTGTTGCCTGGCATTTAAGTTTATTCAGTGACTGGCTGAATAGAATAGCTTTCCTCTCAACCCATCCCTGTATTTCTAAGTACTTTGTCTTCCTCCTTCATTTTGAAGAGGAATGACCACTGGGGATGCTGGCCCGTTGGGGTTTTTTTGGGGGGGGGGTTACGTGTTCATCTGATCTTGCCAGTGGTGGAACCCTTAAGATTGGCTGTGAAGAGAGTTCTCAGCTAATGTGGTTCTTTGGTGTTGAAGTCCCAAGACTGTCCCCTGCCCCCTGCTTCCGGCGTGAGGGAGGAAGGAGGCTGTGTGCATAGGCTGATTTGGGTACTGGAGGAAGAGTCCAGAAGTGAACGCCATGGAATTGAGCTGGGACCGGGACGAAATGACGTGGTCTCATTCCTGAGGCAGCCATGCCCAGAAGTGAACTAGGACTGGGGGGCAAGGGGAAAGCCCTCCCCAGAGCCATTCATCTGGACAGGAGGATGGCTTCCAGGCCTGCAGGGAGGGGCAAAGCTGAGGCTAAATGGGGCTTCACGTTTGCCCCATGGAACGTTATCTGTTCCAGGCAGTTGGCTTTTGCAGGCTACCTTATATCCTCACATGGCTGCAGTGATACCAGCACAGTGATGAGCATCAGCCTTGGTGACTTGACACCTGGGGCAGAATTTGTGTGGCGCCCTTGGGAATTGCCGTCCCGAGGAGTGGAGCCACTAGCCCTGCGGACGGGCGATGGGATGATGAGGCTGATGTAATTACCTTCTGAGATGACATGTGATGGAGTCATCTGAATGTGTGAGCTGCCGTCGCTCGCATTAGAGAAAGGGGCTACTACTTCTGGCTGAATTAGTCAGGACCTAGAAGTTGTGCCGTCTTGCGGTTCAGTAGCCGTCCCCTGCATCCGGCTGAAGTGGCCGGCAGGGTTGGGGTGGAATAAATGAAGGAAACAGGGAGGCGCGAGCCTGCTAGCTGACATGTCTGCCTTACCTTTCTAATGCATCTGTCCCTCTTCCTTTAATAATTGCAATCTCTGCCTTCTTTTGCCCTTAGCAGAAAAATGTCCTTTGTGTATCTGAACCAGATTACTCCATAAAACCCAGTAACTCCATAAAACCTCCTCATAAATGCGTAGGAATTGAAGCATTGTATAAATTTAGAGCTAGGATTAAATGAGTCTAGAGATAGGGTTACCTTTTTTCCCAGATACGGCAACTTATCTTAAGGAGGCCAGTGTCGTTAATGTTATTACCATTGTTACTGTCATCATTGGAACAGTTTTATGGGAGACAAAAGCCAATTGACTTCTGTGCATCTTATTTGTAAAATCAACACACAGACTTTGGTATGAACTCTCCCCCTGGCAGATCCAGACCGTGATTGGTTGCTGACTGTTTCTTACAGGCCGTGCTTCTCAAACTTTTTGAGAAAGCATCAATTAATTCATTTATTTTTTTCAACAAGTGCTTATCAAATAGGGCTTGCTCTTTGTCAGGCACTGGTCCAGGCCCTGGAAAGGTAGCAGGGAACATGAGAGTATTTGTCTCCTGGAGCCTGTGTTCTTAGCGGAAGGACAGACCAGAACTGTTTTCCTAAGTGGAGCTCCGAACATGTCTTAGGAGAAAGGTACGTAACTGCCATGCCCCGAGTATTCAACAACACTCGGTAGAACCAAAATATGATCCTGCAGTTGAGAGAAAGATAGAGAACCTTCTTTTCTGGATCTTCGTCATAAAATGATCGCTTGTTATAAAACCTGCCATTCCAGTTCTGGGGAGTCACATTTGTGAGCTATTCACGGGACACGAGTTTCTAAGGAAAACCGCGGCATTCATTTCTCCTTAGACAATCTGCACTCCGGTTCCCAGGGACTTTTCAAAAAGATGTGTCACCTTAAAGGTCTTTGCTTTGGGAAGGCTCAAATGCGGGCCATGTTACACTCACAAATATCTCTTAAGAGAGAAGCCAGCCCTGCCTGGTAGGTGTTGGGGGAGTGCGTGTGTTAATGTACTCCAGCACGTAATAAACGGCGATGATGGTTAGTGTGAGCGAGCTGTCAGTCATGCATTGATTCAGCAAATATTTATCGAGTGCCTGGCTGCTACCAGACACTATCGTAGGCCTTGGGGTTATAGAGATGAGTCACACTTGACTAGGGGAAATATATTATGCAATGCAGTATCATGAATGCTGTGAAGGAGTTTAAGTCAGGATTCTGTGCAAGGAACATGGAAAGAAAGCGGCAGGTTCTCCTGAAGTGTTTTTGTGTGACTCTTGTCACTGTATGCCCAGCCCTTGTGGGGAATACCACTCCATTGTGAAACTGTGTTGGCTGGAAGTGGGTAGGTAGCAATTTGTCTCCAGAAGGAGTGAGAAATAGGCGAGAAATCTATATGTGGTTATGGGTCATGGGATAAAATCTGGGCTACCTCTTTCCAGAGAGATCTAGTTCTCAACGATAAATGGTGGGGGCGGGGGGAGTGATTTCTTTCAGGGCAAATTTCATTACCATGGCCTAGAGGTTGGGAGCATAGGTCCTGAGCAGGTTGTCTGAGTCTTGGATCTGTGTCTATAACTCTAGGCAATTATAGAGAAGTTACTTAACCGCTCTGAACCTCAATTTTCTCATTTGTAACTTGCGCAGGGGATAATAGCAGAACCTACTTCATAGGGCTGATTAACAAATTCCATGTAAAACACCCCAAGCAAGTCAAGTAGCTGTAACATATTAGCTGTTCAGCAAAAAGTACCCATCGCCTTTAGATCAAAACAGGAAGGTCTGTATAAACCCAGCCACATTCATCCTTTACAAGCAAGCCCCCATGTAAACCCCTAGCCTCGTGGGAGGGGCCCCCACATTGCTGAATCGGCGCAAAGATGAACACTAGATACATCTTACCCCGTGCCAGGCCCTGCGCTAAGCACCGTCACATAGACTTGACAGAGGCCTGAACTCTAGTTTGAATCCTGTCTCCAGCTGGCTATGAACTCTGGGCCTGTCACAGACACTCCGGGTCTCGGCAGCTTCATCTAAAAGAGAAATAGCTTGATCTAGGGGGACAAGGTGGGGTTCTGTAAGTAAGCCCCCCCAGAGCAGCTGCCGGTAGGGGAGGTGCTCCCCCTGAGAACTTCAGTTCACCTTCCTCCCTCCGCTGTCCTTGAAATCCGAAGTTGTGCTAAGTGCTAGGGTTTTAAATGTTTTACGAGGTGAGAAACTAGAGGCAGAGAGATGCAGAGTAACTTGCCCAAGGCAACACAGCTAAGCCTGGAGGTCGTAGGTAGAAGCCCCAATAAGACTTTCCTACCTCTCCTAGGTTTACTCGGTACTTTGAGGTAAGCCCTTCCCGGATCCTTTCCAGTGTGGAGAAAGGCAGGTGTGTATCCATGAAGGTTTATTTCCTCCAATACCTAAACATGTTCGTCACTTTTAGTTGCGAGTGCCTCTCTCTCTCTCTCTCTCTCTCTCTCTCTGTAAAGAAATAATTTCCAGCCCATGCTTTATGAAGTAAGTCTTTTCAAGGAAAGTTATTACCTTTATAGCTATGTCATTCTTTTATATTGGTTACAATCTTTGAGAAGGAGGGATCAGGGGCGCAGATGAGAACATCAAAGTCTAGCCTCAAGAAACTGTAAATCCTCTAAGTGGAGTAATTTTGAGGCTGGGTTGGTCAGTCAAGGCTGATTTGAGTGGGTTCCCTTAAGGTGATCGGATAGTGTTTATCTGCTTGCTGTACGAAGGGGCAGTCACAGCTCTACGGTGTGTTTATGTCTAGAAAACCATTTACTGCACGTAGAGAGTCATGATCTTATTCTATCTGGGGATATCCCCAGTGCGTTTGACAAATGTACACTGTAATGTATATTCCAGGTTAGAGAGAAAAGTTTAACTCGGCTTTTGGTCGAGGCAGTAATGGCGGGTGGGGGGTGGCAAGGCACAGTTCCAGCGGCCTGTAGGGGACACTGTTGCATCATGGATCAGAACGGCTTTCAGCACCCTGTCCCAGGACAAAAAACCAAAACAGATCACGAAACAAAAATAGGTCAGTCACCTTCACATTACTAATGGAAATGATCTGAGTGACTCCGGCACATCTGGGATAGTCTGTTTTCAGGTATCGATCAGGCTGTTTAGGATCCGCCCGAAAGGAATCGTTGAGCGTCGCTTTCCGAGATGGGAGTGATTGACACTTTTCTGATTAGCTTTCTCTCCATACTCTCCTCTGGACAGGGTACTCTTTTAGTCCAATAAACCTGCAGGTTTAGTGGACTTATCTTCATTTTTCGTGAAGACGGGCCCACGTCAAGTTGAAATGCGTTCGTTCTGTCGTATTCGAAATAAATATCATAAGCCTCCTGAAGGGCATTTTGGAAGTTCTGAGTCTCTTCTTCTCATCCATATCTTTTCCTTCACTGAAAAAGATGCTATTGACTGAGAAAATAAAGTCATGTCTGTCAGGCAGGCCTGCGTAGGGCTCAGTCCGAGCTCCGGAAAGCTCAACGCCAGATCCTTCCAGACCAGAGACGGCCTCCATATCCGTCCAGGTGCCCCTGGGCCTTGCCAGCACAACCTCCACCCCCGCTGCCCAGCTCTGGCCGGTTCCCCTCCTGGAATCTGGGCCCTGGAAGGCGATTGTAATTAACCCCCGGAAAGCATAGGTTTTGCTAAGGCAGCGTGCACCGTAATGATTTTGTTAGCTTGCTTCATTTCCAGTCTTACCATCAATTATGCCATGTGTTTCGTCCAGTTGGTGCTACCCTCCCAGTGTTAATTATAACCTACAAGACTGTTACAGTTAATTTTATGGCAAGCATATTGTCTCTTCAAGGCTCCAGAGCAGCTCATAAATTATCTTGAAGGTAAAACGTAACTTGGGGAACTAGTTAGGAAAATTCCATCCATCTCGCTTAGGAGCCGCAGCTGCTCCTGTCAGCTGCCTCGCCGCCGCATTGTGAAGGAATTAGGGTGGGTCAAGTTTAAGAGGGGAGGCCCGGGCTGTCACCGAGGAGAAAGGCTGTCCTGGCCCTGTCAGACAAGTACCTTCTGCCAATCCCTGGTGGTTTCACTTCGCAGGCAGGAAGAGGCAGGTAGTGCAGGTGGATGGTCCCCAAGCTGTCTGTATTCATTACTTTACAGAAACTTGTTGTAGGGAGGCAGGTCCGGAGACCTTTCCTCTTCTCTGTTGTCATGATGTTAGGCATCATCTGCAAAGTGCGAGGGAGATAACTCTATAACGAACTCCAGGCCTGGGCTGGGAGTCGGCAGGGCCGAGGGGCGGGGAGCCCGAGATACCTCCCGGCAGCCCCCTCCCCGGAAAGCCCTGCGCTGCAACGAGAATTTTCTTTGTGGTTGTTATTGTTCCCATAATCTGATAAACTGAGATCTCACCGTGAACGCATGTACTCCAAAATTGCCTACTAGAGAAATTAGCAGGTTATCTTATTGGGATGATAAACACACTTTTTTTTTCCCTGTTTCCTCACACAAAATGTAAGCTTTACGTTCCAGCCCTCGGGGCCTTTAGCATTATTATTTTTAATTACTGAACACAAGTCTCTCATTTAGATTGTTTGTAGAGTTACTGTAAATGATCTTTCTGCTGTTGGTTCTTCATTTGAAATTCCGCATGTTACACTCGCTGGGAGCGCTCTTGGGGGCCCCTGAGCACAGGAGCTGCGCGAAGCACAGAATCTTCTAGAAGCGTGGCGAGCAGGCTGCGGCAGGGGAGGCAGGGAGAGTGTGTCGAGTACGCCTGCCCTGTCCCGTCCCTGAGCTGGCGGCCTCTCTCTGGATATTCCAGAGCATTTTCCTGTCTGCATGAAGGCACGTGAGGCCATCGCCGCTGGGCTGTGTCACCAGGAGAATGGCACTGACTTTGAGGGGGTTAGGAGGGCACATGCAACAGTGAGATAGTGCCCCAAGAGGCACTGGGCTTTCCCAAGGAAGTGTCCTTCTGAGTTCTTAATGACAGCAGCACGGTACCTGGAAATTTGTAAGTCTTCTAGTGAATTTGGACAAGGGGTTGCAAGCCCAAATGCCCGCAGCACCCAGCAGGTACCCTGGGTGAACGAAGCCAGAGTTGGGGGGCTGAAGTGAACGGGAGGTGCACAGCCTGTCCGAAGTAGGCGGTCCCTCTTCAGCCTTGCCAGGAGGCCGGATCCGTGTTACTAGGTCCCTACATTTTCAAGAGAAGTGGAAGATGGAGAATACGTGTGTGTCTGTGTGCTTACGAAGTCTTCTAACTGTTTAAATGTTAGTGGAAATTCAAATGTTTGTACCGGTTATTCAGGCCATTTAATAATACCTGCCTGGAGACTGGATGTGGTGGCTGGGAGTTTGATAGAGAATGGAAGCCTTGCCCGCTGTGTATGAAAGCGCTTCTCCGCTTTCTCACACTTCTCAACAAGAGAGACGATGACCCTGGCCAGGAGACGAGGATGCGGTCTGGGCACTACCTTCTGTGACCTTGTAACATCATTCTACTCTTTGTGGGTTCTCGCTTGGAGGAAATATATATATATATATATACATATAGCCTCTAACTTGACAGTCTCTCTTCTTTTACCCAGAAAGCATCTGAGAGTTTTCAGAAGTAAATGAGGTGTACATGACACTCATTGTCACCATAAAAAGGGTGTCTGCAAAAACGTTGGCGATGTTGAATCTGATGAAGGGTCTGATTCTCAGGGGTGAAGGGCAGGGGCCTTCTGCACTATCGATCACCATTTCTCCTGTTGCACCCTTGAGTTTAGGCCTCATCCCCAGCTCCACCCTGGGGGGACCCAGCTGTTCTTTCATGGCTCAAAGATGTCATGTGGTCAGAATAATCTTTTAGTTTCACTGATCCGGACTGATGCCCACATGGAGGTGTGGTCCGGGAAGTTGTTAAATACATGTGGGTTTGATCTTCTGGAGGAGAGGAAAATATAAAAACTATTTCTTGCCTTTAATAAAAAGAAAAAGGTACACGTAAACCTTGGCTGCCGCTAGAGTCAGCTGTTACGCATGCGTGGCTAAATTTCATTGTAAATATTTCATAAGGGCTGTTAGAATGCAACCAGGTTGACATCACAGCCCCAACTGTACCAAAGGAACCATTTCACTAAAATAAGCCAACATTTCTAAAGAAACATGAATTTCTAATGTAAAGTTAACATCAGGTCAGAAAACCCTCTGGAAGAAATGTCTGTATCAATGTTTATAATCTCTGCATTTATGGATTTGCAGTTTGTGCAGAAAACTCCCTAAGAGACTTTATTTTGGTTAAATAAGACTAGCTTGTGAAATAGTCTGTATATCCAAATCTATCCTAACCCAGGGTCTTGGCAGCCTTTTGTATAAATAATGTCTTTTCCAAAATGTGTATTTGAAAAAGGAAGAGGGAAATTAAGTGGCACACTGTGTCCCTGGGTTGCTGTAAACTGACAGACTCCTAGAAACAGAAAGCAAAGACTGACGGTTCATTCATTCTTAGAGCAAATCACAAAGCTGTATGTTAATTTATTGATTTAATTGAGGCATGGAAGGTGGCAGTGACGAGCAAAATGTTTACCCTCCTTTCCTCTTTTTTTTTATAGTAAAAGTTTATTTAAGCATGCCCTTTTGTGTGTGTGTGTGGTTGTCGGTATGTCACACAAAATCTGTATGAGGTTTAGAGGCATTTGGCAGAAGAGAAACGAAAAGATATTCACATTTTGTAAAACCTTAATCCACGTTCACAGATGGTCCTGTTCAGGTGCTATTTTAATTATGAGGTAAAGAACAGCCCCACACAGTAGGAAGTCGTCTTAATAAATGGATTGGGGCCTTTGTCTTCAAGCAGTCAAAAAGCCTTGTTACCGAGAAATTTGAATACTTTGTGTTGTAGGGGAGAGTCTCAAAATGACCAGGATGCTTGGAGAAAAGCAAAACGATGGGGTCTTCTAAAAATCAAATGAGTTCACTAGAAATGTCTAACAAAGTGTGCGGCTTTGAGCTTCCTTAATGTTGGTCGTTTTAGCAACAGCTTGTCCAGCGATACGTGTGTGCCGTAAATATGTTCATGTGATCAGAGGTCAAATAAACAGAGCAAAATGCAAATAACATTTAAATCCCTTTTTTTTTTTAAATTTTTTTAAATGTTAATTTATTTTAAAGAGAGAGGAGGACAGAGTGTGAGCAGGGGAGGGGCAGAGAGGGAAGGAGACACAGAATCAGAGGCAGGCTCCAGGCTCCGAGCGATCAGCACAGAGCCCGACACGGGGCTCGAACCCATGAACCACGAGATCATGACCTGAGCTGAAGTTGGATGCTCAACCAACTGAGCCACCCAAGGGCCCCACAAATAACATTTAAAAAATATTTTTAGCCTCAAATGGAAGTATTTCTTTATGGTTCTTAAGCTCAAAGGGCTGCTTTGCCCTTCAAGTGATAGAGTGCCCAGAAGAACTAATAATAATTCAAATGCTGCTGTAACTTACAGCTTGCATTAATAACACACAAATAGAACAGTCTTCTTATTAAATGTTAGTAATATAATAATGTCTTACTGTCTTTCCCTTAGTGGGGAATTATGAGGACCTCATGTTAGGACCTCAGTGTCGTGACATAGTTAATTATCCATGGATAATGATTTTCAGCCATCGGTTCTGAGTGATGCATCTCTGTTGTTGAGGGCTTATTAAGTGTTTGCAGACTCAGGTGCAGTGCACCTATGCACATCCCTACAGAAGCAAACAGCTGTGTTTTCTTTACCATATTATACATCACATAGAGTGTCTCATTTATTACAGCTGATCTAACGATGCAGGCGCAAACCTCTATGTCTATGGTGATGATATATTTGCTGTAGAGAGGTTAGCTTGTTTTTCCTAAGTAATTAATCTCTTAATGTGTACCGAATGTATCACATGAAAATGGGTTCACGCGGGGCTCAAAATACATTTAATCTGGTCTGCAAGAGATGGGGTGAGACCTCTGGATATAGTGGCATTTTTTTTTTCCTCCCACAAGGGCCTCCCCCTGTCTGCGGTCTCCCCACCGACACGATGCTCACATTACTAGGAACGTAGGCTAATGAAAGGGAATTCTCTTCAGTCCTTGAGCACGGAGACAGAATTCAGATCGGAGTATGTGCTAAGTGAAAGTAAGCCTAGTGACGGTCACGCGAGTTCGGTCCCTTGACAAGACTGCGTATTGTCCACGTGGAGAGTTGTGGGCAGCGGGTGTCTGTTTAGTCTAAAATGCCTCCCGGTTCATGCCCAGGTAGGCCCTTCTGACATGTGCCAAGGCCTAGTTCAGATGTTCCCAGAGTGGAAAACCCATGCACGGAGGGCACACACGATTTTGTAATACCCTCACGAACACTTTTTCATTTTAAGGGTAACGTATTTTGCTTTCGATTAGAAAAGCGTAATTCGCATTTGGATCCGTGGTCCTCAGGTGATATTGTTGAGGACAAGAGTGAAGTCAGTCTTTAAGTTTTGGGGTTAAAAAAATTTTATTTAAGTTGTTTGAAAGAAAAATGCTAGGCACAATGTAGATGGTCTGTGGCTGTTGCCACAAATCATGATGGTGGATCGCATCATCAAAGGTTAGGAAACACAGGCCTTACAAACCAAAGGGGTCAGGAAGCCTGTATCTCGATCATGATCGTGCTCTTGATTATGAAGAGGACGATGATGATCATCATCATAATTAATAATAGCCGCTAACTTCAATGACTAGTCTATGCCAGGCCCTCCTCTAAGTGTTTTACCCATACGTCTTTATTCACTCTTCATGTCAAACCAGGCAAGCAAATGACACTTTTATTTCCGTTTACCAGGTAAGGTACGTAGGACCTAGGAAGGCCAGGGAATTTACCAAAACTAACATAGGTTGTAAGTGACCAAACTAGGACTTGAGCCCAGGCAGTGAGGGTCTTGTGTCCACTTTTCAATCACTGCATTTTTCTACATCTTGATGGATTGAGAAATGTCACCTTCTGTTCCCCCTCTAAAGACAAGGGAGAAAGGTGGAGAAACGTGAAAACATACAATACTGCATGTAATAGTATATACATTACTTATGTTATATAAACAACACAGTATTTGTATTTATATTATTTGTATGTATTATATATACTCATGTATAATCTCATAATGTAGTACCCATCCTCCTGCTGTGAGGGCTCTGACCTGCACTGCTGATGAGAAATGAGAAGTTTGTGACTTCTGTGACTATGTTCTGAGTTCTTGGCTTCCTTAGATAACATCCTGGATGTATATTAGAACAGATGCCTTAGAATTTGAAATCCTATATTCGAACTTATGGAAAAAAAAGGCAGGGAGAGCATCACCTTATTTTTTTTCAGTTACTGCCACAGAACCCTCTGATTATGTACTACAAGGGCAGAATTGTAGAATTAACACCTACTTCTTAGTATCCAGGGACCTATGGATAGTAAGAAATGCATGAAAACTTTGGCAACTTCTATATTTCTGCACTTAGAAAAGCAGCGTAATTTTCCCTATTCACTTCAACTATATAGAAGCAATGTTTACTCTTGTCTGAAACATAAGTGAAACTCTTTTGCAAATAGGAAGGTTATATTCCCAAGAAGAAAAGACAGAGAGTTAACCTCTGAAAACTAATCTCAACTCGTAACACATGCACTGAGATGAATAAAAGAACATAGCCCACAGGACCACGACGTAGATGGGAGTTAGGTCTCCCAGGCCCAAGAGCAAGACCAAAGGCACACATTTGAAGCCCACGACGTAGATGGGAGTTAGGTCTCCCAGGCCCAAGAGCAAGACCAAAGGCACACATTTGAAGCTGTCTCCTGACTCTTGGTTTATCTTGATTGAAAGTCCCAGAAAAATGCTCAAGCAGGCAAGAATTCACATCTGTCTTTCTCATCTGATGTTTTTCTAAGCCAAATGGCTTCGTCTTCTTCAGTAGTATTTATGACTGGTTACATTGCACAAGGAAACCTGACTTGGGTAAGGCGTTAAGGTATGGAGAAATGGGTAATTGGGCCACTTAGAAAACCTGTCCAGTGCATGTTTCCAAGGCAGCCTCCCCATGGGCCAAAAGTCATCACGAACAATTACTGGAGAATTGTGAGGCGCTCAAAGAAGAAAATTGCAGAACAAAATGGGTTGAAAGAATTTATACTTTTGTCATTTCCAGCCGAAGCCAAGGGGCTAAAACTCGTGTCTTGCACCATTGTAATCTACAACCATCTAATTTGCTAACAAGACTTAACTGATCAGGATCTGCAAGTCTCCTCCACCAGGATAATCAAAACAAGAAGCATCTGGCTCTGGAGGGTAAATGTTGTCGACCTTTTATTCTGCAGCCCCACCATTTTCTTTCTGGCCGGCTGAGATGAAACAGAAAGCTGATATTTGGAGCCACTGGAATTGCAGGCCTCGTAATTTTGAAATATCCATTTTATCCCGTGTAATTTCTTCCCTAAGATTCCTCAGCCTAAATCTGATACAGGTAGGAGCCAAGACAAACAGTAACCATTTATAGTCACCCAGGCCAGTTTGAATTTCAGTCTAATGTAAAGCAAAGAGAGTTTTTGGCTTCATTTCAGGTGTGTAACAGGGGTAGAAAATGCATTTAAAATTTAGCAGCAAATGTTACCATATGTTTCCATAACAACTGCAAACTTTTATGTTCGAAAAGCAATAATATAAACACGGAGGAATCTTGGAACAGTAAACTATTAATTTACCAAATATAAAAAATCCAGCATCGAAGGGGTTTTTACAGCCACAGAAGCCATGAGGGGGCCCAGCATCCTGTGAATTTCTCCATTACGTGGCAGAAAATACTGCCGGCGGGTTTAAATGAGCAAATCTTTTAAAATTATAGGTACAGTGTCAGTTCTGCACAGTGCATTTTTCTGAAACCATGTGTGGCGGTGCCAGCCATGGCTGATTTCTTTCACCATCTTGAACTAGTAAAATGCCCTTGAGTAGCTGCCCCCAATGCACATCTTGTAAAATAAGTGCATTTTTGTTTTCTTCATCCATAGCTTTAAAGTTGGTAACGAAGGCTGGGGTCCTGCACAGAGTGTAGTGTCCAGGACCTGGCTCTAAGGCTTGTCGAGGAAGAGGTGTTCACAGATTGTCGATACATACAGAGAAGGTTTGCGGTTTTCTCTACTCGCCATTTTGAACTACGAAAGGGACAAGGGGCAAAGGGGGAGAATGGCTCCACTTGACCTCATCTTATGAAAGAAGAGTTAGTAACTAGAGTCGTTGAAATCACCACCAGGGGAAATTCAGTGTCCTCTGATGTCTCTGTAGGGAAAAGAAATAATCTCTTAAAGTACGTATTAGGGACACGGCAACCTGCGAGTGGCTCTTTCATTTGGAAAGAAGCATGGTGTTTTCCCCCTGAACCCACCCCAGAGTGTGAATGTGATGGGGTTTGGAGTCTTTTCCTAGAACAAAACGTTACTTTGTCATTTAAGGTAAGGTGATGCACCTTGACTAGCCCCGAAACGTGGGGTTCATGAGACGGCTGTCATTGAATATACCGATCAATGAAGGAAGGTTAACGTCAAGTAGAAGAGAAGGTGAAAGGGAGGTGTAGGCTGCCCTAAAAATGAAGTGCAGAACTCCCCAGAGGGCCGTTCAGGAAGGGCCCTGGTATGGTTGCAGGTTAGAGAAAGGGCTACAATTCTCTAAATTTCAGGAAGTGGAGTAAAGAGGCCCCACTTGTCGAGCTGGGGCAGCATGTCCAACCTGAGCCTTCACAGTGGAGCCTTCAGGCTGCTGAGCCAGAAGCGACATGGTGGGGACATCGGTTAAAGCAGGGCTCACAGTGTTAGTGGGCCAAGGAGAAGACAGAGGCTCATGTTTAAGGTACCGAGGAAACCTGGTCGGGTGGGAGTGAGAGCAGGAAGCACAAGTGAGGGTGGAAGAGATGTTTTGTAAAAACCCGGTTCATTCCCGAGTCCTCGGTGGGCCTCATTTTAGGACAGAAGCTTAACTTGCCCTGGTTATCGCTTTCTCTGACAGGGTTAGTAAGAAAGTTCCTTGTGTTTCTAGCTGCACGTGGCCATGTCGAAGCATCTCTTTGAACTTTATTGAGATTGAAGTCTGGCATTAATCTTGAGGGTCTGTAATTTTGTGTCTGACTCCCCAGTAGCACGAAATTGGGTGGGTGGTTAAGAGGAAAGAACCATGCCATTGCTTCGCTCAACAGATATATATATATATCTTTTTTAACCTTTATTCATTCTTGAGAAACAGAGAGAGAGAGAATGTGAGCAGGGGAGGGGCAGAGAGAGAGAGAGGGAGACACACAGAATCGGAAGCAGGCTCTAGGCTCTGAGCTGTCAGCACAGAGCCCCATGCAGGGCTCAAACTCACAAACTGTGAGATCACGACCTGAGCTGAAGTCGGATGCTTCACCGACTAAGCCACCCAGGTGCCCCTCAGCAGATATTTAGTGAGCACTTACTATGTACCGGACACAGGAGATAGGAGGAGGAATAAGAAACATGGCCTGTCTCCTGTGCTGGTGGAGCCTGTGGTCTACTGGCAGGAGAGGGACTGAAGACAAGTAAGCAAATCAAGCAGATCATGTCAGATGAGGACCGTGGAGAAAAGGAAACCATTGGGGAGGGGCACAGAGCTTCTTAGGGATCTGGGGGGAAGCCCCACCAGAACGGAGCCAAGGAGGGGGAACCAGTCATCGGGGCCAGAGCACAGTGCCCGGGGGAGAAGAAGGTGAGAGGGGGCTGGAGAGGCAGGAGGGCTGCAGCCTTAGGGTTGGGGTACAGATTCCATTCCATCATGGGGTTTGCTGACTCAGAATAAAAATGAATCCAAATTCCATTTACGAAGTATTTTGAAAGTTTCCACATGTGCCCAGTGCTGTGATAGGTCTTCCAGTCAGTTATGTCAGAAAAAAGACATTAATTGTGAGATAAGGCACATGGCATCCCTCATAAGTAACTCATGAGCTCCGTATGAGGTGGGAAGGTTTTTATGGAGAGAAAGCGGGAATCAAAATGGAGCCCAACAGGTATTGAGATCGAGTACCTACTGTGTGTGGAGGCTTTCTATGTTGAGTACTGTTACCGCCATTTTATAGGTGATGAAACTGAATGCCAAGAAAATTAAAGACACTTGATAAACTTGAAGTCACACCAATTTAGCATGTTGGAAGAGAAGCAAAACCTAACAGTCACTACCCACTAACTAACAATATTACCCAGGCTTCTGGGGAGCCTGGTTGCTCAGTCAGTTAAGCCTCTGCCTCTTGATCTCGGCTCAGAGCATGATCTCATGGTTCATGAGATCGAGCCCCACGTCAGGCTCTGCGCTGACAGTGCTGAACCTGCTTGGGATTCTCTCTCTCCCTCTCTCTCTCTCTGCCTCTCTCTCTCTCTCAAAATAACTAAAATCAACATTTAAAAACTCATGACAGGCTTTTGAATAGCCCTATATCTCCCCACCCCGTTGATGTGCTAAAATGTCAAAACAAAAGAATCCATGTTTGTTTTTAGGGATGTGGAGAAGCGAGAGGACCCTAGGGAGCCTGTGGTCTATAATGAAGCCCATCTTTGGGTGGAAGTCAGCTCGAATAGAGGTGGCAGTGGCAGCTACTAAGTGGCAAGAAAAAGAGACCTAGTCCCTGGCGGAGGAAAGGAGCATTAATGGAAGAAGGAGGGGCCAGGTGCACCCTTGCAGGGTTGAGGAGGACACCGGGGAGAGAAAGACCCTGAGGACATTGGAATGTAGTGTTACTTCCTGCAGGCAAGCAGAAATGTCACGAAACCCCCAACGTTTTCCTCTCTGGTCTTGCAATCTCTAAACAGCCCTGTCTAAAATTTGCTTCTGTGCCATTCAGATGTTTGCTCCAGGGGTCTTCTCCTTAGATTACCTTTTGAAGGATGGCCCTGGATGGAGATAGGTCAACTTTAAGGTGACCTTTTTTCGATGGAGGCCATCTCCCACTAGAAGTCTTCTTCTCCCCTGGCTTCAGCTGGGCTGGCATTTCTGACAGACGTGTAAACAGATGCAAGCATTGTTGCTAATGACAGGTGATTATAAGAGGCATGGGGGCCAAGGTAATTAAACGACGATTTGACAGGAACATTTGGCAATGTAATATTTCAGCCTTAGAAATATCTTCGCAGCGTGCTTTTCCCACTTGGTTTGGTGAATAGGAGTCATTCTTATTCTTGAGAGTGTGGTGCTTTGAGATCTGAAACTGTCCTGTCTCAAGTCATGGTTCATTGTGGGGCTTCAGAAAATGGTTACCAGTGGACCGTGTGGGGATCTAGTGAGTGTCGACTCTTTCCAGGATCTGCCCTAGAGTGGGAATCGTAGTGGGAATGGGGCCTCTGCCCCTGAAGCAGGGATTGTATTTGACGTATCATTGTATCTGATTTAATAGTGATAGTGCCTTGGAGAGAAACAGGAATTATGTTTATACCACTGTAATTTTAGCTTCTATTACCTGCGTTTACCTGATGTTGCTCCCATGGATCAATCCAAAGATAGCTTACTCAAGTCTCTTGTCCCCTAAATTTCTACTACTAGAAGTAGGGGGGGAAAATCTCACATCACCAGTAACCTGTTGTTACAAGGAACCACAGTAGAAACAATCATCAACGTCCTGGAATTTGTTTGTCCATTCGATTTAAATGTAATATTATTAAAAAAAAAAAACCACTAGGTTCTTTTTGCCATGAGGATCATTCGAAATGCCTGTTTAGACACTCAGAGACTACTTCCTACTAATGGCGGCAAGCTTACGATCACGTATTTGCGGGAATCCTAACTTCTATTGGATAAATTGCAGACCTTCCTATAGACGTCATAGTTACAGTTTCAACTATTGGGTTAGCTGTGTGACTGTACGGACCAGCTCACTTATAGTAACTGTGGGTAGCACGGTTCCTCCTAATACAATGACGGCCAGTATTAATTATTTATCACTTTGTCTAAGATGGGAACTTCTCTCAAACAGGTCAGTTCAGTCCTCTGCTGCAAAACCCGCTTTTTCATACCCTTGGCATTGTGGATACCTGGCTATTTGAAGAGCCGTGAAGCAGACCATTCAAAGGCACGACCAGCCACTGGCAGAAGAGAGGTTTCTTTTCCTCCGCCGATTTTGATTTTCTCCAGGGAGGGAGTGTGGAGGGAGATGAATTTGCGACTCCGGTTTGGTTTATGCCAGAGGAGTGCCGAGCGATCGTGCCTCTTTGTGGGATTGCCTCCTCCGGCGTGGAAAGCTCCCGGCCGGCTCTTACATTCTGCTTCAGGCTGCAGTCAGTTCCGAAGCTGAGGCTTTTTTTTTTTTTTAAAGCTTTGTCAGATGGGTTAAAAGGTGGCCCACCCCCGGTGTATTAAAAGAGAGAGAGAGAGATTAAAGTCACTAAGCCTGCCATGTTCCCTCTAAAATACCAAGTCAAGATGGTTTTTAAACCCAAAGTTACTAGGCTTAGGAGGTGTGACCTTTAGTGAAAGCAGCCTTGGAACTGGGGAGGAGAGATCCTTGCAAAAGGCAGTTGGCCCATGGGCTGGTGGCCTCGGGAAGGCTGCTGACGCAAAAGTGAATGGCGTTTCTCTGCCTTCCGGCCAACAAAGGCACTAACCCCAAATAAATACCTGGCCTGACTCCTGGGCCTCCGCATTCACCACATTCAGAGTCACCTGCTTACGGCCCAGCCTCCGTTGAGCTCCAGCGGGTTACGGATCAAGAAGGCAGGGTCTCTGCCCTCGGGAGGCTTGAAATCAGATAAATATGACTGCTAATGATAACTCTTAATTGAACTTTGAATAAGCACTCAGGTGCTTCTCATGTATTATTTACCCCGTTAATCCTAAATAATTGCAGTACTAGCTCGGCTTTATTGAGTGCTTCTCCATGCCAGGTACTTTTTATAGTGCTTAATGTGCATTAACTCAGCTATTACGATGGGATTTTATTTTTATTATTATTATTATCCCCTAACTTTAACAGGAGAAAAACCAAGGCAAAGAGATGTTGAATAACTTTCGCAGGGACACAGGCCCAGAGGCAGAGTTGCTGGGGTTCCGGATGGGAAATCGGGTCCCCAAGGCGAGCCCTCTGCTGCCCACCATCCATGGAACCCAAGTTCAGATCACCGTGTGGGCATGTGAAACTCACACCATGGGTCTTCCTCAGGAGGCCGGACAGTTGGCATTCCTGACAGATTCTCGGGTGGCACTGATGCCCGCCGCTCTAGGCCAAGGAAAAGAGAGCAGGGGAAAGCAGTCACCCTAAAGCAAAAAAAGAAAAAAAAAAAAAGGAGAGAGAGAGAGATGTATTATTAATATAAACAGAGTGATTTCAGAATGCCAATAGCAGTAATAACATTGATATTTTAGTACTGCTACTGTAGCAGGCCCTGGGAAGCAGTCATGTGTCCTGGGCACTGTTTTATAGCCACGGAACCCTTGTAACTGCCACTATGGGCTGTCTCATTTACTCCTCACATCAGCCCTGTGGGGCAGACACGACTGTTCACCCCATATTATGGCTGAGGAAACGGAGGCACAGTTTACAAACTTGCCCAAGTGCCAGAGAGAGGAATCAGTCGCCCCCCCTCCCCACCCCCGGTGTAATTCCAGAGCCCACGCTCTTGACTGCAGAGAGAGCAGCGGACAGCTAAGGGGATTCAGGGCCACATCCGTGGAGCAGGCAGTGTGTGAGCTGGCCCTGAAGGAGGAGGGAGCGGGGGAAAGGCTACCCAAAGGGAAGAGAGATGTGCAGGGGCCTGGGGGCATGGACCAGCCAAGTGTGACTGGGCATGGGGACTTCCGTATGAGCCCTTGGAAGAAATGAAGGATGGTGCTGGAAAAGCAGGTCGAAAGCTTTGAAGATTAGCAGCCGACGGGACTCAAGAGCGGACTCCGTGCTTCCCAGCACCTGTGGGGGCCATACTCTGACTCAGAATTCGTCGGGAAACTTCCAGACAGAACGATGGAGTCATTCTTTGTTAAAGGCACTGCTGGGCTGTCTCTTCTCTCTGCCTTTCATGGCCTGAGAGCGTCAGAACCTGTTCAGAGGAGAGTGTGATTTCTGAGGTTAGCGACCCTGTGACAGTGACTCATGCCCTGCCGAGGGAGAAGTGAGGTGTTCGGGTTTTTTTATTTTGTACACAAGCCACATCAAACACAAACGGGGACATGCGCGCACGTCGGTGAACGTGTCCGTGTGTAAACCCACGTACCACCCTTGGAAAATGCCTGCTGTGGCACTCTCGTCGAAGCTGCCAACTTGTTTTATTTCTGATATTGCCTGGCAGCCCCTGAAGGAGGGAAAGTATGAATTTTTATCTCCCATTTACTAGACTTTCATTATATTGTGCTTACAGACACGGTGTCAGCACATAAAATGTTAAACATCACTGGTCTGAAAGAGGCTCCCATTGTCTTACCTCTGGTGCTGGGGGAATCTTGCTCGGCTTTCTGTAGTGGTTCTGTCAGTGTAATATGACATGAAGCATTTCTCAGTAATGACAGACATTGAATATGAGTGACAGGAACCTTGACCGCGAGGAATGGGTTCAATTACCAGAGACGGGGGGTTACCTGAGATAAAACCAAAGGGCCCAATTGTGCTCGGTTTCGACCCCTTGACTCCCAGATCCAGAGCAGCGAAGACAAATGGCTGATTAACCAGCCCCTAACCCTCTCTCTCTGCAGCGATAAACTTGTTTGGATTTCCCCGTCCGAAAAAAAAAAAAAAAATCTATGGGTGGCAAGTTTCTAAAGGAAATACGATCAGAAACCAGGAGGGCTGGTGCTAGTCATTTCTGTCTCTTCTTGCAAACACAAAACCAAAACCTGTCATTCTATCTGGGAGCGGATCTAGGACACAGTGTCCAGAAATCAATACAAGATCAATGATTGCTCTCTTAACCCTACCTTTCTTTCGCCACTGCTGTGCACTGCCTCGGTTCACCTGTAGCCAACCTGACGCCAGTGTCAATGAGAGCTCCTGCCATCAGACGCCCTCCTTCTTTTCTTTCCTCCTGCGGGGCTGCTCTGCAGAGCATCGAGGGCAGCTTTCTGCTTGTTTATAGCCCACTGCTTATAGCCCCCAGATAGAGTTCTAGCAAGCAGCCCAATTAAACTGTCGCGGGCCGCCCTCACTTGACTAGCTCTGCAGAGTCATTTAGCCAACAGACATTCCTGACTATTACAGCTAGTACCAGCATGTCTCCAGAGCTGGAGATAAAATGAATGAAATTTGTTATTCCGGGCTGACACTTGATCCCAGCTGTTGAACTAATGCTATTGCACCTGAAGTTTTTCTTTATGGTAATTGCTGTCTGTGTTATTATTTCATATCCCAAATTGGAGAAAATTGCAACAGGTATTAAATTCTTGGAGCGGATTCACGGGAACCCTATTGTGCATTCTTCCAAGGCAGATTCCAACTCCTGTTCAAGGCGGGGAGGACAGATTTTGCTAGCCAGATGCACTGACTTGTGTTTCGTTATTATCAGGGACATTCCGCGTTTCGGTCTGGGCAGGCATTTATCAGCTTTACCTGAAATCTCCTCCAAAATCTACTTTGGGTACTAATTCAGTCAGCATATGTTGGGACTGGCCCTGGGGAATTCAGTGACGATGACCAGCGCTGACAGTGATCAGTCTGGTTGACCCATGACACATCCTTGGTGGGACATTAAGTCTCCTGCATTGTATAGGCTTAGGTAAGCGGGCAGTGTGAAATAAGACTTCCCACAGGGCCCCTTTGGAAGCCACTGCTCTATGTGGTAGTTCTCGAATGCCCCGCTTCACTGAGAACCCATTGAATATGTATGTCACGGGTTTGAAGCCTCTCGGCCTCCCGGAGGCTGAGATCACTGGTCCTCACTGCCTGTTACTGCTCACTGTCTCCTCATTTCTGTTAACCTCTTTCACCCGGTCTCATCCTAGAGTTTGGGGATTTGGAGAGTTTCCAGAATAGCATATGAACCGCATTCAGAGTAGAGTGCAGCCTCAGAAAGCTTGTAGCAGACGGCATGGGAAAGCATGTCTTTTGCAGCATTCACTTGTCTGCAGAGCTTGTGGTCAGCGCTGATGGTGAAGGCTTCAGGCAGGATCCAGAACGAGAATTCAGATGCGGCTAGTGGTGCAAGCACTATGCTTGCCTTCAAGTGAATGCCTTGGGGGAATATGACCCCGCCGATGCTGTCGCTTTCATTTCTATCTGAAGACCACACCTGGCAGACACAGCAGAACTCCTTCAATGTTAGGGGCATACTCACACCTTTAGGATCCAAAGGCTTTGTCCCTATCCACATTAGGAAGCTTTGACAGGCTCTCCTCTGTATTTTGATTAGAGGCAAATGTGAGAAGCTCAAACCTCAAAGTAAAGGAAGATAGACATAGGACTGTGCGCTTGATGCTTGCTTCCTCATTTGACCCCCAGACCTGGACAGTCTCGCGACTGATTCACAGTCCCCTGACATGAGGATCTCTGGAAACCTATAAGGAATCATCTGAAAGTCCTACTCAGATACTTTCTTTGCCACTATGGACATTTGTGCTTTGAACGCCAAGGGCGAGTATCAGACTGTCTATGTGGAGGGTTTACATTGCAAGTTGAAGTCCATAGGGTTTGTGGGATCTCCAGCATACCGAATGTATGGTGGTCTGCATTGCTTTCGATACTCGTAGGCTTTCATGCTAATTTTGCTGATAGGCTACTCTGAAAACTCAACTCTATTGAATTTGAATTACTGTAATTTACACCAAAGTCCAAAGTGAGAAATCTGTATTTTCTTTGCTCACTGAGAAAATGAAAGATGAGTCTTTCATTTATATATGAAACATAGAATATGTACAGAGTATCAAGTATAGAACATGTTTTTAAACTCCTGGGAGACTTATTTTCCTACTCTCAAATCCAGGAAGAAAAACCAGCATTTTCTTCAAAACCAAACCAAGACTAATCTGTCTTGCATTTTTTGAAATCATGAAATTCATGACCGTTTTAGGTATTTTTTAACAATAGATTCACAAGCATACATGGACTTGCTCCCAGAGGTCCTTCAAACAAAAGCACGTTCATTCTCTTCAGTATTTGAAGATCCGAAAGATACCGCAGTAACACAAGTGAGACTTGTTACATAAGAACTGCACGTGTGCATATCCGACCCAGAACGAATTCCCGATATTTCTGTCTCTGTGTCTCACCAGCACGAGCAGTAAAGCACTTTTCTCCAAATCTTACCTGGACCTAGTGTTTTCTATACTTTGAGTGACTATTAGGACGTAGATTGTTTGACTCGTGAGTTCCTGTTAAGACATACGTTGTTTGACTTGTGATGTGGAGGACATGGTGGCGACCTCAGTAAATGAGCCTTCATAAAAGCGTGTGTGTCAGCGGGCCATTATAACAGTGTATATACAATAAGAGTCAGAATTTGGAAGATCCCTAGGATGGGGGCAGCAGGGAGGACTGAGATTTGGGCTCTCAAAAGGCAAAATTAAAGAAAACAAGGACCCTTCTCGGTGGTACTAGAAATTCGTACACCTATAACCAGGTCAGCATAGTAAAAAGACTCTTAAGATGGCAAATATTTGGATGAGGTGAGAGGAGTGCACAGGAGGGAAGGACTCTTGAAAGTTTATCCTGCAAATCTTGAAATAATTCCTTTCGTCTCTTATTTTCACATTTAGAGAGTCAGACCTTGCATTAAGTGCCTGAGGCAGAGTGTATCCTCACCAAGGAAGACAGTGGGCCTCCGGAAGCGCAACTGAGGATTCTCACTGAATGTTTTATACAGTTTTAGAAGTTGGGACTCAACTGGGACTGTTGCTTCTAAAGCCACGGTACCAAGTTTTGGATTTGGGTCTCTGTGAGATCAGTTGCTCTTATCTTGGAAAGCAGTAGAACTTTCAGCAAGGAGCTCCAAGCAGATTGCTAAAATTCCTCAGTTGTTCCTGATAGGCTTTTGTCCCAGTGCTAGGCTTTCGGTCGCTGCTGTGAAAAGTAATCCCTGCTGGGATATAAAACAAAGTAGACTTCTCAAAATCTAAACTTAAACCAGTTCTCATAAGGGCAAATTACTTGGAATTGGTTGAGTTCCCTGCCACATGGGTCATAGTAGGTCTTCGTCTAGACCAGGGGTTGGTAAACTTCTTCTGGAAAAGGGCCAGACAGTAAACAGTTTAGGCCCTGTGAGCCACACAGTCTGCCGCAACTGCTCTGCTCTGCTCCCGTAGCACAAAAGCCACCATAGATGATATGTAAATGAAGAAGTGTGGCTGTGTTCCAATAAAACTTTATTTACAAAGCAGATGGCAGGATCTGGCCCATTGGCCGTGGCTTGCCAGCCCCTGGTACCACACCTTGAGGAAGAGTTATCTTTAAGGGAATCAGAAGACAACAAATGTTTTCTTTTCATTTATTAGTTGCTTATGTAGATTACTGGGGTGCAGTGCCTTCTCAGCATAATTTGAAACTCTTTTCCTTGGCTTGGATTTTAAAGTTGGGTTTGTTGTTTTTTTTTAATCTCTTGTTTAAGCACATGTTAAATGTGTCCGTGTTCTTTCCATTATATATCTTGGTTGCCTTCCCAGACTTCAAATTGCAGTGAATTTATCCCCAAAGGATGTTTGGTCTCAATTCTCAAGATGCAATTTGAATGTCGTCTATTTCTATAATGGAAAAAGGATTCCAAATCTTCATTACTGAAGTTTCACAGAAAATAATGAATCATTGAGCTAGCTGTTACTCAGCACTGTTAAGGTATACGGCATCCTTTGTTATCTGGTCCTACAGCCTTACATCAGTCCAAAGAATAAAGTAGTGTGAAGATTTAATTTTAGGGTGCCACGTGAGGCATTAGACTATGATTTCTAGCTAAGTCCTGCCAAACTCAGATTATACTATAATGAAACTTGTTTTTCACTAACAGTTTTCCAGTGGGTAAAACTGCAAACAAACAAACAAAAGCCCCCCCAAAAATGGTCTGAGTCTCAGAATTATTTGCCACAGCAACTGTAGAAGTTTCCTTGTTGTTACGCTATTTCTGTATAATGACCCCCTTTGATAAATCGTCTTAATCACGGGTCCCCGTATGATTGGAATGAGGGCATCGGCTTCTTTTACCGAAGGAATCAGCGGTGGGACTAGAAATAGCAAGAGTAGTATTTCACTTTGATGCGCTTTTTTTCTCCTTCCAACTCCCCCTCCTTGCGGGCAGCTGTGTCGGGGAAGAGGTGAGGTTCTGCCAGAAATTGCGTTCTTAACACCTCAGCATCTTTGCCCCCTGCTCAAAGGTGTGCCTACTGATCCCGAGTCTTACTGTCATGTAAGATACTTACCTGTGTTCTCTTGAGTCTCCAGCTCTCCACACGTGAAATACTCAAGTTACCTTCGTTCCCTCTTCCCTCTGTGTTCTCTAGATCAACAGCACAGGGTGGTGGGAAAAGCATGACTCTTGGAGTCCAAAATCATCTTATCTTCAGTGGGCCATTTTTACTTCTCTGACCTTTCAGTTCCCTCTTGTGTAAAATCAGAATAATGCCAACCTTACGTTGTAGAGTAATTTTAAAACTTAATGAGGATATACGTTTAAGTGCTTTGTAAATTACACTGATCATGTCTGAGTTATTTCTACTGTTTAACGAGCTATGTGGCCTGGCCTTGTTCAGGAGTCTCCTTTGCCTTTATTAAAAGAACCAAACCGATCGCCTGGTTCTTCTTGGAAAAAACACGTGGAGTTGCCCATGTGAGAAGCAGCTTACTTGCAAATCAGCTGCGGTCACTATACGACAGAATGCCAGCAGGCACTGGTCCCATTGTGTTGAATAAATGTTACCCCTGGAAACACAACGTCAATTCTAAAATCAACGCGTAAAATTTCCAACACCTGCCTTTGTACCTTCTGACTGGAGGCTCATCTTTGAACCTACTGTTGGTCTTCTCAGGGTACAACATTTTAATACGTAGGGCAGATCTCTCTGTATTAGCAGTCTGTCCAGATCTTTTGTTGATCTTGGTTTCAGTTAGCTCTGGAGAACAGTTGCCTTCCAAAGCTCCCTAAAGTAAATGCATGTGCCATTAGCCTCTATTTAGAATCGGTGCCAGCCAAGAACAGCCTCTTAAGTTCAGTGCCCATCTTTGCTGTTACTTACAGGTGATGTGATCACAAACAGAAAGAAACTTAACTTTACGTATGTAGCTGTGAGGGACAGGTGGATGTGAGCGTAGGGCGCTGGTACCTTCTGCCCATGTCGAATGAGCTAAATCCTTCCCCCCAAACCAGCCAGGAAAGCATATGATACCATTTGCAGTGGTAGAATGTTGCACGCTGTTCTCCTGTAATTATAATGGCCTGATCTGTGTGGGGTGGGGGAGGCTTGATTCACAGTCATTAATCTACTGAATCTTGGTATCAGTGGCCCATCTTGAAGAGCAGCAGTACTTGGCTGGAGGAGCAAGGCTTTGATTTCATTGTAATAAGGATAGCTTTGTTGAAATTCTGCCGTGCGGTGGTGCCTGAGGATTCTGGGAAGAGGAGGTTTTTCTCCCTGCCCCCTCTCCCCCCCACCCCACTTGTTTTTCCTTTTCTTACGTGGTGGGGATGAATTGTTTCTCTCTCTTCCATCCCCTAGGTTACTATTTATGCTCTCCCTTGATCTCCTGCTTGTCCCTTTATTTTTCCACGTTGTGAAAGTTTCTTTCTGTGTGACCAGGAGTCTGTTTAGCAGACCATATTGTGAGTGAAGGGCCAGCGTTTGTTGCCTGATTTTGGCAATGCTGGGCAGTCAGCTGGGATGTAATTAAGACTCTGAGAACAGGCTGTCTTCTCCACGGGAAGGGCATGTTAGATGGTGCTGGGATTTGGGGCTGTCAGTTTGGCCAAGGCTGGAGACAGAGAGCTAGGGACAGAGATATTTCCTTTCATTTATAATCCCTTTATGTACAGTGTATGCACTTGGCGAAGTTTACATATAACCTAGTGGCTAGAGCTTACAAGCCAACGCAGTGAAATTAGCATATGTTACATGTATATTTTAGTGATATTTTAAAGCAAGCGCGTATTTCCAAAGTGAATTATGCATGGACGACAGCAATAGGGTTGTGTTGTGCTGGGTGTTAAATCCCACAACTTTTTGTCGAGACCGTGGATTTTACACTAAAAAGGCAGAAAGACTAAACGAAGTAAAACAGTTTTAATTTTTAACAGTTTGGTTCAGCCCAAGGAGCCAGGCTGTGACAGATATAACTGACATTTGAATAATTGGATTAATTTAGAGAAGGGCAAATCCAGTTTTGACGGTTGTGCTTGTGTGTACGTCTTCTTCTTTTCTTTTCATTTTATTTATTTATTTTTTCATTTGCAGGGCTGGGGCTGTGTGGCTTAGGTACGCATGTTACCAGATGCCAAGCAAAGCTTGAGGAGAGGCGCACAACATTTATATAAAATTGTCATCTGGTTATTTTGTTGTCAGTAAGCATGTGTATAGATGTGTGTGTGTGTGTGTGTGTGTGTTCACACGCACAGTAGTAAGCCTTCTCTGCGTTTTGTGTAAAACGAAGCCACGACGTGGGCTTCATTTGGCTCTGTCGGTGACATATATATATATTGCGTATACAAGCCCATCATACGCGCTCTTGGTAACAGAATAAATACAGTTGGAGAAAAATGGTCACCACTTCACAGGCCATGGAGGAAATGTGCATGTGGGCATACTCGCCGTGACATTGGCACGCCCTCTCCTTCCCCGTGTCACTGTGTTCTAAAACATCACAGTGCAGCAGAAGAAAACGCCTCATTTGGCATCTAGGGTGTCAGCAGCCGGATTCCACATGGTCGAGCCCTCAACCTTCAATTCCATCAGGTTTATGGGGCTGTTTTAGCTTCTTGTCTGAAGATGATCTCAGCAATTTGAGATTGAGAAACCCAAGCACAACACCCTAACCCCCACCTCCCCTTTGGAAAGCCTCTTAATGAAATCTGCCAGCCGAACACCAAGACTAGAACTTGTGGCAGACGGTCTTGAGTTGTGGCTCTGGGCTGGCTCTGAGAGCCTTTTCCCCAGCAGGACATTAATAGACATTAACACTCGGGCAAGAAGTGTTGATGTGTGGTTTATAATGTTAGCACCCAGTTAGGCAGGTACAACACGTGCTGTAGGGATCTTGTACCAACACATGTGTGTGTTGAGTCAGATTAATGAGAACCATAAAAGGAGAGACATTCTCGTCAAGCCGGGACTTCATCCCACCCTCCTTTTTTTACCCAAGCAAACCTGGAGCCCAGCTGGGTGGAAATGTCCCAGTTGGACGTTCGGTCGAGATTAGCATAAAGAGGATGTTTGAAAGTTTTGTTTTGCTCCGTTGTTAGGTGATCGCAGAGCCCCATGTGTTAGTCAGGACTTCACATGAAAACTCCTTTTCTTCTAGTGCGGTTCGGGCCGAGAGGAAAGGAAACTTTCACGCCACGACCTAAGTGCCAGGCGAACATTATCATTTTCCTCCCTCGGCTTTCTCCGGCTCGTCTTCAAGTGCTTCTGAATGGTTCAGAGACACTTTCTGGTTTACTTTGTAAATGGGGCAATGAAGCGTTCCTGTCTCCTGACTGGCTCTCCTCAGAGGATTCGCAAAGCCTTTTAAAATTGTGTGTTTTTCTGGGGCAGCCTTCAAAGTCCCAGGAGCAGAGGACCATCTGTCCTTTATATTAAAAGAATCTTCTGCATTGTGTACCTGATGTGCTTGTCCCAGAGATAGATGTTGTTAATTAAGGGACAGCATTTGTCCTTTATGTGAAATAAATCTTGTCACTTGCCCGCAGAACAGTTTTGCAAGCTTTAGGAAACCCATTAAGGATGCTCAGGCTGGAGTTGTGGTGTCTGCTAGAGGTCCACAGCCCAGTCTGTCATTCAGTCTTTGCTGTAGATCAGATGTGTAGAACATGGGGTGGCGTTTTTTGTGTGTTTGTTTTGTTTTGTTTTGTTTTTTACTTGTTTTCTAGTTCATTCATCGACCAAGATTGTAGCCTTTTGGAGAGGCATATGTGAGTGAACATAACATACAGTATTGATGATAGTTTGTGACTTCTGGGGGGAGATTTACACATAGCGAGTTCCCGGTCTCATCCACTGTGTCTTTCCACGCCAGACAATGACGGCGCTCCTGTCCTCCAGTGCCGCCTCTTGCTGCTACTCGGTCTCTGTTCCTCGACCCCCTTCCCCTGGGAAAAGAATCGTGCAAACATCTGCCCACAGCAAACGGAGCCAGAGTTCTGTCAGATCATAGATGACACCTCCCTTAACCTGCTGGATCTCAGTCTCAAGAAGCGCAGCAAATGGTTTGGATTTGGAATCTGGAAGAGCAGCTAGGGTCACATGGCCCGGAAGGACGTCTAACAGCAGTTAGCCTCCGGTCCTGTCAGGCAGTGGGGAGGAGGGTGGCCGGGACCTTGTCAGGGCCTAGCTTCGAGGAAAGATTGCACCAGCAGAGACTGTTGACCGAGGACCACTTCCAGGGTAGAGGGGATGAGGTGGGCCCAACTGTCCTTTTGTTGGTAGGAAAGACCTGGAATGGGCTGTGCCGGGGCAAGGATAGTAGTGCGTTGGTGCAGGATATTCTGAGGATAGAATTCAGTCCAAACTGAAGGCCAGCTTTAATATGCACCGATTCCCCTTTTGAAGAAGAATTACATTAGATGTAATTCTCCCCCCATCCATTTTTCCCCCTTCGTGATCATACAGATGAGGAACCGGGGAGGGGGCGCAAGAGCATGAAGCAGCCTCGGATGGAGAGCCATCAGGCGTGATGGCGGTGGCCTTGACACACAGGCCAGCATTTCCACAGTCTTCGAGGGCCGTTGCTTTTCAACCGCAGCCGGCTGCCACTTTGCGGACTTGTTTCGGATCCTCTCTTCCTTCAGTAGAAGCCATGGATGTGAATCTTTCGGCATTTTAAGTGCTGGCAGATATTTCACTGTTTTAAAGCAGTACGGGCCAGAGAAAGCTCATCTGTAGGAAAGATGTGCTTTGTGGACTGCTGGTTTGCACACATGGACTTACACAGCGCGGTAACATTGTCAGAGTCGGGATATTCTGGACCAAAGCTGACAATGTGGAAACAGTTTTGTAAAATAAAAGGAAACTCAGCCGCAGTGATTAATATTTGGGGGTATTTCCCTTTGAGTCTTTGTCTAGTGCATATATATTTTATATGCATGCTTTAAAATAGTTGTAATCTAGGAACCTGCATTTTTCCACCTACCATTGTAGGCAGTCTCCTATACAATTTACAATGGCAATAGCATAGTCAAGGAAATGTATTGCAGCATGTAAAATCATCCCCCCGATTGTTGGCCATTTAAGTTGCTTTTGATTTGACAGCATGGTAAGTAGCGTTGCAATTACACATTTACTTGTACCACTTTTTCCCTGTTTTGGATGATTTCCTTAGAATCCGAAGGATTGCTAAGTCAAAAGATAGGAATGTTGTTATGGCTTTCGGCATATATCACCAGATCGCTTTCCAAAAGTGTTGTGCCAGTTTACACTACATTCAGCAAACTGTGACTATGCAAGCTTCCAGTATATCCTTGCCAGCATTATTATAAGATCCACACCCCCCCCATATTGGTAGGTGAAAATCGGACTTCCATCCTTTTTTTGAATTCACATATAGTTGAGATTTTCCCGTAAATCCGTTGGCTGATTATATTTCGTCTTACGACATCTAGATTCACCGAGGCTAAATTTTGTTGAGGTTTTGTTTGCTTTGTATGTGTGTGTGTTTTTAAAGTTCTCCCTGTTAACAATTGATAAGTAATTTAGGAAGAGCCTCCTTGGCAAGGCCCTCCTCCTCCAGGGGACCCCCCTATCTCAGCATTGCTGCAGCTGCTACTTTTTTACTGTGCGTTAACTTGGAGTTGGGCCAGGGCCCAAGCAGGATCCCCTTCCTGAAGAGGGGCCCTTGTGTGTCTGGTGAACCACAAGCTCAGGGCTGTATCTGCCAGTACGTTTTTGGCAGAGCCATCTAATAAAATCCCATCCGCACCGTTCTGTGAAATGCAGTCACAAATTTGGATGATGATTACCTGATGCCATTTCTTTGTGACCGCTAATCTCCATGGCCTAGGTGATTTTTGTCCATCATCTCCCCAGACTGTCCCTCCTTCCCCACTCTTCTTGGTGCGTGTTCTAACTATGGTGTAGACGGTACATAATCAGAGTTTCTTACAGCGAGTCTAACAGAAAAGGCACGAGCCAGTAATACGGACACAGGGGTTCTATTATTGGCTGCGCCCTCTGTTTAATTATAGCTTAACAGCAAGAACTCACCGAGTGCTGAAATGCTTCTTAGCATGCTTGATAGATTAGTGTATCTTCGTAACCTTCCTCTTGGACAGGAAATGTTATTTTACCCGTATAGGTAAGGAGACCACAGCTCAGAGAGATGCAGTGTTTGTCCAGCGTCATACTTCGTTTTTCTGAACTAAGTTTTTTGTTCCGCAACCTCTCAGCCTCTTCAGCTGCAAAATAGAGCTCCTTCGATTTCCCCCACAGGGATGGCATGGAACTGAAAAGATATGCGTACCTTAAGTTGCATTGGGCCTTGAAATCCGGGACGTGTAATAAATTGTTGTTGTTAACCGGAGCACTTCTCTGGCCCTCTACTTCTTCACTCATAAAACGTAGGTGCTTGAACCAGATTATTTTCATTGGTTACTTTCAACTATAATGTCTCCTCATTGGCTCCAGACTCCGGTCTTGGTGAAAAAAAGCCGGTGTGGTCCCCCTGGGCTGCGTATACTGCATAGGAAGTCTCCTCTGCCTTCCGGGTACCCCTGTCCCTCTGATTCTCCAGAAGTAGGTGCAAAGTTTTAGGAAGTGGGAGTTTTATTCTTTGGTGTGCATGGAGTGTACAGGGAGATTCTCATAACAGCGTTGTTGAGACACCAGGATGCCATGGCCACTTTAAGGCCGTATGGACTTGCCTGCTTCGGCTCTGAGGATATTGTGACCTCTTAAGTATAGAAGTGGGATCAGACCTTATTTCTCTTTCTCCTCCTACCTTACCCTCAGGTGGGAACTTAATTAACCAAGGTGGTTAATGGAGAAAGTAAGGCAGGGAGTCAGCTCCACACAGAAATGCATTCAGGCTTAATTTCATACCTATCTTTTTTTTTTTTTTTTTTCATCCATGGATCTAGGATCCCATATGGCACTTAGCCTCCTAAACAAAGATCATCAGCCCTAGACGAGAAGCAGGTGGCCTGGCACAGAGAGCAGAGGTTATTTTTGCCGCTGGGCTCCTGCCATTTCAGAGTTTAATAGTGGCAAGGCAACACAGCGGGAGGCTGACCCCAGCTGCTCTCCCTTCGGTGGGGACGGAGCAGTCCCACCGCCTCTGCGGGGAGTACACCCCCTCAAATCTAGGTCACAGCCACCCTCCCAGAAAAGCCTCTGTCTAAACTTACTCCCATTTGCTCCTTAATTGCTACTTCCAAATCTGATTCATTTGGAGTGAAGTCACCAGCCTTCATTGTTCCCCTCGCCTGGTGTCTCTTTAACTCCTGTGATGAGGAGATCTTGGCATTTTTCCTTCAGGTCAACCCTTGGGCAACTGGTTGAAGAGACTTTGTTTGAAGGCTGGTGTTAAACACCAGAAGTTGGAACCCTCGATTGTACTCCTGGCTCTGCCTCTCCCTAGGGTTTGGCTTCGCTGTTTATAATCCGAAGAGGAACTTCAAATTCAAATGCAGGTGATAAAGATGAGTAAGAAGGAAAGAGCGAGGAAGAGGGAGTAGTAACTGGGAAGGAACACGAGAGAACCCTGAGGTCGGGTGATGGTTACATAGGCATGTATACCTTTTACAGAACTCATTGAACTTGCACTTAAGATCTATGTGTTTTCCAGTGTACAAAACAAATGTGTAAGGAGTGAAATGCGCTGACAGTGATACTTTATTTAATTGATGAGCTGTAACCAGTTGCTTCTCTGCAGGATGTGGGCCCAGTGTTGCTACAGTTTCAAGGAAAGCCAGAAATTCAGATATAATTTTTAAATGTTTGTTTATTTATTTTGAGAGAGAGTGAGAGAGCATGTGCATACACGTGCGTGCACGTAAGCACAGGGGAGGGGCGGAGAGAGAATCCCAAGCAGGTTCCATACTGTCAGCGCAGAGCAGGACTCAGGGCTCGAAATCACAAACCAGGAAATCATGACCTGAGCCAAAAGCAAGTCTCAGATGCTTAACTAACTGAGCCACCCAGGCGCCCTCAGAAATTCAGATGTTTTTATGAAATCACAAGATATGTAGACTTGCGGGCCCCCTTTGGTCAAACAGAACGCCAGTTTGTGATCTCCAGACTGAAGCCTTCTTTTTAAAACAAAGCAAAACAAAACTTTTTTTAATGTTTATTTATTTTTGAGACAGGGAGAGACAAAGCACGAGCAGGGGAGGGGCAGAAGGAGGGAGACACAGAATCTGAAGCAGGCTCCAGGCTCTGAGCTGTCAGCACAGAGCCCAACGTGGGGCTTGAACTCACAAACAGTGAGATCATGACCCAAGCCAAGGTCAGACGCTTAACCGACTGAGCCACCCAGGTGCCCCCAAACTGGACGCTTCTTAATTCTCCCCTAAGGATCATTACAGTTCCAACATTGCATGATTCTGGCTCTCAATGAGGACTTGAACAAAAAAAAACCCCAAAAACCAGAAAACAAACAAAAAAGCAAACAAACAAACAAAAACCTCACTTACCTCTCAGTTTTCCTCGCCTATAAGATGTTGGGAACTCATAACTATTCTTTACAGGGATCTGGTGAAGAGCGTGAGGTACCGTGTACAAAACCACTTGGAAATATAAAGACGCAGCACATGAACACAAATCTCTGTTACCTTTATTATTATTATAAAGCATTATTGACAATTTCGGAATTACCACTGTTGAGAGTAGAAACGCTGAGCTTTTCAGGGACGGCTGATAGAAACATCAACAATTCACCACGAGTAAATTGCGTGCCTGCAAACGAACATGCAGACTTTTCATTATCCTCGGAGAGGAATGCTCCTCTGTCGTGTGTGACAAAAAAAGAGGCATTTCATTTGTACAGCTGCTCATATAAATTGCAGAAACTCTGGGAGCCCAAGTCCAAGGTGCGGCAGTCGCATATAAGGAAATGAAGCCGATGCTATATTAAAGATTCCCTGTCACACGCACTCACTGCCTGGGGAAAGGGACGCTCCAGCCTTGTCACTGACATTTTGTGAACAAGCAGCCTGTATTGGATGGTGATAAATGGATTATCTTAAATGTCATTCTGCAGTGTTTTAGAGTTGCAAGGAGAGTTTTGATATTGAGTTGTTGGTTAGTATATTCTGTACCAATCCTTTATGATGAAATAATCTCCCGAAGTTACATCCAGAAATGTCAAAGTTGCTTATTTCTTCAATCACCCGTAGGAGTTTCTATTATGAGATATGCAGAGAAGATTGTGTAATAATGTCAAACTATTTATAGCACCATTTCCTAGGACTCTTGACTCTCCCGGAATTGTTTGTGCATTTAATACCAAAGATTTGTTTTGATATTTAGATGAATTTTCCTGTTTCTAAATTGACTTCAGCTGAGAACGTTTCACGAGTTTTTCTAGGGGGTACATTTAAAAATTGATACTGGCATTTAAAAACTAAAGCCATTGTAACCCTTTTTAAATACAGAGATTCCCTTAATTTGGTTTTGAATACTGGAGTAGTGTGTGTGTGTGCGTGTGCGCGCGCATGTGTGAGTGTATTATAGCTGTGTCCTCAACATTATATGGGTGTTATAATCATAACAAATTTAAGACATGCTGTTTATTTACGATAAAGCGGTATATAATACTTTGGCAAAAGAAGTTTTATTAATTATTTCATGCTAAGGTATACATTTTAAAAATTTCTTTGAAATTCCAGGTTTCATAACATTATTGTTTCACAGAATATAGTCATTTGTATAAAGATTTGGTCCGGTGGGTTCATAAGGAAATATGCACAAAATAGATTTTGAAAGCATGTCTCAAATTTTACTTGGCAAAGTTATTCTAAACATTGGCTTCCCTCCTGAAAGATAAGCTCTTTCTAGACACAGTATTGAGATTATTTAATATCTCTCTGCACACTGTGACTCCCTTCAGCCCCACTCTACCAATCTTACCCCCCTCATTGCTTCTCCACAGTCTTTACAAAAAAAAGCCATGTAATACGTATTCTAAAAAAATGAAAGCACTATAAAGAACATTGAGTTGAACCATACAAAATTGCTATTTTTGTAGATCTAAACAGCCACATATCGGCAATTTAAAATTTCCTTTTAATATTTATTTATTTTTGAGAGAGAGAGAGACAGACAGAGTGCGAGCAAGGGAGGGGCGGAGAGAGAGGAAGACATAGAATCTGAAACAGGCTCCAGGCTCTGAGCTGTCAGTACAGACCCCAGTGCGGGGCTCGAACCCATAAACTGTGAGATCATGACCTGAGCCAAAGTCAGACGCTTAACCGACTGAGCCACCCAGGCACCCCACATATCAGCAATTTTATACAGCTCATACGAACAGCTAATATTTCTGTCCCCCTGATAGTTCACTGTATTCCAGACATGTGGTTGATGTATATTAATTTGTTCATTGGTAGTAGCAACCCTGTGAGTAGGTACTATTATCACCCCAACTTGCAGATGAGAAGGCTGAGGTGCAGATTGATTTAAATAACAGAACCAGCAGCCTAGCTCCAGTGTCTGCACGTAACCATGACTCTGTATTGCCTCTCCAGAGAAGCAGACCTCCTTTGAGGGCCCCACCAAGTGTATTGCCTTCCCCTACAAAAAGTGACGTGATCAGCATGGGGTGAGCCCTGTTAGATCTGCCTTTGCTGTGCTTACACACATTTATATATTACCCGTAGAAGACGTACAGTACCAGTGTGTGCTCTTTTTCTTTTTCTTCCCTATGCAGTGTCTTATCTTTCATTCTTCTGTTTCTCTGCCATTCCTCCTTTCCCTCTTTCTCATTTTATTTTTTGTAAAATGGTATAATCCATACCGTTCTACAACTTGTGTTTATTTACTATACACTGACTTAGAAAGCTATTCGTGTGACTACATAGAAATCTAATTAACTCCTTTTGACTGTCCCACGATATTTCATAATATGGATGGTATGTCCTACTTTAACTACCTTGCTCTTCATGACTATGATTTTTTTTTTTTTTTTTTTTTTTTTGCTATCATAAACCATATTGTAGTGAAAGTACTTTTTCATGACTCTTGGGGCCTATATGGACCATTTCCGTAGCCAAATCCCAAGAAATGGTACTAATAGGTTAAATGTGTGCACGTTTTAAGATTTTAGTAACTGTTAAATAGCTCTCTAAAACAGCTGTCCCAATGTACATTCCCATCAAATGTGCATAAAGAATTGATACCAGTGTATCACTCTTGATTATTTTATTTTTGCCACTTTGATAGGTGATATTAGTGGACCTTTTACTTTTTCTTCTCATTTCGTCTGTTCAATCCTTTATGCGCCTTTCTGTTGTTTATCTTTCTCTTTTTGATTTGCGGATCTTTATATTAATCTTGTTCCATGATTTATATTTTGGCCTGATTACCAAAATTTTACGTCTTGAAATGGAGGGCTTGCTCCCCTCTCATTTTCTTTTTTAAAATAATTTTGTTGCTGTTTCATATCTTTTTCTTCCAAGCGAATTTGAGGATCAGGTAGTCAGATTCCGTTTTTAAAAAAATCCTGTTGGCGTTTTTATAATGAGTGCACTGAATTTATAGATTACTATATTAGAGAACTTAAAAAAAAAAAACCTTTTCCTCAATCATTAAAATGATGTATGTCTTTATTTATGTTACCTTTTTGGCTTTAAGTAGAGTTTTAGAGTTTTTCTTCACATCCTTTTACATTTATTTTTAGGCATTTTAAAGTGTCACTATTTTTAATGGAATTACACACCTGTAGCATAGCTTCTGAGTTTTTATACTTATTTAGATACCTTATTAAATTCTTTCCTTATTTCTAGTAGTTCTTCAGTTGATTTCCTTGGAATTTCTGGGTAGGGAATGATATAACAGTGATGTTTCCCTTTTCTCTCCAACACAGATACTTTTTTATTTATCCTTCTTCCCATCTTAGCTGAGATTTCCAGAATAGTGTTGAATAGTAGCAGAGTTAGTAGGCATCTTTATATTTTTATATTGTTAACAGGACAGTTCTAATGTTGCACAAGTCAGTTTGAGGTTGCTGAGATTTCTAGTACATACTTTTTTATCAAGTAAGGGAATTTTAATTCTCTTTAATGCATATTCCATTCATTTGGATCCTAATTTTTTAGGAAAGAGGTTGTCTACTGAGATGACCATATGGTTTTTTCCCTTTGATTTGTAAATGTGATATATTACATTGTTAGGTTTCATACTGTCGAACCATCCTTGCATTCCTGGAATGGACCTTATGTGATTGTGATGTAATACACAGATGGACTTGGTCTGCTGGTATTTTATTTACTATTTTCATATCCATTTTCACAGGTGAGATTTCCCTATAGAGGTCTTCTCCTGTGGACACCCTACTTAACAGGACTTAGTAGACTTCATTCATTCTTAATTTTTTTGTGAGATGGACCCTTTTGAAGTTTCTCCAAGACTTGATTGGTTTTGGGCTTTTTTTTTTTTAGCATCAAGACTTGTATGTAGCATCCCTCACATTTTTTAACCTTATTTCAATTTAAAACTTTCCAGAGAAAAGGTGTACATTTACTCTTTCAACTTTTTTGCTTTTGCCTCCCAGCTTCTTTGTGTGGAGAGAGTCTAAATATTTCATGGAAGCATGATGCTGCACCTTTATGAAACCTGGAATTGCCCCTTTTCAATTGAAAAGCATAAATTTTCTTCTTTATTTTTTGCCTATTGAAGCCATAATTGTATTTAGTCCTAATTTATATCAAGTGTTCCCCTAGAAATAGACATTTACTATTTTTTTAATTTTTTAATGTTTATTTTTGAAGGAGAGAGAAAGAGCATGAGCTGTGGAGAGACAGAGAGAGAGAGGGAAACGCAGAATCTGAAGCAGGCTCTAGGCTCTGAGCTGTCAGCACAGAGCCCGAGTGGGGGCTTGAACTCACAAACCTTGAGATCATGACTGGAGCCAAAGTCGGACGCTTAACCGACTGAGCCACCCAGGCACCCCCTGTTTTGAACCTTTTCTGATTCTGTTTACATATGCTCCTTCAACATTGTTTCAGGACCCCAAATTTACATATTTTAAGGATTTGTAAATCTCCACTGAAGGGTACATTTGGAGCTTTTATGTCACCATTTTGCTGTTTTCTTGTTCAGTTATATATTTTGGAGATTGTAAATGCGTCTGCTCTTCAGCTAATGCTTTTGTTGTTCAGTACTTCCTCCTATTTTTAAAATTAATAAATTCCCATTATAGAAAATTTGAAAACTATATAACAGTACAAGAAAAAGATAAAAATTACCTGTAATCTTTACCATCCAGAATTTACCAAAAATTACCATCTAGAACTGTTAGCATCAAGTGTATGATTAGAAAGATTACTGTTTTAAAAAGTTTTTGTATTTTTCTTTTTCACAGAACGTTATTTCGTGATTATTTTTTCATTAATTACATTTCATTCAAGAATAATCTCCTTCAAAATATACAATAATCTGTTTAACTGTATCTCTTTTTTCACTTTTAAATATTATGATAGATAGCCTTTTATAATCTTTGAGCCTTTATGGGATACATTCCTAGATATGGAGTTACAAGGTGAAAGGAAGTGTACTTTGTAAGTTCATGACAAATCGTAGTACTTGATAAATATGTGTGCAGTGAATGTTTGAATAAAACATTACCCATTTGATTTTCAGAAAGATGTTCCAGTTTACATTTTCATCTACAATTTTTGAGAATGCCTGTCCCTTCTCATGTTTGGAAGGATGGAATGTTACCATTAAAAAAATCTTTGCCGATTTTATAGTCAAAAAGTTATATCTCATTTCATTTCTTTGTCACGACTATGGTTGGACATTTTTCATGTTTCCTGGCTGTGGGTGTGTATGTGAATTTCTTGTGTCTTCTACCTACCCCGCCCCTTTGGAGGCATATACATGTTAATTGTTAATAGCTACAAAGCCACAAGCTCATTATCAAGATGTTGCTACATAATTGACAATTATAACTAACTTTGGGGGCAAAATCCCAATATGGTGGTAAAGAAGAGAACGAAGGAGCCTCCGTACATCTGACACGACTCTGCTGTCACTGCCTCTGCTTTCATAGGTTCCCTTTCTAAAATTGAGAAGTGTGCTAGCCTCCTAGCCAGCTCTTCTGGTCATTTCTGAAGCTCTTTTGGTACTTGGTCCCTTCCCGTTGGCCTTCATCCAGTTTGCCCTCTCCCGGAGCTCTTTGCTAGCCCAGGAAGCCTGAAGCCGAAGTGTGCAAGCTCCATTAAGTCTCATCGATGGACTTGAAAACCTGGCTTCCACGCTTCTGCTCACCAGCAGGCCATGCACAGCCTTCCTGCCAGCGAGAGAACCAAACCCACTGCTCTCCGCGGTGTGGGGCCTTCACGGGTCGAAATACGAAGAAGATAGAATCAGTCCCACCCTTGAGTCTAGAAGAACTGGTTAATCATGTCCTGAAACCACAGGACTTTGCACTTTTCTGTTGCAACTCCTAATTATTTCTGACTAGAATCTCTTTATTTAGTCCTCATGCTTCTAACTCGATGTTCCCGAGGTCGTTTTGTCAGTTGTGAATAGTCCCTGATCTCTGTGTTCTGGTGAGATTATTATCTTTTTAATGTTCATTTATGTTTGAGAGAGAGAGACAGACAGAGCATGAGCAGGGCAGGGGCAGAGAGAGAGTGAGGGAGACATAGACTCTGAAGCAGGCTCCAGGCTCTGAGCTGTCAGAGCAGGGCTCGAACTTGGGAATGGGGAGATCGTGACCTGAGCAGAAGTCAGACACTTAACTGACTGAGCCACCCAGGCAGCCCCTGGTAAGATTATTTAGCAAAACTTTTGCTACATGGAAACCAGAGTGGCTGAAAAAGGGCCCCACTTATGCATTTGTCACGTTCAGGACTCACCACCCAGTTTACACTCTGCATATGGGCTCCTGGGGAAGGGGGATGGTGTGAAGGAAGAGGGGCTGATGTCCAGCCCATGCTCCAAACTGGGAGACCCTTTTTCCAATTTGCCCGAAGGTGCTGGAGAGGCTTGCCTGGGGCCCTGATCCACAGCTTGTTCAACCTACAAAGTGCTTCTCCTTCCTAGCAGGTTAGGATCCAAACAACTGTCTGTAAAACCTTTTGCTTGTAAATCCGAAGTAGCACAAACAGCTACTGACAGTACTGTCTGGTGGGGGCGTACTTCTGCTCTAGTACTTAGGTTTGTTCTTATCATAAATCTAAATGGAAAGTCCGTAGGTAAGAGAAACGATTGTATTTAAATAGCTCAGTATACAACAGTTTCCCTTTTCATTGCAACACCATTGGGTTTTGGTGTGTTTTGTGTTTTGTTTTGTTTTTTCCTTCCTAAAGCAACCATAACTGATACAGGGTTGGCTGCAAAAACCACTTTCTGTCATACTTCGGAATTACAGAATTCTAAATTCTCACAGAGTCACGTTGTACACAAGTCGAACCCGAGTGTAGCCCGTTTTCCTCAGAGAGAAATAGCATGGGGTCTGCACAGTATTTCAGGCCTAGTGAGCTGTTCTTAAATTTGGAGGTAACATTCTGTCAACAATACTTCCATTTAAAGAAAATTTTTAAGTGCTTTTTTCAATCGGAGGTAAAGTTCAAGTGGCATCTGGAGGTAAAGGCCGGTATTCCTTTGTGTTCCCCAAATCACTGCACCAAAAATGCAAAGCCATCTCCCCTTTAAGAAATGTCAGCAGCCGCAAAGGCCCTAAAGGGCCCTAAAGCCCTAAATGGCTTTTAAGAGCCATTCTGAGCTTAATTTTAGGATCTGGATCCCAGGCCTCAGAGAAGAATTAAGCAAAGGCTCACCCCACCACACTTTCTTATTAGCAACCACTGTAGAGGAGAAGCTGGGATTAATCTCAACCTCCCTGCCCATGAAGGTGGAGGGTTCCACGTTCGGGGAAGGGCGCGGCACCCCTCACCTCTCCCTCTCTCCTTTGGTCTGCCCAGGTTTGCGAATATGATGCAGTGAGAGTGCCTTATGTGAGATTCCAGTTTTCCTTTTCATGGTGGAAATTAAAGTCTAAGTGACTTTTATGAGGCCTTTCATTCAAATACCATAAGCAATGAGCAGATGAAGAAAGCCTTACCCTGATGGTGTCCCTGTGCCCCAATGTCACAATCGAGAGGCATTTTAATGGCATTGCTTGCCTGCATGGAGGGTCCAGAGAGTCTTCTGGCTCTCCCACACTGCATCCAGAAGGTACCATTACAATACCTGCTTGTGAGAACGTGTGCACCCTCACCGGTGGCACAAACCCTGTCTTCAAGTGACAGAATGTCCAGAAATAACTGCTCTCTTGGAAGCTCTCCCCAAGAAATGGAGTTTTCTAACGGAGCTTTCCAGCTCTGGAAACTTCATCACCTTTCACCTGAATCTCTAATATGTTTTGCAAATGAGGAGCTGGTGAGAAAAATATGCAGCTTGAAGCTGGCAAAGTTTTAAGTGGGTGAAGCTGGTAGTGTTCAGATCATAGCCCCAAATTACTTAAGGGCTTCTGCTAACATGGAAATGAGACTCTTTTCTGCTGAGAGATTGGATATTCAGATAGATTTTTTTATGAAGGGAATAAATATTTCAACATGCAAACACTACCCAAGCGGGTGGTGATGCTTCAAAACAGGGTCAGAGGTCAGGTTTGTTTGTTTTTTTTCTGGTTGTTTTTTGGGACAGCTCCAAGTTTAAAGGTATTGCACGTTACTGCCTACCCTGAGCCTCACATGGTAAAGTAATTACTGCTAGCTAGTGCAAAATATGTACATTCATTTTTATTTCCAAAGATCCTGAGAGTTCTCTCTGCATTTTTTGGTGGTCCTCATTATAAAAACTATATCACGAAGAATGATGGATTTTCTCTATCGTCACATTAAAAAAAACGTCAGGCTGAAAGTGCATGCCTGATAGGTCAACTTTGAAGAGACTTAATTTTGGAGTAATAAGAGTAAATAAAAATAGAATGTAATATTTTCCTTTAGAGAAGAGCATGGTTCCTTTTCATAGTTTGCCTACAAAACATGCAACAGACCCCTGGGTATAGGATACCCGGAGGACAGGCTGACCTCGTGGTCAGCCAGTCTGAGCAGACTGGGGTCAGGATGCCTTCAGGCGAGCACAGGGATGTGTGGTGCGCGTTGTTCTGAAACTCAAACACCACGTGGAATTTTGGCCACAGTTGGAATTGTTTGATAGGACTCAGGGCTTCTGCAATCTTCTCCCCACCCCGCCCCCCCGTACCTCCGCCACCTTCAAATAGGGGATTTGCTGGGCCAGTTTTTACACAAAACAGCAGAAACAGCTCAGACCCACACAAGAGCCAGCAGGTAATGTCAGAGTCGTGAGGCAGGCTAGTTGAGGGGACAAAGCAGAACCAGAAAGCACACTTCAGCCTAACGAGGACAGCTCGCCAGTCCTCTGCTGCAGCCGTGGCCGCCGTGACCAGCCCACTGTTGGCCACGGGGCTGTGTGAGCCCCCTGTTGTGCCCCCGCCAGATTTCTTTTTTCCAGGAGAAGCCAGGAATCCAGATTTTTTTTTTTTAATGAAACGTACTTCCATAGAAATGTTGACAGCTAATTGTTTTAAAGTTTAAAAATATGTTTGAGGGCTGGGTTTGGCCTGTAAGCCACGGTGGTGACTTCAGCTTTCAAAAATGGACAGAAGAGGAGCTGGTGCTTTGTCACAGTACCTGCTCATTCTCCGAGGGAGGTTGTTTGTAGCTTAGTATGCCCTGAACAATCACTCTTCTGTAGCCTCAAAGGCTATTGTGAAGACTGTAGTTACTCTGGAAATGGGGGCAGCTTCTCACGTTTATGTCATTTTCGTGTGTTTTTGTTCTGTTTTGTTTAGAGTCATAGGTCCTTTGTCCAGGGTGACCTAAGAGAGTAGAGTTCCAGACAGGTTTAGAGGACAGAGCCACCCTTAGCTTTCTTTTCTTGCTGACTTTTAACCCATCACAACGTAATTACTTCTCTCTCCTCCCCGCCTCCGGCATCAGCCTTTGGAATGTGGTTATTCTTTAAGGTTCATTCTGAGGCAGGACATTATTTCCCTTCCCAGAGCTACTAAGCCTCAATAGAAGACAGTGTTCGTGCCAGGGTCCCAACAGATAAATCATCACTTAATGTGTGCTTTTGAGTAACTACTGGGTCAGTAATGATCAGATAGCTAAGACTTTAACCAAGTCAGTGATATTATAATATGAGTGTTTTAATATTGTTTCTTTGGGGCCGTCCATTACCCTTTCTCCTGGCATCAGAGTTCCTTGGGTAGAGAGTGGAATGGTGGAAATACATTTGTTTTTCAGGGCGGAGGGGCGTGGTGGTGAGTCGAGAAATTACAGTGTGTCCTTAGCCACCACTGATGTCCTTCCAAATAGGTGAAGTTTAGATTAAAACCTGCCATTAATTCTTGGCCCCTGGCAAGAGTGGTACAAGGTTGCCCGTTTGTTCCAGTGAGGGGGGGGGAGGGTAGCAATTAGTCAATGACATTTACGACCGACTTATAAAACACAAATGAAATAATTGGTTACAAAATCATGACAAGCCTTCACTTGTCTTTTGCAAACTTGTTCTCAACACATTGTGAAACTTTCAGGAACACCCTTTGCAGAAAGCAAACAGCGGCCAATCTGAAAAGACCAAGCCAAAGGACTCCACTCGGCTTTGGGAATAGCTGTGGGACGAGAAGATTCTGGAAGTTCTGTTTCCTGTCCTTTCCCCAAACAACCCCCCTTGTTACTAGAGCCAGAGACCGTTTCGGGCAGGGAATCACCATGGTTTGGGTGTAAGACGCCTAGGTCTGAAAAAGGAAAAGAAAATCTTTGCCACCAAACGTTAGATGCATGGGAGCCCTCTTCGGTCTTTGACGAGATTTAAGTACAGGCTGTTTGTAGAATAGTTAAGGGAGAGACAATGTGCCCACTTACAGCCCTTTGCTCACCTGTTAAAATACTGGGTTGAGGCAGCTTTGATGAGAAAGTGCCACTGTTGACCCCAGATGCTGGCCCTGGGTGATCTTCCTGTTTTTGCATCTTTCAGTGCCTCACCTGTGATCCTTCATCTTTCCATCCTTTCTCACCTCCGGAGAGAGGACATCCGCCAAACCTGGGGCATAATTTAAAGCTAATTTTTAAAAGAGTTTGTCCCTGCCTTTGATAAGGATGTTCTGAGCTTGAAACCCATAGTTTTAAGAGAGATGTTCCATTTCTTTCTTTTTTTTTTTTTTCCTCTTAATTCCTCTTAAACATTTCAGATCAGATAGGGCTGTCTGGATCTAAGTCTTTTATTTTTTCACACTTCTTTGCAAAATTCAGAAAAACTGGCTGGTCTAGTTTAGAGAAGAAAGCGAATGTGAGAGTATTTTCATCAGGCATTCCAGCACCAAAGCCTTTGCTTTTAGTGATAGCCTGCTCTAATTTTGTAATCATTTTCTACCGCGCTAGCGCTCTCAATGGACAGTTTTCTTCTCAGACTGCTTAAAACAACCACCACTGCCACCCACTTTTGTGAAAAAGGGGATTGAAATCAAAAATGGGAAAGCTGACAGTGGACATTGCTCAGCAAAACTAGGTTAAACTGGCCTGCGTTCTTCCAGAACATACCATTGAGGATTTCAGCCATCTCAGCCCAGCAACGTGGGGTGGCCTCGGTCTCCTTTGTGAAGACCAACCACGTGTTCGCTTCTCCAAAGCCGAGCACAGTCCCAAATGCACTGGATCCTTCTGACAAGCCTTTCTTTGTGTGGCCCCCAGGAAGGGACGGGCCATGACTATGCAATGGCTGACGTGTACTGTTGTCTTCTGCGGAAAATCCCAAAAGGGTGCTCTGATCTCAGGATTGCGAGCCCATTTCTGATTTCAGCCGAGACAGGTCTGCTGAAAACCATAATCAAGCTGATTGTATTGCCCTGGAATTCTAATTTCCAATTTAGGGCCTTGCTATGTAATCTCTAGGAGAGTGTGTCTAATCTTCATGAAACCCAGAGTCTTTATATAAACTCTACGGATTTCCTTCCATGCGTCTGGGCTGAGCGGAGCTGCGTCCTTAGGCTGAGCTGGAGAGACATTAAATTACTGAGTTCCACGAAGGGAGCGCTGTGAAGTCGCTCTCGTTTTGAAAGACCAACTCAAATTCTATATGCTGCAGCTTTGATCCTTTTCATTCAATTCTAAGTACACTTGTTATTATAGTAACTGTTGTTTGTATGTTATTTTAGCTTTTTACTTAAGTAGCTATTTAGCAATTTAAATGAAAATGTAATTAGGTTACATCTGTTTTACATGCGTGTAATACCGCGCAGATGTAAACTTCTATTAAAGCCATATTTTCTTTTTGGCAAGAAAAGGCAAAAACAAAATTGCACCAATCACTGGAGTACGTCCTGCTCTTTAAAAAAAAAAAAAAATAGTATATACAAGGCGCTGTGCTATTATTTATGTGGTGGTAAGAGTGTATCACTTCTATTTTTCGAAAAAGTACAAGAACCAACAAGTGCCTTATAATTTACCTGGATGCAGAGTTGAAAAGGACAGTGTTGTGTGGGTTTGTGCAGACAGGGGTGTATCCGTCTCTACATCGTATACACTGGCTCCTATCACCCCACGTGGGGTGGGAAGGGCCACAAAGCTACCCTGAGTCCAACCTAGCTCTGCTTTAAACTGGGGCGCCTGGGTGGCTCAGTCGGTTAAGCGTCCAACTCCGGCTCAGGTCACGATCTCACAATTCGTGGGTTCAAGCCCCGCGTCGGGCTCTGTGCTGACAGCTCAGAGCCTGGAGCCTGTCTTCGGATTCTGTATCTCCCTCTCTCTCTGACCCTCCTCGGCTCACGCTGTCTCTCTCTGTCTCTCAAAAATAAAAAAATAAAAAAATAAAACATAAACTGACTTTGACGAAGCCACTTTACCATTTTCTCTGTTATCTGGAGTAATAATATTTGCCCGACCTGCCTCCCAGGCTTGTCATGAGGAGCAAATGAGATAATGAGGGCGCAGGTATTTTAAAAAGCAGAAAAATAGAATTGTGAGTATATTTGTCTGCAAACAGCCCCTCCCCTCTGTTCCCTCCACATTTTGTAGGCACAGTGGGGTTTGAACCCAGAAATGAATTCTCCTGTTTGGGGAATCGCTGCCTCCCTTATAGCTCATTAATAGGATTTATAAAACATCATTTCAGACAAAGTCACTTATCTTATTTGCTAACGAGACACAAAATTTGGACTGTCTGGAACCAGGTAGTATTTTAAGAGCTGCCCATTCATCCCATACATGTTCAGTGTTTCAGCGCAGCCATTTTTAAGGGTGGTTTTTATAGCATCACTAAAAATATTTTCGTATAATTCTTCCTTGTAAATATGGTTAAACTTTTAGCTTTCTGCTACTTGGTGACCTGTTAAATAACTTCATGTACTTTCAGATTGATTGTTCGGTGCCAAGACAAGAAGCCAGGAGCCAGGTTTATGCCATTGCTCTTTTATGTTGGGGCCTTAAGCTGAGCTATGGGAGAAAAAAAAGTCTAGCAGAGTTTGCAATATTCAACTTCTTAGAATTTTTTCATCTCTGATTCTGAAAGAGAGAGCATGGACCGTAATACTTACTCCTCCTTTGTCCCCGTTTTAAGAAGTTAGTGTTTTCGATGGCAACGAAGGGAAATCTGCCCTCCCTGTAGTGATAGATCTACCATCCATCGAACACTTACCATGTGCTGAGTGCTATTCTAAATGCCTCCTGCATTGTTGAATCCTTTACCGCAAATTCATGGGGGAGGTGACATGTTATCCCTCACTTTTGCAGTAAAGAAATTGGATCCCCCCGAGAAGTTAAGAATCTTTCCCAAGGTTATAGAGCTAATATGTGGTAGAAGTAGGATCTTAACCTTGGTTGCTCGGCACCAAGACTTAGATTTTTTATCCACTGTGCTTCTTTGCACCACGTGCAATACTAGGGTTTTGTTGTTGCTATTGTTATTTCTGCGTTTTTATTTTGTTTGTATCACCTGGATCAAGCATCTGTGACCTGGAAAGAATCTTAAGATATTCTTCCTCCCTGCACTCCCATTTTTTCAAGTTCAGAAAAATAGACATGGGAGTGCTAGGTGCCCCAGAAATAAAAATAAATATGACACAGTACTCATGATACTTAGAGTTTAGTTCATGGGGGGTTTGGGTAAGGGTAAGGAATAGAATGCCAAGGAGAATGAAATACTTGCTAAATAAAGATTCGGCTGACATGCTCTGGGAGCACAGACGCAAGAGTAATCAAGATCGGGGAAAGCTTCTTTTGACCAGGGCATGGAAGGATATATAGGATTGTGATGAGCGAAGGAGGCAGGCAGTATTTCAAGCTTCGGGAACAGAATGAGCAAAGACTTGGAGGAAAGAAACCACAGGCTGGCCTGTTGCACTTTGTAAAGTGAGAGGTGGAGAAGCTTCACGTGGGCATTGGCAGAAAGAGAGCCAGGCGGGACGGAGAATGACCTCGCCCGGGTAGGGCCATGAGATCCGGCAGTTGATTAGCAATACGGAGGGGAAGGTGGATTTGCGGAGGATACTGGGGGCCCTAGCCCAGTAGGCTGGTAATCATGTTAATCATAAAAGCCATCTTCCATTCAAGAAAGTCACGTGTAGGGAGACAGAATCAGGTAGAAGGTGAAGACCACGGAACCTGTGTTCAGAGTCCTAGGTGTGAATCTTTGCTCTGTCGCTTACTGGTACGATGACTTCGAGCAAGCTTCTCATCTAATTCTCAGTTTGCTTACCTCTAAGATGGAAATGATATTAATATTTATTCCATACTATGGTTGGAGAAAAGTTCATACCTGTAGAATGCTTAGCACAGTGCCTCATAGAGTACATTAAATAAATATCAGTTAGCAGCCTCTTTGGGTGAGTCAGCTTTTATACCCATTTTATAGATGACGATCTTAAAATTCGGGTAGGCCAAACAGCTTTCTGAAGTCCTACAGCCAGAGACCCCCATTCTTGCCTCTTGTTGCTATGCTCTGTCCTGCTAAATTCTAGACTCTTCACCACCCTCCCTTGTCGGTCAGTGTCAGGCTGAGTCTTTTTTTTTTTTTTTGGTTTAATATTTTTTTTAATTTTTTAATGTTTATTTTTTTTAACTTTATAGTTTATTGTCAGGTTGGTTTCCATATAACACCCAGTGCTCTTCCCCACAAGTGACCTCCACCATGACCATCACCCCCCTCAGGCTGAGTCTTAATAGTGGTGTTACTTTAACCTTCTTTCCCTAGAGGTTGGACATTGCACTGTTTCTTCTCCTCCCATTAGGGCCATTAATTGAGCATGTATTATGTACCTGGTCTGCTGTTACATGTTTTGCATATATTTCTAATGACTGAATATAGGTTTTCATATTCTCTCTTTATTTCTATAAATTACGCAGTCAGGTGGCTCAGTCAGTTAAGCATCCAACTCTTGATTTTGGCTCCGGTCATGATCTCATGGATCGTGGGTTCGAGTCCCGCATCGGGCTCTGTGCTGACAGTATGGAGCCTGCTTGGGATTCTATCTCCCTCTCTCAAAATAAACACATAAACTTAAAAAAAATGAGATAATTTTCTCAGAGTCCTTTTGGGCACACCAGAGGGAGTTGCACCCTTCTGTGTATGCCCTGCAGAATTCCGTGGCAATAGAAACTTGGTGACTCACTGGTACAGGAAGGCCACCCAAAATGTACCCTCTTCTATAACCTAAATCTCTGTGTGCGTTGTTCTTTTTTTTTCTCCTTTTCAGAGTGCCCAAGTTAAGCTATTAAGTAGGTAATACACCATTAAACCCAGATCATGGTGTTTGGGCAAACAACACCCAAGCCCCGTGAATAGCACACACTGTTAATTGTTAAGCCGCTGATGCCGGGTGCCTGACCTCACAGCATTTGTGTTGTGACAGCTCTTTCGCGCTGATGAGCTAAATGAATATCCACCATGACACAAGGAGTCAGGGACGGGTCTGGGAAGCCCGGACACAGTATCAGATTGTGTTTCACCAAGAGAACAAGATTGATTTATTGCGTGACATGAGGGTGAGGTGGACCCCGCACCGCTGTACCACATGCTTTGTGATTCCCTTGTCTGCTAAGTATGCAAGTACAAACAGCTTTAACACAATTTTTTACCTAGAAAGGAGCCTGGGGCTGCATCCAAGTACATTTAACATATGAAAATTGAGCTGCTTTGAACTTGTATGTTTTTGATAACTGCTTGGTGTGCTTCCTGGAGGATCACCTGTAGGCTTTTCTTTCCAAATCCTCATCCCTTTGATTGAGTGCCAGGACAGACAGCCCCTCACTGAATGACTCTAGCCTCATAATTCTTCCTTCATTCAGAGTTGAAAGGGAACAGCTCCAGATTCAATAGGCAAATCCTCAGATTTAGCTAAAGTAATTCAAACACTTTAAAACTGAAATTGTTTTGTTCTAAAATAGGGTTCAGATGGGCTACTGAATGTTTACACAAGCTAGTTGCTGCCTTGAACTACAGGACGAGGAAGAAAAACACACGTCCCTCCTCCCCTCCCCCTCCCTCCCGCTCCCCCTCCCACTACTGCCTGCCTTGTTTTTCTCCTTGCTGTCTCTGTGACCAAGGACTAAAAGGAAGACCAGAAGGTTGAGAGTTAGAAGTTTCAAAGCAACGTGGCCTGTGGTGTTTTTTTTTTTTTCAACACAGGCATAAGAACATACTTGACTCTTGTTTTCTCTCCTCCATAAGGCCCTGCCGAACGTTCCTCCTCTTTCTTCCCTGCCCCCTTTCAGAGGAAGGAAAACAAGCGTGTTCTTTTTATCTTTACAAATGTGCCTGGTGGGGGCTAATCTAAACCAGTTCAAGATGCCTTTATTTAAAGCTGTTGAGAGGAACGGAAGGTGATGCAGAATTAGAAATGAAGTAGCTTCTGGGCCTCTTTGCCATCCTGCCACTGAGCTCGCCCTCCCCCACCCCGCCCCGCCCCGCCGCCCCCTTTTTGGCACCAACCTGGATCTCTGCTGAGATCTCTGTTTTCGGGTCTTTTCAGAGATCGTGTTCGCTAAAAGATTGTTCCTTTCGGTTGAACATCCTGTGTCTGTCCTATTTGGCCAGAGAACGCTTCTGATGGGAAAGGCATCTTCTGTCTTTGTGCCTAGTGCCCTATTTCAGAAGGAAGCCAGAAAGAGCCATTTCCACGTTCCGTGTGCTGTCCGGAGTGAACAATCCTTGCCCTCTTCTTGGCCACCAGAAGAAGAGAAGGACTGTAACCCCATATCAGAGCACTGGGGATCTGTGTGCCCCACTCAAGTTGAACTTGAGGCAGGGCTAGGAGATCGATTCTCTCCTGTCCCGTTTCTCACTTACAAAACGGGGCATCTTGGCTTATCATTGGTTGATACCAAACCTTCGTAAAGAATATGGTGTATCAGTAAAGTGAAAGGTGTTACGTGGTTAGGAAAAAAAATCCCAAGACTGGAAGGGTGGACACAAAATGATGCAACAGTGATCCAGACCAATCTCCTCCAAACACCTTTTACACATCTATGCTAGGACTTGACCCTGCTTGCCTTGTGAATGTTGATCTACTGATGCTATGAGTTTATTAACTGCCGCGTTCATTAGATCCTTCCCCTGTTTCTCCATTTCTTTTTCTCTCCTCGGAAGGCTTTTATAACGTTGTAATCATTTATAATTTTAAAATGCCTCCAATCACACTTAAAAACAGCACTTGATTTTAATGAGTGCTGCTTAACCGTAGAAGGATCGTATCTGCATTGCTGTCGATCCTTACAACAATGCTTTGGAATGAAAGTAGAAAGTTTATGACACATTTTATTATATTCCTAAATGTGAAAGAGGATTCTAATTTAAAAATAAGTGGCCATACTTTTTAATTCTTATTTAGCCTCCGTAGCTGTTTTAATATCCCTTTTATGGTTGACTGCTCAATGTTTTAAAACAAGTTCTTCAGGGACTCTATGCCCATTAGTCCCTGGCAATAAAATCTGAACTTTACTAAAATAAAACATGATGCCATGGGGCAATTAAGAGGAGAACTTTCAGAGATGACTGTGAATATGAAATACAGTGATTTATTTTATTAATGGATTTGGGGAAAACCAGCCCACCTCTTTTAAGCTCAACTATGTGTATTTGGGGGTTTTTATATTTTTAATTTATTTCTTTGTTTCTCTCAGGGCAGTAGGGGGTTCCATAGTGGGCTCTTAAGGTACACCAAGCCTCCTTTTGTAGCCTGCCACTTCTGAATATGAGACTTTATTTTTTTTCATTTTATATGGAAAATGGGGTGATGTCACTTAGGAAAGCATTTTTCCCCAAAGTGGTTTTGGGAACCAGAATCTGGTGATGTGTTATTTAAAAGCGATAATGCAGTAAAGCCTCGCCCTGTGCTTGAAATAATTGTAGGATTTATGGGATATATCCCTAACCTGTTCAGTTTTATGGAAGGACAAAATACAGGTATTCATTTCATCGTAACTTTCTTAAAAACTTAGAAGCGCAGTTGACAGTTGTTTCTCGAACATTATAATACCTTCTTTGTTTATTAAGTAGAGTTGGTAGTAATTTAGGACTCCTGCAATTTAGTAGTTACTTAATTTGCAAATGGGATTGGCCTCTCTAACCTTTGAAGGAATGAGTTACTGTGAATGTTTTAAAATTTTCATGGACTCTCAATGGCCAACTAAAGGATAAGGTTTGGGTTTTTAAAAGCCTTACCTGACTTGCAGCCTCCTTTCTGTTACTCTCCCCCCACCCCCACCCCTTTCCCTCAATGGTAGGTCTGTTCCACAGATGCATTTACTGCATCCCGAATTTTCCATCAACTGTACTTTTTTCCTCCTCTCCCTCCACGGACTCCTTCTTCACCTTGCCCTACCTGTAGTCTTCCTTGGCCTCCTCTGTAAATGTTTCCCCCCTTCAGAGGGCTTCTGAACTCGGTAGCCCAGGCTTCCACGCCCACGTCCACGTCCGAGAGATGTGCAGAACCCCGCCTGCATGGCTGTATGTGGTCGCCCCGTTCGCATCCTTCCCCCCGCCCGGCAAATTGACCTCCTCCCTGGTCCCTGGCACTTTCTACAGACCTTAATTATTGCACTTGTCACGTCCAGCGTAGCTCTTTGTATAAATGTTTGTCTTGTTCACCAGACAGTGAGCCTCTTGAGGGCAGAGGTTGTCTTAACTACTTCTGTGACCCAAAGTGCCCGAAGGGAGGTGCCCAGTGACTGTCAGATGAATGCACGGACAACTGTTTTCCTGCATTAAGAAATGTCAAGAGATGCCTAACTTAAGAAGCTGGACGAAGAGAAGCTTTTTTTTTTTTTCTTCTGTTTTAGAAGTCATTAGTCAGCTCACATGATACACTGAGGAATCCTCCTCCTGTTAGAGCTAAGGAACACTGAACTCAGAGATCACCAGGAGCTGGCCAAGGGCCTGTGAGGCGCCTCATTCTAGAAACTCGAATCGTTTGGTTCCACAGCTCGCTACCCTGACAACCATACTGATGTTATTCTGACAGGCACACTGTGTTGCATACCCAACAGCCAATCTTATCTCTACCCTGCCTTCGCCATCCCTGCTAAGAAGAATCCCAATTGTGTTCAGCTGGTGGTAAAAGCCCCTTAATTTGAGGGAGGTTGGCCTCCCTGCCGGCCGCAGGTGGAGAATCACAGTTGGGTTAAGCCAGTCAGGGTGTTTCTATTCCTCTGGGCTAGATGCTCACTCTCCCAGCCTCCCTGGCAAACTTGGGTGGGGGCGGGGCAGGAGGGGGTGCATGACCCAAGTTCTGACCTATGAGATATATGGCCATGTCAGCCAGGAGCTTCTAGGAGGGATTTTCTTCCTGAGAAAAAGACGACCCTCACGAAGGCATCCTGCGGTGGCACGCAGTGGGAGCACACGATTCTGGAGTCGTGCAGGCAGCTTTCAGCCATGAAGTAACACGTATGAGGACAAAAGCTAGGACACTAATGCTGGTAGAACAAATGGAAGGAAAGCCTAGATCCTTGATGACCAACCTCAAAGCCTTTCACTTCCAGACCTCTTAGATAAGTATCTTGATGGCTTAAGCTTTTGAGAGTTAGTTTTCTGCTACTCAAAGCAGAGTGCCATCTAGCTGACTCATTTGCTTTGAGAGGGGAAAATGAAAATGAAGACAACATCCTAAGAGGAAAGGTAGTGACTGGGTAAAATGTATGGAAGCCCAGGCAACATAGGAGTCAAGAAATGTGGTGGCTGGACTTGCACACTTTTGTTAAGCACAGGGAAGAAGACCCACCTCAAAGCCCTGCAACATTCATCATTCAAGAAACAGTAAATTATTGGTGCGTGTGGGTGGCTCCATTGGTTAAGGGCCCCACTCTTGATTTCGGCTCAGGTCATGATCTCAAGGTTCATGAGTTCGAGCCCCCCGTCAGGCTCTGTGCAGGAAAGGTTTCCTGGGGGAGGTGAGAGTTGAGCTCAGTCTTCACAAGGAGTAGGATTTTTCCAGGCAAAGAGTAGTGGGGATAGGAGAGACGGGGTATTCAACACAAAGGGATGTGTTAAGATAAAAAGGCACGAGAGAAACAGAACAGTTGGAAACTGTAAACATTTTGCTATATTTGATTTAGATGTTTTTCTTTTTCATTAAGATTTGGCAAAGCTGATGATGGCTACAAGTGTGTTATAGTATGCTGTATACTTTTGGTGTTTAAAAAGTCTCATGATAATAATAACTTTAAGTGAATAAATGAGAGATGAAGGCATTGCATATAACTGTCATTTCCCAATGCATGTTCCTCAGAACTCTAGATCTTTGGGATATTAAATCATTTTAAGCAGAATTAAAAAGAGGGTGGTTTCCATGGCCAAATAAGTTTGGGAAACATTGGGTTAAATAAAATGGAACACTCTTCATTTCTGTAAGAACTCCCAGAGCCTCTGATGCTCTCACGTTAATTGTTACTGTCCAAAAGCAGGCTACCACCTAGAGGGTTTCCCACAATATATTTGATTGTGTACTCTTTTTTATATAACTATCTGCAGAACTGTGGCTTCAGGAAGGGTTGGTATACACTACTTTAGAGAGCTTGACTGAGAAAGAAAATAGAGGTATAAAATAGGGGATTAGTGAAGTAGGACGTTTCCTAAGATGGGAAAGTCAAGAGCATGTGTACATGCCAAGGGCAGAAAGCAGTGGTGAGGGACATTAAAGACACAGGGGCAGGGTACATGATCGGTAGGGCAAGCAAGGTGCTTCAAGTTACGAGAAGGAAGCACATTAACGGGCTCCAGCCAGTATCTCTGTTAAGATGTTAAGATTGTTCTAATACTGTGTTTCTATGTTCTATGAGAGAAGGTAGGACTCAAGGTCAGAGACTTGATGAATATACTGGAGGCTACTTCCTGAATCAGGGTATCAACTACTATTTTTCCAGTTGCAAGAGACAAGAAACCCAACTCACATAGACTTCAGTAAAAAGAATTTATTGGTTCATGTAATTGAAAAGTACATGGCGGCGGGGGGGGGCGCCTGGGCGGCTCAGTCGGTTGAGCATCCCAACTCTTGATTTCAGCTCACGTTCTGATCCCAGGGTTGTGGATCGAGCCCCTCGTTGGGCTCTGTGCTGAGCGTGGAGCCTGCATAAGATTCTCTCTCCCTCTCTCTGCTCTTCTCACCAACTATCTCTCTCTTTTAAAAAATTGTTTTTAATTTAAAAAAAAAGGAAAACGACGTGGCAACTAGCTTCATGCGTAGCTGTATCCAGGGACTAACCATATCACCGGGACCCATCTGTCTTCTCTTAGGTTCTTCTTGGTTGGTTCCATTCTTAGGTTCTTCACAGCTGCTGGCAGCGTCAGCCTCTTCTGGTTGCAAGTTGGTTGTAGCTCCAGACTTCACATTACTCATGCCATTAGAGAAGAAATTCACTTTTTTTTCTCAAAAGCCCCAGATTCTTGCCATGCCTCCTTAGTCGGAATGAATTATGTGTCCATCCCTGAAGCAATCCCTACAACCAGGAGATAAGGCATATTCTGATTACCTTAAATGAGTCAGGCCCCAAGTACTCTCCCTACTCTCCCCTGCCCTCACTCCCACCCTCCAAGTGGTGGAAATTCCCAAAGGAAAACCAGGAGTTCTGTATCTCAGCAGTGAAATGTGTGAATAAGGTAACGTCTTCCCATCTCCAAAAAAAGAAACTCCCAAAATGGGCCCTTAGATTTTTACCCCAGATGATTTTAAATTCTAAATGGTAGTATGTTTAGGATCCCAGATAGGACAGCATGAATTAGATCCCTTCCATTTGGGGCACCAAAGCAAATGAAGGGTGTCGACAGCCATCACTGTGAGTGCTGTTGCTTACTGAAGGAGTCCTGCAGTAGTAAATCCTCTTAGGAAATAAACAAAAAGCAATTTTTGAGAACCCAGCTTTCACCAAAGACCAGAACCTGTCAGCCACGGGCAGAAGCCATTAGCAGGATTTATATGTGCCCGTATCCAGCATGGAGTCAAAGGGAGATATGCAGAGGGGATTTCTCTCTTCCGGAAACCCAACAGAGGAACGAGGAAGACTTTCTGGGTAAAGTTTCAGGGAACCTAATGCATAAATCCCCTTAACAAACACTGGGATTTGGGTTTGTAACTCATCCCTCTCGGCTTTGGTCCCATGGAGAGAAGCTGCCATGGCTACCACAGGGCCAACACAGCCCGAGCCAGGAAGAAAGGGGTAGAATTGATGGAGAAAATCGAGACACTGCCTAAAATGGTGACGTGTCCACAATGTGGCACTGGGCGAGTTTGTGCTGTGAGGACACTTGGCGTAGTCCACGAACCATTGCCAGAGGCCCCACGAAAGCAGCCGGTGGCTGGCTGGTCAGGGTTGTCCCCTCCCTTGTGGCTTACAGCCTCACTGACCTTCCTTTCTTCTTTCATTTAGACTATGCCAAAAATGGGTTCTCCCAAACCGTGTGACACGTTAGAACAGGGGAGTCTGGATTCTCGCCTGTCTGCATCACAGAGGATATCATTAATTTGCTAAGTTTCTGCCTCACAGAGAAATTTAAAAAAACAAACAAACACCATACAGTGTTTTCCTCCTCTGAATATTGAGATATCCTTCCTATAGGTACCTCTCTGGCTTTGGGTAATGAGCCAGAGTCTACATCCAGACAGTGTGCCATGATCTCTCTCTACCTATGTGTTGCAGTAGCTCTAAAGCCAGAGCCAATGGTGAGTCCCAAAGGAAAAGATCCAGAACACAGGAATGATCTGGCATGATGAGAAACACTGTGCTCTATTCGTGCTTTCGCCATGGATTTGGCCACCATTCAACAGCCTCCATGACCAGCTCTCCACACACTGCTTCTTTTCTCCCTCCTGTTTGGTTGCAAACTTATTTTGGCTGAGGATTTACTTGTCACCTCATGTTGACATTTCAAGTTATTGCATTAAGGAAAACACGGGAGAAAGCAAACAAGCAAGTATATTCCAACAGGTCACCGGGCAGAGGAGTCCTACTCAGATTTCAAAGAAAAGGAGTGGGGGTTGGGGTGGAGAATGGAGAACCGATATATTTATAAGGGGAAAAAAAATCCTCCTAGCTTTTTGGGCCCAAGTAACAGCTTGGGTTGCGATGATTATTCTCAGCTACTGGTGATTCCTGGGGCTGCTAAGGTGGATTCTGGTCCAACTGCATTGGCCGTGTAATTCTACGGAATCATGCTAACATTCTGATTTCTCTGATTATAAGTGACTGCGACAACAAAGAGCGTAACTCCGCTTTAAGAACTGTTTCCACAGTGTCTCCAGGGGACAGGTTTGCTTTGGTCTCTAAATTCCCCAAAGGCAAGCTGAGACTATGTAAATGAAAGAAACAGAGCCAGTGACAACCAGCTCTGTGGTTTTATTTGATTTTCCAAAACACATGTCCATCAGCATGTTGTAGACAACACAATATGATTAAAGCAAGCAATAATCACCCATATATTGCATTTTAATTGGTATAATGTGCGATGAGTAATGAAGCTGGGACCACTAGGTATACTTTTACCTTGGAGCTATTTTTCTTTGATTCATCAGAATTTGTAACAACAGAAAACAAGTCAGGTAGTCCGTACCCCGGGCTGGGCTCTGCTGCTTATCAGCCTTGTGACCTTGGATAAGTCACTAAATATCTTTGGATCCCATTTGCCTCAACTCTGAAATGAGGGGTTTAAACTAGATAAGATCTAAATGGGCTTCCATTTCTGGCAGTGACCACCGCAAGGTGTTTTCTGGTCTCTGGAATTTCATTACTGAATCCTGTGGTCTTTCATCTCTTTGGCAGTAGAGTCCCTTCCTTTATGATCTATGACAAAGACGACATCTGTCTAAACTTTGGATTTCTGAAACTGATTCCAGTGAATTGCATCATACATATTTTTAACTAGCTTACATTATATGAGAGAGAGAGAGAGAGAGAGAGAGAGAGAAATAGCGATAGCAATTTAAAGAGTTCTTTCCTTGCTATTCCATTCCATGAGCATTTGCCCTGGAGTAAATGTGAGACAGAGTCAGGAATCTGTGCCCACCGCTTCTGAGGGTGAATTTCTTCCTACTCTGAGTGTGATTCTATACCTCGAAGGTATTGTTTTCACAGTGTGCCCCTTAGACATAAGGCAGCTGTTTGGTGCTTAACTGATCATTGGTGCCTCACTGAAGAAAATATATCTATTCCAGTGATGGAAGAAAACCTAGCTGTGTTGGACTTACTCAAAAATGTGGAGCACCTGCATGGCTCAGTCAGTTGGGCGTTCGACTGTTGATTTCAGCTCAGGTCATCATCCCCAGGATGTGGGATCGAGCTCCACGTCCGGCTCCGCGCTGAGTGTGGAGCCTGCTTGGGATTCCGTCTCTCCCTCCTTCTGCCCCTCTCCCCTGCTCACTTGCTCGCTTTCTCTCTCTCTCTCTCTTTCTCTCTCTCTCTCTCTCTCTCTCTCTCTCTCTCTAAAATCCACGCATTGTACTTTACGGCTTTTAAGGCCACTGAACTGGTTGCCCAGGACTCATTCCTTCCAGCACCCCTTGGGAACTTGCCTTCAATATGTGATCCTGGGGTTGTGCTCTCAGATAGCAGGCGAGCCGCCAATGTCACACTCAGCCTTCCTACCCAAATAGGCTTTAACCCCAGAAAGGGCTTCCTTTGGGCCACATGATGGGTATGTGTTCCAAACACTGCAGGGAAAAGACAGCAAATTTCTACCTGAATGCTTGCTTTTTGCCACCTAAAAACATACAAGTGGAAGAAGACTGGGAGAAAACACTGACAGGAGTATGGCAGTCTCTTTATCTGGTTATGAGGCTGAATGCATTCTTCACCAAATTCTAAGCAAAGATATGGAGTCTACTTCTAGCCTCTTCATCCTTATTGTCCATTTGGTGGCAGTTCTACGGAAAGAAATCTCTACCCTTCATAATTCCAGAAGCACTTCAGATATTCAAAACTCTTAATAAGCAATGACTTTTATAATTATTTTCAAAAGCAGTGATACTTAAATTTTTATCTTTTAAAAACATGTTCATCATAAAGACAGTAGCAAGTGCTGATAATGACAGGGAAAAATTAGAGCCTTCATACATTGTTGGTGGGGATATAAAATGGTGTGGGTGCTTTGGAAAACAGTTTATAAGTTCTTAAAAGGGTTAAACATAGGATTACTATATGATCCAGCAGTTCCACTCCTGGTTACCCAAGAGAAAGGAGAACACATATCTACATAAAACTTGTATACACATGTTTATAGCAACATTATTCCTAAAGGCCAGAAATGGAACCAACCCAGATGCCCATCAAATTGAGTGAATCATCAAAATGTGGTATATCCATACAGTGGAATATTATTTGGCAATAAAAAATGAAGTACTGATACATGCTACAGTATGAATTTTGAAAATGTGGTAGGTGAAAAAAGCCAGCCACAAAGCACCACATACTATGATAACATTTATGTGAAATTTTCAGAATAGGCAAATCGATTGAGACAGAAGGTACATTCATGGTGGCCAGGCTGGAGTGGGCAGAAAGGAATATACTAACAGTCACGCAAGTGTACTCTTTACATGGGTAAATCATACGGAATTTGAGTTATAGCTCAATAAAGCGGTTACCTAAAATTTGTTTAATTGCAAATGATGGCTCACTAAATTCTACTCCTGAAATCATTATTGCACTCTACGTTAACTAACCTGGATTTAAATAAAAACAACAACAACAGTAACACCTTGCGTGAGATCGTGTCATTTCCCTGCTTCTCTGTCACATCTAGAACTAAACCAGCCTCCTTACCAGGACGTGGTTCCTGCCTGTCCTCCTTCGTCTTGCCACATTGGCCTCTGTTCTGTTCCTCCAGTTCGTAAACTGTGTGTTTGTCTCCAGGCATTTGCGTTTGCTCCTCCCCTGGCCTGATGTGCGCTGCCCTTTTGACCTCCAGATTTTTGTCATTCAGATGTCACCTTACAGAGGTCCTTCTTGACTACCTTCGGTAAAATTACCTCTCCATCCCCTGCACAGATACTAGCAACATCCTGTTGTTTTCTCTTCAGAGCACCCAGCTGTATCTGAAATTCCTGTTTGTTTGTTGATTTATCCTATGTATCCCGCACTAAATGCAACTTTCCCTCCTGAGAGCAGGGACACATAGGTCACCCAGGCCTAGCCCAATGCCTGACGCATGCGCATCAGTCAATGTGTGATGGATGAATGAATGAGCGTTATAGCACGCTCTGCTTGTCAGCTGAGAGTGGATACCCCAGTTTGGTGATGGTGGCCCCCTGTGTGGGGATTGCTCAAAGCCATTGACCTGGGCACCTTTACTTCTTTTCTCTGTTATATCCTCAGATAGAGGACAGGCTAAGATGTAGCATCCTTAATTGCCAGAGGGGACCCAAAGGCATGGGAAAAAACTAATGGGCCTTGAAATTGTGATCTAATTGAGAGTTTGCAAAATACTGTTCACGACTCAGTCTACTCACTTCCATCCATTCAGTCTCACTCCCATCCATTCAGTCCTTCTCCTTAACACTTTTGTAATTGTACGTTGTATTTATGTTGACTTAATTTTCCCTTTTTGTCTATGACATCATATTGGAGGTAGGAAATATGATTACCCCTTATTCTGTGCCCTCAACACACATATGTCATGTGTGTCTTAGGCACACAATGTACCTTGACTGTCATTTCTAACCTCAGATAACTCAGATGTTATGATGCCGTATTAGATTTTAGAGAGTTTCATTCTGGGAACCTGATACTTTTTTCCATGTTTCTTTTAAGAGTAATTACCCTTGCAGTTCATCTTAAAGGTCTTTGGAGTGTTTGAAGAAGGTTGCTTGCATAGCAATTGGTTTGGGGGCAAAGTGCATATAGGGTTGGGTTGACTTTCCTCAGGAAGCAGGTGGGCTCACCTGGGTGCACTCTCCCTTGGGTGGCTCTGATGTGGAAAGCCAGTGGTCCTACCATTTTCTGCACAGCACTGGCTGGGTCCTGGGGGAAAGAAGAAATACCATGAGATATATAGGCCCAGGCTTTCCAGTGGTGACCCCTTATGGAATAAAGAAATAGTGGTGCCTTTTCCTCCCTTTTATCAAATCTGGAGGGAGGCTCTGAGACCGGCTTGGGATTGCCCACCCTGAAGAGTTGCTTGCCAACTACTGAAGCCAGAAGGTGGACATTGGTGAGAGAGGAGGCTCCTCTAAGAGTTGTTGGTTTGCCCCCCAGATAGAATCAGGAGGTCCTGGATATGGATGTATGGGAAGACAGGATCTAGCCAACATCCATTACTATGCTTAAACAAAAATAAGGTCATTTATTGACATCAATTGCCATCTGTGTTCACCCACATACATTCAATTAACCCTTAAGCATATGGTAGAGAACTGAGCATTATGTTCCTTTTCCTAATGTTACATTTCCCTGGCCTTACATCTCTGTGTAGAATTTTCTGTGGAGATACTGTCCTGGGAAATATGATAGAAATACTTCAGATTTTTAAAAAGGAGACTCTATGTCTTGTCTTCTCTCCATCCCTTCCTTTTTAGTTCTCTCTCTGTCTCTCTCTGTCTCTCTCTCTCTCTCTCTCTCCCTCTCCATCCTATGTTTGAGAGCCTAGCTATAAAAAAATTATCTGAAGTCATTTTACATTTTATATCTGACATCTCTTTAGTGGGTGCCATGGTTAATGTTATTCCTTCCTAAGAAAGAATATAATTTCTCAGAGAACATTAAGCTATATTACTCTGAAACAGAGAATGGCCTCTGTACCTTAATGCTTGACAGGATAAAATAAGATCATCTTACATGACTCATATACTACCTTATATTTGTATAACACTTCATATTTTTTAGAGACTTCCCTCCAGAGTTTCTGTTGAAACACAAATGATATCGTACCAAATCTGATTTTACTCTTGATTTCAAGGAGTAGATAATTATCATCGTGTTGCAACTTTTAAAAATAATAATTATGAAAAATAATTAAAAATAATGATAATTAAGAAATCGGCTCAGAAAAATGCTTAATTAGCTTTACTTAGCACGTTCCATCTTCAGGGAAAACACTCTTAAAAATTTCACAAGTAAAGCAGAATTTCCCATGTTGGGAACCTATGGATATAACTGTCTCCCAAATCAAACTTAAGTTGATGTGGCTTCTTATTACTATGAGCTAAGGGACCCATGGAAGTAGGGTATAACTATCAAGATTATGAAACACCCATGTTAGACACCGCACACCATTTAATGAGTCTACATTCTTAACAAAAGAAGACAGATACAAAACAATATGTCACACCTGTAATTATTATATAATGCCCTTCTTCATCTTTTGTTACTGCCTTTACTTTAAAGTCCAGTTTGTCTGATATAAGTATGGCTACTCTGGCTTTCTTTTGACTTCCAGTCTCATGATAGATATTTGTCCATCCCCTTACTTTCAATCTGAAGGTGTCTTCAGGTCTAAAATGAGTCACTTGTAGACAGCACATAGATGGATTTTGTTTTTTTATCCATTCTGCTACCCTATGTCATTTGATTGCAGCATTTAGTCCATTTACATTCAGTGTTATTATTGAAAAATATGGGTTTAGATTTGTTGTGTTCTCTGTAGGGTTCATGCTTGTAGTGGTATGTCACACCTACACATGAGAATTTTTCCGTAGGCCAGATGACCCCTCTTTTAGTTTTGATACTATATGCTGACTCTAACATGATGAAGCTATGCAGCCTGATGACATGGAAATTCAGTGGAATACCATAGCATTATGGGGTATCTCCAGGCAGTACCAGGTTCCTTGTCGTCACATCAAGGTCGATGTCAAAGAAGGGAGGAGACCTTCTTCCATCCCATTTTTCAATGGCCTTCATATGACTTGGCTTAGTGTTTTATTTATATACAAACTATGTATATAATTATTGCATTAGTTATATTATTAGCTATGTAATATAGCTATGTCCTAAGCACTGTGCTTGTGTAACACATGTAGTATTACTTGTCTTATCTCATTTAATACTCATGAGAGTTTTTGGAGGAAGATATTATTTTACAGATAAGGAAACCAGAAGGGAATAGAAGTTAAGGCACATGCCATGCTTACCTAGCTAGGCCCCATTCATTCACTCATGGTTCGTGAAGCATTTATCAAGCAACTACTGTGTATTAGCATGGAAGATATAAGGAAGGATCAAACCCAATCCTTGCCTTCAAAGAGCTTAAAGAACTGTGTCGGAGCACAATTTAGTTGTCATTTCAAAGGTAAAGGATTTCAAATTGAGGTGTTTTCTGGCATCTGCCTTAGGACTATGCGGCCAAGATAAATGTGGCAGATAGATGTAAGTAAGCATCAGTGTACTAGTGGGAGGAGACGTCCCATAAAACATGTTTTCAGCTGTGTCTGTGACTCTTGGGAACTCCTTGTTCATTATGAAGTTCTTTGATGACACCGACCATTGCGCAAGAATCTCTTCCCAGAGCAATTTATAAATATCAAATAATTTTTATGATGGATAATCTCAGAAAGGGTTAAAGTTAGCTTCTCTGGGACACATAATGGGAAAGTAGCTGAGCATGATTTCAAAGGGATTTTTTAGGAGAGAATTCCAATTACAGAGAAGTAATTTCCCTTTCTAGCTTGCTAAGCTCTATTTCAGACTAATGCAGTTTCAAGATCCATATCCTTTCTCCTCTTATTTCAACAGATATTTTGAATATGAAAATCTTATGTCAAAACTTAGCTGAAGCCTTCATCAGGCTTTTGAAAGGCTAAGTAAGAATTCTGTTTCTAGGAATAAAAAGATGTGGATCAGAAAGAATCTTTGCTGGCTCGAGTCCCTTTTCGGATGGTAGTTCAAGCAGTCTTTAATCATATTTTTGTTGATTATTTATTAGTTTCCCTGGGAAATCAAAGACCCGGTAACGTAAAATGTGTTTTCCTTAAGATATTTTATGAATCAGAACCCGGAGTAAAGAAATAATGGAAAATACATTTCCTTTGCTGATATGGACTAATTGGGAATTAAAAGACATTTCTCTAGTCAGTGCCCCACATCAAAACGCTGAGTGCCCCAACTGGCCCAATTGTACTGACCGCAGTTTCTGCCCAGACAAAACTCTTATGCCACAAGTAGATAAAGAGAGCGCATTGTCAGTAAATCAAAACTGTGGAACACTAGAACTAATTTAAGTGAAGGGATAGGCTCCAAGCCAGCTGTTTGGGTAAACCCACATTGAACCAGAGGGGGAAACTGATGAAACTTAATATGTGTGGATTCCAGCCATCAGCCTAGGGTGTGTGTAACGCAAGCTTGTGGTGTTTGCCGTTGTGAGAGGCGCGAAGGCAGACTCCCGTTTTCAACTGCGTGGGGCTGCCAGCTTGCGGCAGCTTTGGTCCATACTGGGCTTGCTCTTGGGCTCCTGATGAGGGGTAGGAAAACTGTGTGAACTGTGTTCACTCGCACACACAATCCTGGTCAAGGGAAATCAATAGCATTTGGGAAAAAAAATCTGCCAAGCAAAACACAAAGAAAGTATGAATGCGTTTTGTGTTGCTAAGGCCAGTAGAGTTTGGGGTGATATACAAGATAAACATGCATGACAAACTGGAAGACAATTGGGAATAGTGGAGTATGGCTGTGTAACACAAACGCAGAATATGGTGATGAAGCGCATGACTCTTGGATTCTAGTCATGGAGCTAGATGGTCTGAGTTCAAAACCCACCCTGCCACTTAGTAGATACGAGAGCTGGGAAACGTTATTTAGCCCTTCTCTGCTTGGATCTTCGTCTATAAATTAGAGATGGTAAGAACACCCACCTCAAGATCGCTTGGGTGTCATTTGGGGCATATGTAAGAACTATGTGACCTAGCGAATTAGGTCAGAGGGCTCTGACTTAGGGACATGAACTTGGGCTATGATATGTTGCCATTGTTTGCATGTTGCTTCACACATTTTTTCTCAATTTGTGTTTGAGAGTATGAACTTCCTTCACACTTGCAAGGGCACTCGGTGGGACACTAATCCTGTGAGCTAATTCACCGTCATTTGAGAAATAGGGAATATTATATATCGGCTCCTTTTCTTGGAGATTCGCAAAGCCCATTGAAGGCTCTGCGGAAAAAAACTGCAATTTCCAAAACTACTTGATAAATGTTATCTAAATAAATGTTTTCCAAATATATTTGACCAAGGCATACCATCCCTCATCCTCTTCCCCACTTAGTACACCCTAATATGCTGATTTACCGATAATTGTTTGGCCCATTTGGGGAAATACTGGATTACCAAATTCTGCTTCCTACTAGGAATCATAGTGTCTTTAAAATTTCTTCCCTTCCTGAGTATGTGCAGGTAAAGATAGCTCCCAAGAGCTCAGACTTTATTCTCGACGACTCTAACAAAGTGAGTGTGGTGGTGGCCATCTTTGTTGGTGCTTAACCATTGAACTATAAATCTTGGAGAAAAGAGACTGTCATCCCCTACTCTCTCTGCTGCACTATGCACGGGGTCGTTCTGCAGTGGGTGTGAGTAAATGCACATTAACTGACCAGTGAATGCCGTCACCAAAAATATTCCAGGAGCTGTTAACAGTAAATGAATTTGGATAAGGAACAGATGGGTGGTTTGGGGTACTAGTCCTATAACTTTCCCGCAAGTTCAAAATGACTTCCCAATGTAAAAAACCTCTTTTTAATCTATCAAGTCATGTTCCTAAAATGGGTAAATTCTATCTCACCTTAAAAAATATATTGCAAGGCTTGGCAAGCTTGAGAGAAGAGAGCAAGAAAGAAAAAACAGAGGATGCTCTTACATAGGTCAGGAAAAGGGAATGAAGGGGGTGCCTGGGTGGCTCAGTCGGTTGGGCGTCTGACTTCAGCTCAGGTCACGATCTCACAGTTCGTGGGTTCAAGCCCTGCATTTGGCTCTGTGCTGACAGCTCAGAGCCTGGAACCTGCTTCGGATTCTGTATCTCCCTCTCTCTCTCTGCCCCTCCCCTGATCACACTGTCTCTCTCTGTCTCTCTTGAATACTGAAAACAAACTGAGGGCAGAAGGGGGAGGGGGGGAAAGGGAAGGGGGGGATGGTCATGGTGGAGGACACTTGTGCGGAGGAGCACTGGGTGTTATATGGAAACCAACCTGACAATAAACTATAAAGTTAATAAAAAAATAAATAATAAATAAATAAATAAATGTGAAAAAAAATTAAGAAAAAAAAGGAAAAGGGAATGAAGAATAATTAAGTGAGCAACAAAATCAGCAGGTTTGGGTTTTCCCAAAGATGAGTGCCTGATATTGGGTCTGTGATGGTGTCTCCTACGAGCCCAGTTCCCACGCTGCAGTCCAGATTGGGTCTGCCCGGGCCACCCACTGAGTCCTGTGGCCATGGCATTTGCCAGCACATTCTGCCTTCCCAACGGCCGTCTCCTCTATGACCACCCTGTTCCCCCTGCCTTCCGTGTAGGCAGCACGTCTGGCCCCTCTGCTTTGGATCCAGGTCCATAATCTCCTCCTCCATCAGTTTCCTCCAGGCCTCACCACACCCAGCCCCACTGCTGCATGGCAAGACTCAACCTGACTGTCCTTTGGAGAGAGAGGAATTAGCTTCAAAGTTGCGGGTTCAGCTGTAAAATGCCGTTTCCCACACTCACAGACTTGCATACCAATGAGGAGCTCGAGTTCACTATAGACTGTTGCTGTGAGCTCTGTGCAGACCCAAATGACAAGGGAGCACTGAGCTAATTACCCGTCCTTGTAAGCCTCGGGAGCTCTCACATGTCTTTTTGGTTGTGGGCAGAGTGCTAATTCTTTGGCTTTAATACAATTCCTTTCCTCCCAGCTCTTCACATTTGTAAATCTTCAGTAAAATGTATGTGGGAAATCAATAGGACACGCTCCAACCCAGTTTCAATCGTCAGAGGAAGACCATTGTAGCCTTTAAAATCGGTCCCATTGACACTAATGTCTCTACGACCCAGTCCTCATCCCCACCTCCTGATTTTTATGAAGGTGAGCGATTCGGGACAGTGAGAGTCACGGGATTTTACATAACTGAATTCCTAGGTGTGTTTGGAATGGGAACAAAGATAACCCTATTCAACAGTGAATTTGTGCCTCTGGGTGAATGGCCAGGTGCTCTTTCAACTGAACTGTGAGACTAATTTCTTCCTGGCCTCTGGAACCCAGCTGAAGCAGTGGGCCAGCTGGTCTATCTTCAATCTTGCATACCAACATCTTTCTCTGATTCACAGATTTCCTTTATCCCCAGCACTTCCTCTGGTATGTGCATCCCTGACAGTAAGCGATATCTCTTATTGGATTTGGGCATTTTTAAATCGTTGAGTCTTTTGGTGGGGAGGGTGGAGGAAGGAGGGTGGATGGTTACATTCGAATATTTCCAGTGGGAACCATGTTTTAATCTTATCCACCGCTGACTCTTTTTTTTTTTTTAATTTTAATGTTTGTTTATTTTTGAGAAAGAGAGAGGGACAGAGAGACAGAGTGCAAGCAGGGGAGGGACAGAGAGAGAGGGAGACACAGAATCCAAAGCAGGCTCCAGGCTCTGAAATGTCAGCACGGAGCCCGACGTGGAGCTCGAACTCACAAACTGAGATCCTGACCTGAGCCGAAGTCAGATGCTTAACTGACTGAGCCACCCAGGCGCCCCTCACCCACCTCTGACTCCTGTGCATCAGATGGTCTCCATATTCGTGAGGAGAGGACGCTGAAGTCACCAAGGATGGCATTATGAACATTACTCTTTTTTTTTAAATGTTTATTTTTGAGAGAGAGCAAGAGAGCTCAAGGAAGGGAGGGGCAGAGAGAGAGGGAGACACAGAATCCAAAGTAGACTCCAGGCTCCAAGCCGTCAGCACAGAGCCCCACAAATTGTGGCTCGAACCCACAAATGCAAGATCATGACCTGAGCCAAAGCCGGACGCCAACCAACGGAGCCACCCAGGCGCCCCTAAGCATTACTCTTTTTAACATTTAAATGATCTCAGAGAAAACAAAGTTAATTTATATCCAATTGTTCTAACACCCGATAGGACTAGAGTATAAAACAAGAAGCTATGAAGATTCTTATCTAGAGGAGAAATTTCTTTGGGAAACTGACTGAGGACTTTCGTTTGCAAAGCACAGCTTTTTCTGTATTAATCGACACACTTTTCCATGAGCTGAGATTTGGAGAGGCCCAGAGACTCACCTGGTGAGTCACAGGGTAAAACTTGACCCTTGGAAGTGAGAGCCTATACCTGATGGTCTGGCGCTTCTCAGAATAGATCAGATCATATCCGTAATCTGTTTTCCCAAATAGCTGTGACCTACAAGATTCTCCATGCACTAAAAAGGGTATTTGAAAGTCACAAGTAAGTGGCAGGGGACCTTCGGTGACTTGAACGTGCCCACTTCTGGCAGCCTGTGCGTGTCGGCACCTTCTGGTATAATCCGGACCTTTCTTACCCAGACGTATTTAAAGGGAAATGAATGTTCCTTCACTAGTATGGCATATCCTCTTCAGTTTTCGGGAGCCTGCATGCTTTGGTGGAAATTCTCCCTGTCTGGTTTTGAGATGAAACCTCCAGGGGTGCCCCCACCCCTCCAAAGTGAACTTGACCATGATGCAAACCACAGACCCCCTTGGGTCTGGTGTGCGTGCGAATTTCGGTGGACTGGACCAAGCCGTCCCAGTCAGGGCTCAGCTGGCCATTCACGCAAACCTAGCTTACGCCTGAAGGGTGTGCCTTAAAACACGTGTGGCTTTTCAGGCACTTTTAAACATACTGGACACTTCAGTTGCAGATTCACTTGAACTGGATGTTAGCAGGTCTTTACATACTGCAAAACCAGTTATGTTTCCCGCAAAGTACTGTAGCCACTTTCACCCCTAAGAACATATGTCACCAGATTTCACCCCTAAGAATGTACGTCACCTATGCCATGTCACACAGACTGGTTTGTTGCAAGAGTTCTTTGCACTTGGTAACAATTGTCATAGTTGAAGTAGCACCTTAAAAAGCAACAGAGATGAATTTCTCATGGTTCATCACTAATAATAAAATAATAAAGCTATGCCTATGGCAAAAAGGTCCGTAGGAGATGGGACAGGACAAGAACAGGGAACCTGGACTAGCTTTTTAAAAAGATATAAAATTCTAAGACTTTGGAAAAATTCAGCTTAAGAAATAATGTGTAACAACTATTCATATTTGTTGAGTGTTCACCCCATGCCGAACTCTATGCCACGCGCTTCATGTCGATTTTTAAATTTCATCCTCACAACGCTCTACAAATCAGGTGTTTTATCATCCCTATTTGTTAGACAAGAAAACTGTGGCCTCCGAAAGCATCTTACAAGGTCATTCAGCCTCCAGCAACTGGGGAAAACCAAATTCCAGCTCATGCGCTCAGCCTTCAAGCGGGTGCTCTTGGCCGTGTTTTTTGCCTCGTACATCATTTCTTCCTATAGCAGAGCTCACAGACTGAGAGCCAGCAGGCCAAATGCAGCCTTAGGTAGCAGCGGTCGCTACTGAGCAGTTACTACTTGTCAGGATTATTTTACGCACCTCCGTGTATTCTTTCATTTCATCCTCAAACCAACTCCATGAAGTAGATGGGGGTTATTATGCCCATTTCACACCTGAGGAAAATGGACATTCAGGTGAAGCAGTGTATCCCAGGTGGTAGCAGGGCTTACCTCCAACTCTGGGCAGTCTGGTCCTGGAAGCCACTATCTTACCCATTATGCTAAGAAGGGCAGTTGTCCGCCACCATTTTAAGACTGGGTTATTTCAGGGCGCCTGGGTGGCTCAGTCAGTTAAGCCTCCGACTTCAGCTCAGGTCATGATCTCATGGTTTGTGAGTTCGAGCCCCACATCGGGCTCTGTGCTGACAGCTCGGAGCCTGGAGCCTGCTCCGGATTCTGTGTCTCCCTCTCTCTCTGCCATCCCCAGCTTGGGCTCTGCCTCTCCCCCAACCCTCTCAAATAAATAAACATTAAAAAAAAAATTTTTTTTTAAACTGGGATATTTCACAGTATGGACAAAGATGTCTGACTTCTCTTAGAAGATGAAACAAGATAGAAGATCAGACTGACTGGCTCCCTTCCCCCTGGCAATGGTCACTTGGCAACAGTGGGTAGCTGCTCATGGTAGAGGGGTATCTCCCTCCACTACCCCTCCCTGTCCCTGCTTTCCTTCTTGCATACTCATTTTGGGGGCATTTTCGTTTGCAGTTTTGGACTGGGGTCTCCCTGGTACTGGAGCTGCTTCCACAGAGGCCTGTCTGTTGTATGTGTCAGTGCTAACGGCATTCCCCACAAAATAACAAACCCCTCCTCGAGGGTCTTCCTCTGTCCCCTGCCCCCTGCGTCTCTAGTGTTGGCACCCAACCAGGAGGGGAGCATGTGAGGTTTATAGCCTTTTCTCTCTCCGCCTGGATGATAGCACTCTGCTGGTGTTTGGTTGGCCATAACCAAGATGGTAACAGCATTTCCAGGTTTTGGCATACAGCTTGATAGGCTGCCGTGTGACCCAGAGCCCCCTGGTCTTTGGATGCGTTAGAGCAGAATACAACTATAGTACCCGGAAGTGAAGAGAAAGATCTTGGCAGGTACATGCATCCTTAGCAAACTAGAGAATTAGATCTTGAGTGAGGATTTTCTAAGAGCTCAGGCTTGATTATTTGTTCCATGTTGGGCCAAACCAGTGTATTATTGGTAAGATAATGAGTGGCATTCACCCAAGGGTAATCCTTCCAGGGATTTTTGATGATGCAGTAAATCATGAGGGTAAAACCTGAGTGGTTTATGCCATTAAAACCTCGGGATAGAATTAGACTTGTAATCACCACTTGCCCATGTTTTGTCATTTATGATAATTATAGTAGTAATAATCCATGTATTGTTGAGAAGTCGCAGTCAGAAGCATCCATCAATTTTTTATCGACACCAAATCAAGTTGATACTTCATCTTTGCTGCAAAAATGTAGATTGCACCAATTAGTCTAAAGAAATTGGGCAGTCATTAGCAATGAAGTAAGCAGTTAATCTACAGAATATTTCTGGTTCCTCTGATGCCCACAATCCCTCTTAATTATGTGGGATATTGTGAGCGTCTTTGGGACTCTGTCAATAGTGCCATTGTTGGCTTAGGTTAGAAGGAGCATCCAAGTCCTGCTTTTATTTAAAAGAATGCGCTCTTACCTCCCAGCCCCCACCTTGTAACCTTCTGCGCTTCCAGGCAAATTTATTCTGAAGCAGAACACTCAAATCAAAGCAGTTGGCATTGTCTTTTTCTTATTTAGAACTAGGGATTTTCCCCAGTGGGCTGCTTTCAAGGATGGTGTGTTAGTTCCCCATACCATACTTGTTAACTCTTCTTGTTCACCTTACCCAAATCATGAAATAATCATCTTGAAAAGAAAGGAAGGAAGGGAGGAAGGGAGGAAGGGAGAAAAGGAGGGAGGGAGAGAGGGGCACACAGAGAGAGAAGAAAGACTGAAAGAAAGAGTCAGAATTTAAAAGAAAATCCAACCAGTTGTGAAGAAATCCTGGTGCTAATGAACTTTCTACATCTGCCTCCAGTCTTTTCCCCAGGCTATCCCTATCTCCCTCTCTAGACATTTTCAATCGGCATTGCCCGTAAATTGTGCTAAGCAGCTGAATAATGTAGTGTGGAAATTTCGAATATATGTACCTTTTCTATTTAGGAAGTTTGGAAAAGCAAGACTAGGAAGGAAAGAACTCACCCCTAACCTCCTGCCATGACACCACCTCCATAACTATCTTTTGTTAGATTTTATTGCGAACTCTTAAACGTACTCCTAGGTTGAGTTTTATTGTTGTTGGTTTTTGGTGTTATTACGAAGTTGACCCTTGAACTATGCAGGGTCAGGAGCACTGATCCTCCACACAAAAATCCCCATATAACGTTTGACTCCCCCCCAAAACTTAACTAATAGCCTCCTGTTGAAGGGAAGTATTACCAATAACATAAATAGTTGATTAACACGTATTTTGTATGTTACATTTATTAGATACTGTATTCTTACAATAAAGTAAGCTGTAGAAAAGAAATATTAAGATATCATAAGGAACAGACTTAACAGTGTACTATTGCATTTACCAAAAAATGAACTCCGTATGAGTGGACCCATGCAGTTCAAACCCATTTCTGTTCCAGGGTCGATTGTCTTCTCTTTTTTAGTTGTCATAATATTTTTTTTACTTTACTAACCATTTCAGTAACCATTTTTCATGTATGCATAGTACTCCGTCAAATATAGAGTATATATTTATCCATGTTTTGGATTATTTCCCTGAGATAAATTGCCCGAAGTGAAATACTGAATCGAAATTGATAAGCTTCTTGATACCTCTCGATAGAAACTGACAATCGGCACTCCAAAAGGATTGTACCAACTTAAAAAACCCCACCAGTAATTTATACAGATACCAGTTTAATTTTAGTGAGTGAGATTTAAATTCAGATGTGTTGGCATGCTTGTAGCAAAGCTAAAAATATAAATGGTAACCCCTCCATAATTTCGCTAAAAATATCAATGCTACCCCTCTGTAATGGACAAATGGGTACAGTATCAAATGGTGCTCTGACTCAAATTGGCTTAAACGGGGGCAATTATTATCTCATGTTACAGGAAGTTCAGAAGTAGGACAGCTGTAGGTGTGATATGATCATAGGCCCAATGATGTCACCAAAGACCTGGATTCCTCTCTTTTAAACTCACCATCATAACCTTTACCCTCATGCTGGCTTCCTTCATGTTTCAAATGGCTGCAGCTGCCCCAGGCATCACATCCAGATGTCGAAACCACCAAGATGGAAAGAGATCAGCTCTTCCAGGGCCTCCTTCTCAAGAGTTAGGAAATTCTTCTTAGAAACTCCCAGTTAACCTTCTTTCCAATCTCATTGCCCAGACCTGGGTCAGACGTTTCACTGCTGAACTGAAGATTGCCAAGAGAAATGGAAACACCATTATTGGCTTTATTAACCGAGATTTACTCGTGAGCTGGCAGTGGCGTCCATTTCCTCGGAGTGTTGAATACATGAATAAAATTAGGGGTTCTGTTAGCAACGAAGAAGAAGGGAATGGTTGTTGGGGAAGGAACCAGTCGTGTCTCCCAAGACACCCTGATTTTTTTTTCTTCATTCTCTGGCACACTCTTAGAACCATTTAAAATCCTGTAATAACAGCTCATGCATTTAATGGATACACGCAAAATATATGTTAAGTCCTGGGCTTTGGCCTCCGTGTAAGGTCCTCATGTACTGTGATCATGCTTCATATCTCCTTTACATTTTCCTAAAAACCTGCGTGGTGGAGCTCCCCAAAGATGGAAACCGGGACCTCCTCCATTTTTATAAAGGTATATAGGTCTCCTATGGGAGGGACGTAGCACTGGCTTTTCTGTTACAGAAAAGGAGGGATTTTAACATCCAGGACTGCCGCTCTCAGGGCTTCTGCTGAGACCCAGGGTTTACAGCCCGATGAAACAAGCCTCCTTTGCAGTCTGAATTATCCAGGCTCTCTACATCCCGTTCCGCAGCACAGCCCAGCATTCTGAACATTTCACTGCTCCTTAGCCCCTCCAGCAAAAGACCTGGAGAGGGGAGGGTGGGGATTGAGGAATTCCTCTCAATCAAATACCTCTTGTTTCACGTAGTTGACGAAATGGCTGAAATCACCACCTCCAAGAGTCTTTTTTTGAAAATACTCTAGTTTATTTCTACACTCATTTTCCTACTAACTGTACAAATTATTAGCATTAGATTTAATTAGATTTAATCTTTTTTAAAAAAAAAAAAGGCAGCAAGGTACAAAAACCTGTCCCAGGGTTGGAGAAACCAGACTCGCTACTCCATGCCTCAGAAATTCAGTACTATCTTACAGTTCATGCACACAGTTGAGTCACAGGGTATGGATACTATCTTTCTATTAATGCCTGACTTGCAAGTATCTTTTGGCACCAGAGGTATCAGGTTGGTCTTGGATCAAACCTGCCCGTTCCACCAGCCAAGTAGATGAAAGTCCAAAATACACCCATTTCCTACCACACCATGCTGGAGTCATGACTTCCGTTGTTATTCTGGGTGGAGACAAAAACAAAAAACAAAAAAAACCACCTACCGTACTTATATACTTTTTGTTTTACAGTTTGTAAGAATTTTTACAATGTAATTACACATTCTAATTATGAGATTACGTACATTTCTACCACTTACATAATCAAGGGTAATTATACCGACTACTTGAATGGACAGTGATAAAAATTACTCAAAGCAAAAATTACACAAGAAAATGCCGTTTCAGAAGGCTTTGGGAGCATATCACTTCACAGCGCCCCAGAAGGTGGGTCCCCGTGAATACAACAGCCTTCAGTAGCTTAGTTGTCCTAGGTTATGGCTTTTTAAAACTGTTTTTCAAACATAGGACCCGTAATACGTATCGTTGCTACCTGTGCAGAAACTGGTTGAAGTTCTGGGTTTGTCTGCTGCTTCCCCTCACCTTCTGTGACTCCTTCCCTCTCCCCCTTCCATTCTCTTTCCTCCTCCCTACCCCTGCCTTTTATCTAGGGGCCTGGAGAAGGATTTGAAACAGTAGGCTAATGGGGACAAATGGACTTGGATTCCTGGGACGTTATTTCCCACTTGAGTAATCCTTGGATCAAAATGTTCGAAAGCAGCTGGCTTAGAAGAGTTACCATTATCCTTACATTTTTCTGCCTTACTCCTTTGATGGTAGACGAGATCTGAAGTCAAGATCCATTGGGTTTCATGGCCTTTAGGAGCATTTTTAGCTTGGTGTCATTGTGGAAGAGAAGGGAAGTAGAGAGAGGAGAGTAATCACAGACTCCAATGTAAGCAAAATTAGGAACCTTCAAAATGAAGTATGATGTTACAGACAGTTCCTAGAAGCAGCATGCTATTTATTATAGTTATTTCTTTCATCATGAAAACAAAGTATATTAAAAGGGTACTTTTTCTGCAAGTCAAGTCCTTTCCCTCCGGTGTTTTCTTCAAGACATTTGTTTTAAGCAAAATGTTCTACCATACAATTTTAAAGCTTCTGTATTTGCAGATTACCATTACACTGCTAGGGTTGCTCCAGAACCTTTCCGTCACTTCCCATGTTCAGTCATCTCTTGATTAAAAAATAAAATAAAATCCCCAATCACCTGTCCCGAGTTTACAATTCAAAGCAGTTGTTTTTGGACTGGCGAGTCATGGTCTCCTAAGGACAACCTCTCTTAGGTGTGCCGTTCATCGTCCATATGGAGCAAATTAGAGAGAGAAGGAGGGGAGCTGCCACTGTTTCTGATTGGTTACGGTAGTATTAAAAAAAATTTACTCACCCCGCTCTGGAGAAGAAAGATGGATAAAATGCTCTTTGAACACACTAGTCCTTTTTTTTTTTTTTAATGTCGGTACAGAAGGGTTGCATTTATATTTGGCTTTCCAGACCTGTCTCTTGACCTTCTAATTACTTTATTTGAAACAGCACTGAGGGTATAATAAACCTGGAGGTTGCCTCTCCTTTGCTTTATCATAAATTAAAGCTGCCGGTTTGTTGAGGTGAAAGTGGAGGCAGAATGTTCATTACCGCTCAAGTGACGGCTTGTCAATAGCAGTGCTTTTTAGTTTGTTCTAGTCAGCACATGCTGCGCATTTTGTTGGACCACTGGGAAATAAATACAACAAGATTATACGTTTGGAATACCACAAGAGTTCACGGAAAAAAAAAACACAAATGATAAATTATACACTTGGTAGAAAGTGACATGCTATCTTGTGCTATTAACAACCAAAGATAATTGCAACGAATTGTAATTGCAGTTTGCAACTTACAGTACAGTGTGTCCAACATCAATCTTAATAGTGAACAAAGCAATTTATATTAAAACTTAATTCACTTGGTAACTTTCTGCTGTATACACGGGAGCTAACAGATGTAGCTTTTCAGAAAGTTCAAAGGCATTTGAAACGTGGCAAGAAATGGTAATGCAGTAAGCCTTGGAGAAATATTGCATTACTACTTGTAATGAAAACAAATGTATGTCATTATCTCCTACTTTGTGTTTATTTAATAAAATATGCAGTTTGCATGTTGGTGAATTCAGTGTTTCTGAATGGATATGGAATGATGTTCTCTTTGGAATCAAAGGCCATACAGGACTAGCAATTATGCATCTAGTATAAATAGTCTGCTTTACTATTTTAGTAGCATGCCCCTTAATGCTTCACTAGGTTTTGTATGAGGTGTAACAGCAAACTGGAGTAACTTTATTCATGACTTTCCTTAGATTGGGTGTCTTTGAAGCAAGAGAGGGAGATCTCCCTGGAATTACTTAAGAGAACAAGCATATTTGTTTTGTGAGCTTGACTGATGGCCAGTAGAGCAGTTGAGTGAAATCTCTAAACTGATTAGGGCTTTAGTTCAAATAATCTTCTACCTTTTTCATTAATTTATTCCTTAATGCTATTTTGCTGCTCTTCTACCAAGGATAATAATCTCACACTCGCTGACCTCCGTGAGTGGATGACCTGGAGCCCATAACTAATCTTATTTACTCTCCTGACCAGCCGAACTTCATTTACCTTGACTGGATAAAGAGCCTTGCGTTGCTAAGCTTCCCCTCCTTCGTAGCTTTCTAGTTAATCTACAGTGAAGGGAAGATGATAGGCTTTCCCAGTCAAGATCCAGAAGCATCCGGGGACAGTGGAAACTTCCGGCCGTTTCTCTTCCTTTCTTGAGTCCTATTCCCCTAAATGCAACGACTTTCATTTTGAAAGTCAATTTCCCGCCACGGGCCCTATCCATACATTGTCGAATTTAGGTTTAATTGTTGAGTACGCGGACATATAATTTTATATTCTGCTTTTTTAAATTTAAAACCAAAGTGTTGCCCATGTTTCATCATTTAATAATTATGCATTTTAATGACAGTGATTCATTAAGTTTCTCTACTGTTTTATTCTAATCAGTCCCCATTATTAAAATATTGGGTTCCTTCCACTCAGTTTCACCATTACAAACACTGCTGCAATAAAAATTTCTTCAGGTGTTTTTTTTTAATTTAGATTATTTCTCTGGAAAATATTATTAAAAGTGAAATTATTAAGCAACAGATGTAAACGCTTGTGTGGCTTTTTGCCTCACATTACTGAAATAGGTTCCTGAGCCACTTTATAGTAGTTTATATTGCCTCTAGCAGTGTCAGAGGGATATATAATTTTATCACAGCAACACTGAGATTATCCTGGTTCTTTCACTTATAACCTAAATGATATTGAGCAAGTTACTCAACCCCCCCTGCCTCACCTGAACCTCATTATTCCGCATCTGAATAAAGGGGATAATAACGGAGCTTAACACATGGATCATTATGAGTATTATAGTACTTTCTATCCATAAACTTTTTGGAATGGTGTCTGCCGCATGACAGCACTCAGAAAACGTTGGCTGTTATCATTCTTAGTAAAATTTAATTTTTCTCCGAACTGAATCTCACCTTCTATTTAAGCTGCAGTCTTTAAAGGAAATGTTGTAGTCGGTTGAAGCTAAGCGGTCAGTAGACTCCCTAAGCAACCTCCACCTGTATTGAGTGAAAATTTTACATTGCTTAGGCAGTGAGCCACTAGGAAGACCTGTGCAGTAGTGAACATTCTGTCTGTAAAGGAGAGGCTTTTGGAAGCTCCTTCTCTTAATTTATAATAATGAATAATAAATGACTCTTATTCCAGAACGTTCTAAATAGGCCTCGAAGCCTTAGGGTTCTGGGGTACTGATCCTGTGATTCTCCTATCCCGTGAGAGCCCAAGCCCCCCACTTTTAGGAACTGGCCCCTGCATTAAATAATGGCAGTTATTTGTTGGATTTTACATAAGACAAAGAATTGGTCTCCTGGATTCCTTAATTCTGGAAAATTGACTTCAAATTTATAAATTTTCAAAGAAAAGCTGTAACTAATGTTATTATTCCATGAGATGATTTTGATGAGATGCATCTGCTGCATCTTACTGAAGATGAGAACAGCACCTTCCGAAGCAGAGAGTCAGAGCAGCGTGCCCTGGGTGAACACTGGGCCCCGGTCAGGTCACGTTAGCTGCCCAGGCTGGAGGCTGGAGAAAGTAATCTCCAGCCCTTCTTTTAAACAAAAAAGAATGTGGATGCCTTCTGTTCCCTTCTGATGAGAATTTCTGTGTTAGAATTCTTTGGTTGCGAGCAACAGAAACAAATGCTGGCTAATTTAAGGAGTAAAAAAAAAAAGCAGGGGAGCTGGAGGTTCTCTTTGGAGAAGGAGATGGGGTTGTTTACAGTCCCACGAAGAGTGCTCAGCGGGACAGGCTGCGGTGCAGCTCCAAGCATCCCGGCAGGAAGAAAACACAGACCCTCATCGGGGTGTTGCTGTTGGAAGGGGTAAGCTCTACTCCACTCAAGAATCAAAGTCTGACAGGGCCCAGCCTGGAGCTTATGCCTGCCGCTCGGCTAGGGGAGGCTGCGGCACCTTGATGACAGTCCCACTAAGACCCCACACTCCTGGGGGCGCCTGGGCGGCTCTTTCGGTGAAGCACCCAACTCTTGATTTCGACTCAGGTCATCATCTCACAGTTCGTGGGATCGAGTCCACATCAGGCTCCGTGCTGAGTATGGAGCCTGCTTGGGATTCTCTCTCCCTCTCTCTCTGCCCCTCCCCTGCTCAACCCCCACTTCTTTCTCTTTCTCTCTCTCTCTCTCTCTCACCGTCTCTCTCTCTCTCTCAAAAGAAATAAAGAAACATAAAAATATTATTTAAAAAAAACCGCGCACTCGTGGGGGAGGACATTTCCCAAAACAAGACTGGACTTCTCTTACCTGAAGAAGGGGAAATGGAGGCTGGGCCGCTACAAATAACAAAGGTACACTGAATTTCTTAAAAGACTGGATTAGTATAGTAATTCCTCTGCAGTAATGATTAGGAAAACAACTAAATGGCTTACAAACACCGGGAAGTATTTGGACCACTCAGTGGCCATTGTCCATGACTTTAGCCCTACAGATAAATATCGGATTTTTTTTTATTACTCGGTATGACACGGAAGGCTCACATAAAAAGGCATTTTGTAGGAGAAATGCCTCACATTTGGCTGCAAATATCACAGGCCTGAACAACAGAGGGATTTATGTTTACTTCATGTGAAGAAAATCCACAAAGAGTAGGACCCTCATGGCGGCTGCACCACATCAGCAGTGTTCATGCTTCCTTCCATGTTTCTGCTCTGTCCTTTTGGCATGGCTTCTCTCTTCAGGTTTCCTTCACGATCACAAGAGAACCACGGCAGCTCCCAATATGTCACATAACTTACTGGTAAGGAAAAGGAAGAAAGGGAGGGAAGCCAAATGTGCCTGGCACTTGAGTCACCCCCATCCCCTTTTTAAGGAACTTCCTCAGAAGCCCCACCCAGCAATCTCCCCCTACATTCCATCAGCTAAAAGGTAGTCACTTAGTCACCCCTGTTGATAAAGGAAACAGGACTATTTTTTAGCCAGGCACTTTGCTACTCCCAACAAGGTCAGGATTCTCTAAGGGAGGGAGAAGAGGAGCATGGGTATTAGGAAGGCGACCAGCAGTTTCCGGCTCAGCCCCCTAGCTGAAGTGGACAGTCTTCAGCTCCGTGAGCTCTTCCTGCCAATCCCAGTATTACCGACAAGAAGCCAGGAGAGTAATAACGAAGCATTTTCTAGGGTAGGGAGAGAAGTGAGTGGATGGAATGATGAAAACTTTGGGTCATTAAATAAAGTTCCAACATTTTCTTCTTGCCCCAAACATTCGCAACAAACTCTGTGGAACAGGAATTGAAGGGAAATGTACCATGCCATTTTTCTTTAGCCTTTTTGCAATGCAACAGGACAATCAATACAAATCTTTGCAGTAATCATATATTGATTTTCCTAGAATATAACTCCATTTAAAGCACTTTTATCCCCAAGAGTAGAAACATTGGAGGCTATCAAAGGAGGAAGTAGGTTTCCTTGACCCCATCTGCAGTGCACAATTGATTAACAGAGGATAGTTATGAGCGAGCGAGCAAGAGACAGAGAGAGGGAAGAGAGAAGTCACCGAAAGGTTAATACTCGCTAAAGAGAAACACGATTATAGGACATTAGGCTTTTGGTAAAATCATGAGGTCGAGGCAAGATAATGATACTCTCTAAAACTGCATGAGGTTTTGAGCCCTTAGCATCCTCTTCCTCTGCACCCCCCCCTCCAACAACAGCCACAGCTGAATTTGGGGCAATTGGCAAAGCTGCGAATGATTGATGTTTAGGTTCAGGGCTGGTAAACTGGCTTGATAAGGGAATGAGTGGTACTGTTTCAGTTTTTCGTGAGTCATGTAGTTATTAAGGACTAAACTCAAACTCTGATATAGATCAGACTGAATGTTTCTTTGCTTCAGACAAAGCTAAAAGAAAAAATTTATTTCTTCAGAAAAATATTTTTAAACTCTCATTTTTCTTCTGTTTTGTAAAAAAATAAAACACAGGGGCGCCTGGGTGGCTCAGTCGGTTAAGTGTCTGACTTCAGCTCAGGTCATGATCTCACAGTTCATGAATTCGAGCCCCGCATCGGGCTCTGTGCTGACAGCTCAGAGCCTGGAGCCTACTTCAGATTCTGTGTCTGCCCCTCCCCTGCTCACATTCTGTCTGTCTGTCTGTCTATCTCTCTCTCTCTCAAAAATAAATAAACATTAAAAAAAATTTTAAAGGAAACAGAACACAAAAGTACTACAGTCACTTGAGTCCCTAACGTTAACCAAAAAAAAAAAAAAAAAAAAAAAATCCACCTTCTGCAAATCCCATGAGTTTAGGTTGGCTGACTATTTCTATGTGCAGATGTCTTCCTCCCAGAGATGGGGAGAGAAATTGGACGATAACATTGAAAGGCATGCAGGTTCCACTCTGCCTCTGGCCTGAGAGGCTGGGATGTCGCCAAAACTGAGGATGACACCTCCTGAAGCAATCCCGAGTTACCCTCTCTCCCACACTCCTTATGGAAAAGGCAAGAGTGTGCCCTGGCACTCACCTGTCTGTAGTGTATTGTCCTCAGTGTATTTCTCTCCCTAAATCCCTCTTGTTTTTTGTATCAAGCTTGGGTTTGCACAAACAGGCTCTTTATTAAATTAGAAGGTGTGTGCAGCCTCGTTCTCCTTCACAATGTGTCATACTTGATACTGTTTGTTTTACGAGCAACTTCTTCAGGAGTTTGTGTTTTGCTTTGTTTTTTGTTTTGTTTTGTTTTTTGGTTTTTGTTTGCCTTTTTTCCTTTTTTTTTTTTTTTTTTTTTTGGTTTGGCTTCAGGCAAAGCAACTAGTACACATTGTCAGATAAAGTATCTTATCTGTCAGCAGCACCCTTGTGAATTAATCATAATTCAATAGGCTTACTAATCAAGATTTGAGATGAATGTTTTGATAGAGCAATCAGAATTGTCTAATCTATCATTAGTTGACAGTTGCTGCAGGCAGAGTGTGAACTTGGCAATGGTAGACCTGTTTCTCATCCCTTTGGCTGGGCCCACCGGTTGGGTAGCATCGCTGATGATAACTGTGGGCCCAGGCCTTGCAACCAATTAAGTCCTGTTTCTTACTCCCCTCAGTCTTCTGTCCTCCCACCGGCTTTCATAACAAGTCAGGTGGAGTCCTCTTGTGAACCTCCTGCCCATGTGATCAACAGATTTGAGGACATGGTGTTCCCTTTGTCACTTTCACCTGTAAACAAAAGTGTGCCAAACCACATGACAAATCTCAAAGGTGATTGATGGTGTCACTTGCAAATAGTGATCGGAGAAAAACAATAAATGTAACAGATTATTAAACTTTATTGATTGCAACTCTTACTATATCACACGCCTCTAAAATCTCTGCCCCATTTGGCAGAGTTACCTTCTTGGGGGGAATTTACAGCATAGCTTGCGCATTTATTCAATATGATTGTAGAAATGGAAGTTTTTGTTGTAGGTTAATGTTTTATTGGACATAATGTTTCACGTTCTGGGATCAAATTCTGAACTAATAAGTTACCCTGTGTATATTACTTGGTAGTCACTAATACACTACTGTGAGAAAATTAAGGATGGGATTATTTTACAGAGGAGTCTTTTATCAGTTTCCCTTCTCCTCCCGAGGTTTATATTAGCATGAAGATTATATTCTTGTGGAAAGCTTGGAAAGTTTCAGAAAAGTCTAAGGGAAAAATTCTAAATTTCTATGATTCCATCAACTCAGAGTTAATCAGTATTAACAATATTTCACCCTATTCAAACGAAATGAATAATAGCATGGATCCCTCGAAGGGTGATTGCCTGACATTGTCATCCCCCAAAATATAACTCTACCTGGCATGGAGTTCTGGCATTTGTGGGCCACGTCAGGAGGAAATCCAGAGAAATCCAGGAAGATGCTGCTTCTCTCAAGATTTCAGTTTCTGCAAGAAAAGCATACGGGGAAACTCATTTAGGCTGTTAGTGTGTCTAATGTGTTGGAAGTGACAACTTTTCGATTTCACAGGCATGTCACAAGCCTTACTAAATGAATGCTAGCCACACTTTGAGAGATTCGTACTTGGGTGATTCAGACAAGGGACAGTGGAGAGTTACCTAATTAGACTCTAGGTGTAATTATGTAAGGCGTTCCAGGCAGCAGTGGGCTGCGTGTTAATTAACTTTCATGCTGAACATGCAGTAGCACCTGAACAAAGAATGGTTCACGGATGAAGAAAAGCTTCTTACTTTGCCCTAGCTTTATTCATCTTCTCCTAAAGCTTTCTTTCCTGTCCCCTTTTTAAAAATAACTTAATTTTTTTTTATTTTAGAGAGAGAGCACGTGAGCAGGGGAGAGGACAGAGAGACAGAGACAGAGACAGAGAGAATCTTAAGCAGTCTCCATGCTCAGCATAGAACCCAACATGGGGCTTGATCCCACAACCCTGGGATCATGACTTGAGCGGAAATCAAGACCGGATGCTCAACCGACTAAACTACCCAGGCACCCCCACTTTTCTTTTTCAGTTGAGACATGAGGCATAAAGGCACATTATTTCGCAAGAAGTTCATCATCTGTCCCTACAACTCCCTTCCTACTCTTCTCTGTCATTCCAGCACAATCTCTGGAATGATCTTTTACATGGCAAAACATGTCCGTATTTATTTACATATTTCCCGTCACTGGTTTGTAAAATCCATATGACTTCCAGTCATGATTTTTTGGCTCTCCATGAAAGTCCACAGGTCTCTTTTTGTGCTAAAGAAAGGAAGGATGCCCACAAAACCACGGAATTAGCTCACCTTCTGTCAGCAGTCTGGTACCATAGTAGTTCTCCTTGGTTGCTCCCATTTCCATCTCTAATGAACAACAATGGGAAAGGCATCAGTTAAAGAATATTCTTTCTTCTACTGGGGCCCCTGGGTAGCTCAGTCTATTGAGCATCCAACTCTTGATCTCGGCTCAGGTCAAGATCTCATGGTTTGTGAGATCAAGCCCCACGTCAGGCTCTATGTTAAAAGTGTGGAGCCTACTTAGAATTCCCTCTCTCTGCCTCTCTTCTGAACTCACTCTCTCGTTCTCAAAAATAAATGAGTAAACATTTTAAAAAAAAGAATATTCTTTCCTCTAGTAAATTAACCCACAGCTTCATTTGTCCCGGCTTCTGCTGTCAACCACTGCCCAAGTTCTTAACTAACACACTAAAGGTAAACTTTGCAAAGCCATGTAAATCAGCTCTCCGTGCTTGCATGAGGAGAGACTTGAGGTCATCAAATAAGCACTGTGTGTGAATAGTGGCCAAGGAATTTTCCAGGCTTCCCCCTGTTCTCAAGTGGGAAAATCCCATTTTGAGATTCTCTGTTCCTTATCATCCCATCTCCTTGACATCTCCCTCTTCATTTCGCTTTATGAAGTCTAGGATGACACACACGACCACTCTGTTCATACAGGAGACGAGTATTCTAGAATTCTACTTCTAAAATTCTCTCTATGAAAGCATGAAATTAACATAGATTAAGGAATTGCCAGCAACATTAGGAATAGGTTGGATTTGACACCCTTTTTTATTCTAGCACCTCTTACCAGTTATGAGAAAGAAGTGTTTCAATTTTACTACCTTGTACTAATAAACAGGTGCAGTTATTGGAAGAAAGGAATAATAAAAACCTTTGTTGTATGAAAAACATTATTTCAGAGCTCTGTGACTTTATGGAAAGGCTCTCACATAATGGCACCTTAGTGAGAATAAGGGACATTTGAACAATTTTAGTGCTACCTTTGCATAATTTTCAATTGGGTGAAACTCAGTCTTCATTGTCACCCTCTACCCCCCGCCATCTTTGTGGATCAGATCAAGCACTCATAGTCAAAACAAGAACAACCAATTTTGACCAATCACTTGCTCTTTGCAAGATTATGTTTGCTGCATCAGGAATCCAGAGTGGGCTCAGACATCATTCCTTTCCCCAGAGAGTTTACTATCTGTTGGTAAAGATAAGACATAAAAAACCTGAGAAGTAAAACTCTAATAAAGAATCTAAAATAAAAGTTCAAGAAGACACTAGGGGAAGATAGGTCACATGACAGTACATGACTGTCAGATGCATTTACAGATTCCTTATAGAAGAAAAATCTTCTTCAACCCTTCTGATAGTAAGGGTTCATAGATACCAGTTGTGAATTCTGACCTGAAGTATTATTCTGCAAAAATGCTTTCAATTTTGAAAGGCCAGTGCAAAAGAGAAATCTAGTCTTTGGAACTGGTGAAATAATTACGTTAGATTGTCATTGAAATAAAGGCAAAACATTTTAAAATTCTCCTAAAACGCATGGACTTCGGCGAAAATGCCAGTGCTACCTCACAGACCCAGGACAGGTGGTCATTTCATTAGTGAGTTCCAAGTTCAAATGGTGGGTTCATTTCAAGCTACATAGGTAATATTTTAGGGAAAAGATAAATTTCAGGTACAGTTAGGATGTAGACAGATATATGGGAAGAGGTCCTTTCAAATAGGTAAAATTTATAATGAAGGTCAGAATAAGATTGTATAAACCGGGTTCCATGTGTTAGACTTTCTGGCTGAAACAGAATGTTCAAGAAACTGAAACCAAATATGCAAGAAGTACCAAGAGATGGCTGAGTTCTGGGAAGCCTTCAAAGGTTTCTGAAGCTGAGAAGGGACATGATGCTGGAGATATTTTCGGGAAGATTAGTTTGGAGGCTGGGTGGGCAATGGATATGGGCTGTTCTCATTTAAAGGGTTGTATTTAGAGAAAAGCCGTGTTCCCGAAACGAGGTGATGTGGGCATGCGTTCAGGAGGGTATTGATAACAGAAGAGAAGTATGAATTTCAAAGGGCCTCTAATGTAAGAGAACTTCATAACCAATTGGTTATGGGGATGAAGAAGAGGAAAGAGTCAAGGGTGGTACTCTGATTTCAAACTTGCAAGTAAATGGACATTTGGGAGAGGGGGTTGTGTGCCCCAACACTAGCGCAGGGAGAAGGTTTAAGGATACAGTCCCATAAACAGCTATTGGTAAGACCCAAAATGCAAAGAAGGAAGCACAGCCTTGATGTTTTCCCTGTTGTGAAAATTATGAAATTATCCTGCGAGGGATTATTTGATCTTTGCATCAGCTCAGTGACCTGAGATACAGTAATACCTAAAGTACAAAGCCAGTAGTGGAAAGGAAAAGATTTCTAAATTTTTTAGGGACTCTGCGATTTGAGTGTGCATTAGTAGTCACCTTGACTTTCTTCTTACAGGGCTTTGTAGTTAAGGGCCTGTTCATGCTCTCACCAATTGACAGCCAGATTTCCCCTTCGTTCTGTTTAGGTTAAAAATTTTTTGTATCACCTTGGTTTTCAGAAACTGACAAACTACCAGTGGCCTGTCAATTCCGGACTGACTTTTTTTCACCTGCTCACAGAGATGCTATTGTCTTCGGAGAACTAGTGGTTTTCTCCAGTGATGGGACTAAGCCCATGTAATCTTTGAAGAATTGGCCACTTTATGTCTAACAGAGAAATGAAGGTGAGGCTGTGGAGGGCTGTGGAGCTGGGAAATCTCGGGGCAACACCCTCGAGTTTGAAGAGTGAGGGGAACTGAAGCAGGAAAACCCTGTACATTTTGTCAAGCCCATTGCGCGGATGTAGATTTCTAGATCTGGGCAGACGTTGAGTTGAATACATTCAGTGTCCTAGTATGCAACCGTCTTTATAAAATATGCACCCAGGGTGCCTGGGTGGCTCCGTTGGTTAAGCATCTGACCCTTGATTTCAGCTCAGGTCATGATCTCACAGTTCGTGAGTTCGACCCTGCATTGGGCTTTGCACTGACAGCATGGAGCCTACTTGGGATTCTGTCTCCCTCTTTCTCTGCCTCTCCCCTGCTTTCTCTCTCTCTCTCTCTCTCTCAAAAATAAAAACATCACTCATCCCATTCGAGAGAACTGGAAAAGCCCCATGTTGGTTGGACACAACTGAGTCCTGTGAGTCCCAAGCGATGTGACTTTTTAATAGGCAAATCGTCTTTAAAGTCCTCACAGCTCTTCGAGCGTCTGACTTGTGACGTGTGCAATATTGTGTTGCCCCACCCACGTGGTAGCTACCTCAGCATCCTTACAGAGTAGAGGAGGTATAAACGGGTGCTGCCAGGGCCCACTGCTGCTTCGTGAGGGCATACAGCCATGCTTGCCAGGTTTTGAAATCAGTTATGAATCAGAAAATAAAAAATTAAAGGTGCTAATTATTTCCCCTATTACTGAATGATACATGTGAAATCTTGCACTCACGGTTTTAAACAGACTTTATGATAAACTTCAACTTCCCTCTCCCTGGGAAGGCAGATGTTTGTATAACGAAGAAATAAAAGGGTCATTAGCACTTCCAAGCCAACTAAAGTTTCTTTAATTCTTCTGGTGCTGTGCTTTACAATCATATAGTCATATTTCCCATTTGCACATAAATTAGCTTGAGTGCATTTTTCATAATAAGCTGTTGGTCTGTAGCTCTGTATATTAGGGTCTCAGCCCCCATCAACAGTGTGTGGTTTCAGAATGAAGTATGTTCAGGTACCAGCAACACATAATTGGAAGAGTAAATCCCTTCCAAAATCAGTATATGGCCACCAATGTCAACGTGTAGAGTTTGGGATCATCCATTTCAATAGCATGCTTTGTATTCCTGTAACCACAGAGTTTAGAAAATAGAGTTGCTCCCAGGTTTTTCCTTGTCACTCAAAAGAAGGCACACATCTCTCAAAGGGAACAATATTCAGCAGGAAGAGCCTTACTGACCAGAGAGGATCTGGTTTGTCAGTTTTGTTATTTTCGCTCTAAAACAAGACACTGTTGTTGTTTTTTTAATTTTTTTTTTTTACATTTATTTATTATTGAGAGACAGAGAGACACAGAGCATGAATGGGGTAGGGGCAGAGGGAGAAGAAGACACAGAATCCGAAGCAAGCTCCAGGCTCTGAGCAAGCTGTCAGCACAGAGCCCGATGCAGGGCCCGAACCCGAGAACCGGGAGATCGTGACCTGAGCCGAAGTCGGTCCCTCAACTGACTGAGCCACCCAGGTGCCCCTGCTTAAAGGTATTTCTTAAACAAACTTGGAAGATAAGGAGCCATTCCCATACTTGGTAGGTATAAAAATTAAAGCATCAAGAAAACAGATGTCATTTCCAAGACCACATAGTTATTCACGTCTGGAAATGAAATGAGACCCCTAGGAGACTTCTTCATTTTGGCAGGCAGGGGAGAGGTCACTGTGGCTCTGGCCCTTCGATCTGGCTTATGGCAACATGCGGGGAGGTCTCTGCTGAATGCAGAACCTTCATTAGACGTCCTGTAACTATGTCTAAATGTGACTTCAGAAAGACCTCTTAACCAGACACTGGCTAGAACGACTCTTCCCCTGGGAGAAAAGGGTCTTTAAGATATTTTGAGGGGAGGAGAAGGGTGAAGAGGTCTAATCCATAGCTCTAAATTCTCGTACTTGGGGAAGCTCATTGACATGGTAGGTTTTAAGGGCTTCTTTCGAGCCATTATGGTTTGTCATGCAGAGGCCCACTGGAGAACACTTAATTGAAGATTATTGTCCCAGTGTGTTACCAGGCCATTTCGAGCTCTTTAACAGAGTGGCTTGCTCCCACTTATGGGAAACGGTGCGAAAGTTTTGATGCATCCAAACCCAAGAACATGTGTTAGGTTTGTGCCTTTGAGTCAAATAACTGGATGTGTCAGGTGTTTTTAAATCTCCCCCTCACTTTCTTCGTATGTAAATCAAACCTCAATTGTACATAGATTCCTGGGTGCTGGATATGTGTTGAATATATTCCTTACACTTTTTAAGTTTTTGGTTTTGAGGTTGGAATTTTTGGTGGTGGTGGTGGTGATAAACATGGTGTAATGAACAAACACGATGATCGCATCCAGGGGCTGCAAAGCTTTAATTTAGAAATTCAATAGAGATCACCTTGTTTCATATGGAACCAATTCCTTCTTGTCTCTTTCCCCCCAAGGAGTGAAGGAAATATCTCTGGCATATGGTTAAAAACCTGATAGATTAGACCTTCAGATAGGTAGATTAAGGCAAAGCCCAAAAAAAGGCTCATGTTTTCAGTTGTCTATCCTATTGTAAGGTTCCTATTGCCCCTCAGTATTCCGCATTTACCAGATTAGTCCTAATCTAATATTTAGTTCTGTAATGTTTTAAACATTTTGGCTGGACTCGGTTCCTAGCCTCCATGTTGCCTATCTCCGTTAACATCTCTGCATGCATAAGAGGGCATTCATTAGGGCTGGGTTGAGGGAAAACCACCAAAAGACTAGATCCCATTTCCTAGGCCTTGGGAATGCAAGGCCATGTAGCATTGAGAGCACAATGAATTGAGAAGATCCAAGGGTCAACTTTCAAAACCTTGAGTTTTTTGTTTTGTTTTGTTTTTTTTGGCCCAGAACTCTCAAGTTCATTCAAAAGTGAGTTCATTTCTGAAAACACTGAAGTTTGGAGATCTCCAGCTCCTTCTCGTGGTTTCCCAAACTGTAAAGCAGAAATAAAGCTATAGGATCGGAAATAGTTAGCAAGTAGAGTCTCTGTACAGGGAATGTGGATTTCTATGTGATTTGCGTTTTTACGAGCTCATTGCCTCAGTTCCTCTTCTATAGATAGAGCTAATAATACTTAGTTTCTTTCTTTCCAAATTACCAACAGACACAGATGTGTAGTAATGCAGAGGGCACTTAATGAAGGCTGTTTAACTGTGAGTGCTCTTTGTTACGCGAGATATACCAGGTGACATAAGGGACATGACAGCTTGGGTAGAACCTGGATACACGATATCTCAAACTTGATCTTAGGAATAGATTGGGAGGTCATCTTGACTTTGATTTCTCCATCTCCCTGCACGTCTGCTTGCTCTCCTCTCTCAGCACACCATCTTCTCCTGTATCTTGGTTCCACACGGCTGAAAAATGGCTACCACTTCCGGGGCAGTCAGCCCTGGCCTGATGGCGAGGCCCCACTGAACAAACATGGCTGCCTCCTACTAGAGTCATGCCTGTTGGAGAGGTCAGTTCCCAAAACAGGAGAACAAGGGACACAGCCCCGTATTTGTCCACTGCCCCACTCCTTGAAGGAGTAAGTTACAGTACCTGCAGTTCTTAGTATCCCTCAGCATAAAGTTGCCTTAAGGAAGGAACATAAAATTTTAGAGCAGGACCTCTCCTTTTTTCAAAAAACTTCTGACGATTTTTTAAAAATGTTTTTTATTTATTTTGAGAGAGAGAGAAAGAAAGAATGCAAGAGCTAGGTAGGGGCAGAGAGAGGCGGGAGGAGAGAGAATCCCAAGCAGGCTCTATGCTGTCAGCACAGAGCTTGACACAGGGCTCAAACTCACGAACAATGAGACCATGACTGGAGCCCAAATCAAGAGTCAGGCGCTTAACCGACTGAGACACCCGGGGGTCCCAGAACAGGAAAGGATTTTAAAGTTCACCCAGTCCTACTCTCTGTGTTTCAGTGATTCATTTTCCTTAGGTCCTAAAGGTAATTAACAGTGTCCCATGCTCATGTTTTAGGTAAGAGCTTCTAATACATCCTTTCTTCCATTTTCTACTGCTATATCCCAGCTTGTGCAGATTTCAGATGTTATTTTTTCCTATTCCCGAGAAGTTTTTGAATTACAGGGGATCTTTTATTTCTAGTCCCTCATCTGATACATGGTTTTAAATTTTATAGACTCTTCTACTCTAGAAAAACACAGGTAATGTTTACGAAAACCACCTACAAATATGGGGAAATGCTTCTGACACACCGTCACATGAAAACAGCAAAACAATAGTTAGACGGCCCTTACATTAAAAAATATGGAAAAATTATGTATGCATGTGGATGTCAAGAACATTTGTTAGATTGGTGGTATTGTGTATAACTTTAAGTTTGTCTTAATACTGACATTAAATTACCTGTAGAGTTTTAAGGAACATACTGAATACAAATACATCCTACTCTCCTCATCCTGGAGCTCCCTGAACCTGTGTCCCCGATGTTCTTGCTCATCGAAATGACCTCTCGCCAGTGTAAGGCGTATGTATTTTGGGCACACCTAGAACTTTTATTCCTCAGAGCTGTGGCTACAGATGCATTAAATTAGGATCTAAGCAGAGGCTTGGCCCCAGAAAAAAATGACCCACAGAGGCAACGCAAGGATAAGAAGTTCTCAGGCACAAATAGAATCAGGATCTAGGAGTCGGGAAGGACGTCACATCGCATAACCTGAGCCTGGCGGGTTTCAGAACTTTTCAGGTACGTAGAGGCAAAAACCTGGTTAAAATCCAGGTAGAGGACTCTCAGTGAAGTTCTTTCTGCAGCAATTCCAGATGCACCAAGATTGTGCTCAACCTGGAAAGGGCCTTTTCCACTCACTAGCCCCCCATCCCCCAAGTCTCACTGTCTACTTCAGACTGCAAGACTGGGGGAGAACATGCAGTCTCTTCGACACCATCTGATTTCTAATCTGCCCTCCCGGCAGTCTGTGCATAAAGCAGGACAGGGGACAAGAGCAGCCAGGAGGGCTTGGGAGGTCAGGAGGGCCCACCTTGAACATGGGGCCTCTGGTTGCACTGCTCCTTCTACTTGAAAAGGGCAAGCTGGGTTTTCTAGGAGGATGAGAAGTGGAGGGAAGGGACCCGAGCCGAGCTGACGCTACACGTGCTACACCTGTCCGGTGCCTTTAGACTGTTAGCTCCTGGACCCCGGGAACCTACCCTTTCCAGGTTCTTGTCCAGCATGGAACAGAGCGCCGTGCAGTTGTGGCTTAGTGAAGGTAACATTTAGTGAATTTGACGAAAAGGACAGGTTGTCAGGAGCAACCCCAGACGCACCTCTGCCCCTCCAAAAGCGGGATACAGAGGGGTGGGGATGGGGGGGGAGAAAGAAAACACTATCGAGATTGGGCGGTAAACGCGGGAATGGAGGTAGGTAGCGTTTTCACCCCTGCAGGATCATCAACGGTTTTTACTCGTCTTTAAGTCACTTAGTAGGCCTCTCCCTTCCTGTAGGAATTTGCTTTCTGTATTGAATTCAGATCTGCCTGTTCTCATTTAGACCTCCTTTCCTTTGGTCCTGGGCCAGTCCCCAATGGCGCAGGAGTGCCGCGGGCCCCGCTGTTCAGTGCGAGAGAGCGTTGGGAGCCAGTGGTTCTTACCTTGACCCACAGTGACACTTAGCTGCCCCTCTCCAAAGCCGCAGTTAGCAGGGATTTGGTGGGGCCTCTGCAAACCTCAGTTCAAAGCAGAGTGCAACCCTAGCGAGCGAACCGCTTTAATACTAACGGTGAAATAATGGACTGTAAAATAATCCTGTTAGGGACACAAGATGGGGTGGCTTGACCTTTTATTAATATTCTTTTCTTTCCGATAATAGCGGTTCTAAGTCAACATCTCCTCTTCAAAGTTGGTTAATTTCATTAGGCTCACTCCAAAGGAGAGGATCCCATCAGTGGCTTTGAAATCCAAATGGGATGAAGAAAAATCATTTATATGGTAAAAATATCAGTTACACTCACCAAATTAAAGACTTTCTACTGAATTAAAGAAAAATTCAGCACATCTATCATTTGAAACTAATTGTAGGTATGTTTCAACATATAGAGAAATCTACCCTGAAGTTGTAGTATTTCCAGGTTCTCTTAGAGCTTACATTCCAATGCAGGGGACCCCTGTTAAAACAAATACATAAAGAAGATCTATTTAGAAAGTGAATTAAGAAATGAGGTAGAAGCATGAGTAGTGATTCGAGATTTTGCAGAAGGCATCTCTGAGAGGTGACATTTAATACGGGATCTGAAATATAAGAGGGAGACAGCCCTGTGAAGACACTAGTGTTCCGGACAGAGGGAACAGCAAGTGCAAAGTCCCTGAGGTCGGAATGGGCTTGACCTAGTGGAGGAACAGGAAGAATGTGGGAGCAGCATTCCAGTGGGGGGAGTAGAGGAGGTGGGAATAGTCAGAATGATAGAATGGAAGGCAGGGCCATAGCAAGCCATTTAGATTGTATTTAAACGACAGAGAATACTTCAGAAAACTACGTGCTGACTTTTCTAAACCATCGGCAAAGGGAAAATGTATCTGACGTGGGCGTTTTATTTAGGACGGAAGAGGAAAGTACTATGGTTACTTCCCTATTCTCCTTCCTACACTGAGTTACACAAATAGTAATAAAATGAAGTAATGTTTACAAAAGCACTTTAAAAACTAAAACACTGTAGTGTTTAACATAATCGAGGGTATTATTACTTTATTATGGGAGAATCCCGCTAAACTTGAATTCTCCTGGCAATTCCCTGAGATCTACGTTGCTATGAGGGCCCTGTTGCCTTTTCCCACATCGCGTGAAGGTCTAAGGGCAGAGGATCCCCACTGCGTAGACCGCAGCTCCTGGGGACAGAATTGCTCTTTGGCGCCCTGGTCTCTTGTGGGTCCACGGGATCATAGGTAAGGCTGTCCTGAGATTGTGATTCCCAGGATGTCTCCACCTCTGGGGCCACAAAGCTGAACGGAAATTATGAAAATATCCAGGGCCAGAAGCTAATAAATAGGAAGTGACAGGCGTCACATATTAGGGGATTATCACATACACTGACTCTCCTGCAAGACGCAGGATGAAGGTGCAGGGCGCCTAATGATCCCCCTGAAATGTGCTGCCCGACGTGCTGTTGCCACAAAAGGAAATCTGTTTTCTTGCAAGAGCAAGCCAGAAGATTGATGTCCCATGGATGACGGTTCCCTTTGACGTTTATCTGCTTTTTGGTGACCTTTGGTTTCCACATGTAGTTCTTGGCTCTGACCTCAGGAAAAGCTAAAGGAATAAGTTCCAGGTTTGTTCAGTGGTACAAGGATTGGCTTAAGATTTGAGTTTCTCCGCTGATAGGCGTTCAGGACGGTGATCACCACTCACATTAGCCGTTGTCCGGGCATGGCGGCCTCCACGAAGGGCCTGGCAGGGATCCCAGAATCACGTGCTCAAGGCAAGCACTTAGATATCTTTGTACGACATAACCCCACCAGGGCCGCCCAAGCCATATAAGCGTAGCTCAAATTAACTGAGCAAAAAAAAAAAAAAAGTGACTTCCACGCCATTGGCACTTCTGTTCTTATTAGGATCAGAAAGAACAATTGGATGAAGATCATTTCAGGGAAAAGAAAAAGGCGTGTGTTACTTATTGTTTGGGGGGAGCATTTTTATGAGGAAAGGGGATGCTGCGTCATTAATAACTGTGGCACAACACACCAATTCTAGGCGGCCTGATAGATTAAACATTAGCCAGCAGCCTTGGCTTTGCCCCCAGCCTGATATGTATTCCATGCACAGCCAAGCCTCCGGGTTGACATCTTCTTCTAAAATTGTTTGGCTGTAATAAATATAAAACTTTCACCACTGATGTAAAGCATTGCTGGCTGGCATCATTTCCTACCCCCTTTTAATTATTCCTGACACTGTGGAGAAACATCTAATATAAATCTGTAATGTGCACTGATGACAAACTACACGGTTGGAGGACCATGTAATTTCTCCACAATTAATTAAAGTGCATGGAGATTTTTTTTTCTCCCCTCTTTCTTTCTTTCTTTTTCTTTTTCTTTTTTTTTTTTTTTCTCCCTCCAGCAGCCAGATGCCACTGACTGGCTCAAATAACACTGCTGTCAACTGTAAAAAATTAAGATCCAAACCGTAAGAAAGGTACTTAGATAAAGAAACCAGATGCCGGGTTATTCGTGATGCCCGTGTACATCTCGATGTAAGCCCCCATTGTTCGACATCTGTGGCTCCCCGGCCTCCATTACGCACCGAACTCCGCCAGTCTGTCAGCGGCCTATTTCCACAAGTATCGTCGCTTGTGTAAACCTTTTATTAAAAATTGAACATCGCCCATCAGTGCGGGGGGGTGGGGGCTTGGAGAGAGACACCGGAGGGCCTTGTGCCGGAAGAGACGGTGGCCTGTTTCCACCGGTACCGCCTGTTGGTGTTTATGGGCACGTGCGTGTGGTCACTCCGAGAGAAAATGCGCTTGTTCCCATTTCAGGCGGATCTACCACCTGGAATTGATCAAAAGCAAATTAATTTTCATTTTCAATTAGGAATACAATTAAATCCAAAGTGTGGTGAGGTGGGGGGGTGGAGATTGTAATGTTTACACACAGCAGTGGGAGGGCTCGCGGTAATACTGGGTGAAATGAAATACACGTCTTTGTGTCTTTGCATTGAATTCATTTCATGCTGCTGCTGCTACCGCATTTTACCTCCCCAGGAGCTGCCCCTCTGTCTCCCCAGACAGAATGTTAGGACGAGGGAAGAGGCAGGGCCAATCGGAGGGGTAGAAGGGGTAGAAACTGCAAGCTGTCCTGGGGAGGTGGGGGGCGGGGGGCTTTTCCTAGGGCTCTGCTGCGTATGGAGGATGTGGGTGTTTGAATGGAGAGCCTGAATTCAGAAACAGGAATTTGGCTTTGCCTTCTGCCTCCAGCTTGCTGGCTCTCAGTGTCCAAGCGATACCTGGCAAATGGATCCCTCTTCCAAGTCTGGCCATCATCAGAGATATTGAGTGATTGTGTGAAAACAATCTGGCTGGTGAATGCCCCATGTCACAGGATCCTGGCTCTTTTCACTTGACTTTTTCTCCACATTCAACTGCTGCCTTTTGTTGGAGTAACTGAGCGGGGGCCTGTGGGGCAGACAGAATTCCTCCCGGCTGCCTGGGGAACAGTTGGCCCAGTGTGTTCATCACCAAGGGTGGTAATTTGGGGAGCTTTGACCCTGATTTTAAGGAAAGTCCATTATTTGTCAATTATGAGACCTAGAAATCCAGATAGAGGACTCAGATGTTAAATGCCCGACTGTCTCTGATTTGGGATGGAAAACAGCATACTGGTGGACATGAATATGAACACACGTTTCCGCTCCGTACCTACCTGTCGCCCTCCCAGGGCAGCCACATTTGGCTTGCCATAAGCATGTTGCTTTGCTGATGGGAATCTTTTGACTATCCATCTCCGGAAGGAGCTTCTTTGAAAAAACAGTGAGTGATAAATATTTTGCCATATGAATAACAATGAAGGTAGCCTCCGATAATAGCTTACATCTTTCTTCAATCCTTTAGGTGATGGATTAAGAGAAAGAGAAGGTTCTGGGTCATGGAAACAGCTGTTTTTGGTGAAAGATTATCCTGAGTAGTGTGGTCACTGCAAGTCCTCTGCGTTCCAGCCCATATTTTACTCCATACCACCCCCCACCTTCCTTGTCCCAATGCAAGGGTTTACGTTTCCTCCCCGCATGGTATTTGTGCTTTAAAAGAAGATTTTATTACTTCTGCTACAGTGGAATTTCTCTCTTTACTAGACAGTTGGCATGACCACAGCCCAAAACCGCGATGGAGTTGTTAACACGCTGGGATCAGTTATTCCCCCCTTTAAAGCTATTTCTTTTCTTCTCTTTATTTTTTTTTTTTTTAGAGGAAAGGGGGGAGGGAGAAGCTCCAACAAATCAACAGAACTATTAACTTTCTGATTTATTTGCTACAGAGAGCGAAACAAAGTCAATGTGAAATGACAGAAACACCAGAACCGACAGTAGGAAAACATTGTCTGTGAAAGTTTCCAACTGAAATCCTACCACAGCCGGTTGGTTATCTGGAGATAGGCATCTTCAATTTCCTGATTGCATAATAGAAATGGGATTTCTTTTTCCTCTTAAAAAAAAAAAAAGCATTATCCATAACATCAAGTTGTCTGTGCCTTGGGCTCCAGAAAGCCCCTCTCTCGGGAACAGGCTTGTAATCTTCTCAGTTGCCAATGGTTTCCACCCTTTCTCTTCCTTCGAGGGGAAAGGTAAGTGTTGGTAACATGGTGAAGGCCAGAAGAGGTCTTCGAGAGCCTGCCAGATTCACCCCTGAGCACCCGGCAGACTCCATGCCAGTTAGTAAGTGGACCCATTCCCCCACCGTGAAGCAACATGGCGCTGAGAAGACTCCTGCGGATTGGCGATCTCATAGCCGCATAGCCAGCGCACGTTATTGCTTTACAGGTTACAGAGGGGTAGAAGTTTATAAGGATTTGAGACCATGCTTTGGACACTTGTCCTGGTGCAGGGTTGGGCCATGCCTTAACAGTTGTCCTGACACCCTCACGAATGGCATCAGTGATGTGTGGTCTTCACACTTACGGGTCTTCTCCATGCAGCTGGTGACAACGCGCCACGCGTTCCTCACCCTCAAGTTCCCGGTGACCCATTTCTGAGATGGAAAATTCTTGGCTCTGGCCTGCAGCTGACATCACTTTCTGCGCTTACAAACGCCCCTGATCTCAAAAGCAGCCCTCATTTTTAAATCACTTTGTATATCAGTACTTCATTTTATTTAATACAGTGTTTTAAAATTATATTTAAAAGGCAGCCCCTTTCGTCTCCTGTGCCCTTGGCTGGGAAACAAAGGAAGTCTCTTTTAAGAGGTGTTTTATAGTTTATGACTACTGAGAGAGAACATAGTTCTTTAATAGGTGTACATGTAAGAGAGTTCCACATTATAGGTTTTCAGAGATTAAAAGTTCTGGAATGGGGTTGTTTGATAACATCTTTGAAGAGCAGAGGAGCAAATGGAAACCTCAGAGATTTGGATGCCAAAACAGAACACTCCCTAAATTTGTGGGCAACAGGAGCGTTTCTGAGATCCTATTATTCTCACTGATAATGGCATTCTGCCTCGAGTGTGGGTGAGGGCTGTGCAGGATGGATCATTCTTGTCCTCTACTTCATGGTTATGGGCATGTAATATGTTCTTCATTGAGCCAGGCAATTGACGGAGACGCCAGTGCAGTTAAGACTTGAGTCTACTGGAAATGAGACTTGCGTTCTTGCCAGAAATGGATGCTTTTCTGTGTCCACCACTATCACACATCTTGATTTTTTTTTTAATCCTGACTCTTAAAACAATAATATCAAACAACTCCAGGGGAAAAAAGTTAAATATTTCCATATGAAGAGCTGATTAAATTTGTATGGTTTTCTTTTCAGTAAAAATTGATATGTGATGAAACACAGTGCAGCTGATGGCTGGTTTGGGCTGAGACGCCCGTGTCCTCTGATCTCTGTACCCAGCTCGAAGAGCCAGTGCCCAGGATCCAGTGATCCACCGTGCTGTGGTCCAGGTTCAGAAATGCCTGTTCCCAGGGCATTTGGACTGCGGGATGTAATGTAGGCCCTAAACACCGTCAATAGTCACCTGGCTTAGGTCTTTTCCTCTTAAGTCACATGGCTCTTCAGGGACAGGTTGAGTCCCTGTGAAGCATTGTGGTCGAGAGGGGATATGTGATCTTCCATGAGTTAGGATTCCTTCCATTGAAGATGGGGGAAAGAGCCTAGCTGGGATGTGGGGGAAAGTAGTGGAGAAAATGATTCATGGGCTTATGTGTTAGAAAAGGACAAGTAGATCTGGCTTTAGCACAGTGTGATCTTGGGTTCAAATGAAGTGGCTGTGACCTGTGTCCTTTTGCTCCATAATGCCGATTCTACCTCCTTCATGAGTCCCCCCCCATTGACTCTCCTCACTGGGTCACAAGATGGCTACCAGCAACTCTCGAAGCTCTGTCCTTCTGCGTTCACCTCCGGTGGGGAGAAGTGAGCAGCCCTGTCCTGGCATTCCCAGCGCAGGGACTCATCTGCCTTGAAGGTAGTTCGGGGAGTGGGGTACTGCCAGGGCTAGCATGGACTGTGCCAGAACCCTCTACGCCTTGTCTGGGAAGGAGAGGTTTCCTGGTGGGAGACTAGGACAAGGTTACAGGCTGAGTTGGTGACAGAATAAGAATGTCCCTCACTTATGCCAAAGGCCATTCCCCCAAAACAGACAGGGAAGTAGACCTCTTTGACCAGGAAACTTGAGTGTTTGGGGTGGGAAAATCACATTTAGTGCTTCTGTTTTCATTCCCTATATGAATATGATTATTCATGTGAGTAATAAGAGGAAAGGACTTCCCAGTTATTTGTGTGGCTGTACAGGCTTGACTTTTGCTTCACCCAGTGTTTGGGAGGGGGGAGGGGCCATCCTGCTGCCGCCCTCAGAGGTCAAAGGTAATGGCAGCATATTTTCGTTCAGCCCGCCGAGAGAGATGAAACCGTCCCGACACTCCCATGCATAAAAACTGTGCCCATCTTTCCTCCCTGCAGAGAGGAGGTTGCCAGCAACTCAAGAGTCCTCCGGGCTTGGCCTGCTTTGGCCCTTGCTTGTCACAACTTCTTGGGGTTCCCCTGAACTCTACGGTAGGATGGCGTCTCCCGTCATTCTGCTGCGTCTCATCTCTGCCCACGCTCCATCTCTCTCTCCCAGAAGACTGATCTCTCTCCTCACGGTGAACTGAGATCAGGTTTCCCTTCTCCTGGTCTCCAAAGATCACTTCCTGCTGGGTGTCAGCTGCGCGTTAACTGGGTTCTTCCGGCGGGCTACCGGAAGCGGAAGTGCCCTGGACCGCCTCCTTTAGTGGTGACTTGTCGTGAGTGAGGTCAGGCACGGGAAGACTGATACGGGACGACTGATACGGGACAGTCACCTTAGGGCTTCCCATTATTCCTCAGTAGGGCATGGTGAAGGTTCCCCCCCACCACCTCAGGGACTTCCATTCCGAGATAGATGATAAAGACAAATTTGACTCTCAACATTTGTTAGGCTCTGGGAAGTCGTACGTGTCACCGAGGGTCTTATAGATCACTATTTGTTAAACTGAGTGTTTACCCTGGGCTCCCTTACACCGCCGCCCCCCACCCCCACCCAAGACCCAGTCTACAAACACAGCATCTACCCTCTGAGGATTCCTTTCTAATGAAAACTTTACCTATACTAAATAAACAAGGGCACTTTTGAAATGTAAATGTGTCATTTTCTTGAGCAACTTAAATCAGCCCCACCTGTCCTGAGACTGGGCTTCTCCTTCCGCACAAAGCCGCGCACAAAGCCGCACATTCCTGGTTCGCCTTGACTCCTGAGCCGCTCACAGTCCCTGTATACTTAGTTCTTGGTGTGGGTTGTGGTGGGGTTTTTTTTTTTCCCCTTGAACACTTTCTACAGTTTAGTTATTTGTTGTAATTATCAAGTTCATTTTTCTCTAATAGATGTGATTAAGTATATTTAGCACTGTGTAATGAGTTTTCTGCCTGGTTGCATCTTAGCTAATAAAGAATTCCTTAGCGGCGTCTCTGACAGCTGCTGGGGATCCCAGGCCTGCACTGCCACAAGAGACCTTTTCCATGAACTGCCAGCATTAGAGAAATTAACTCCATTACACTCACCATAAAATTGAGGCTGAAATTTGATTACTAATAGATCCTCCCTTCAACTAGAGACTGTAGGAACCGGGTGGCCAGCGGGGAGGAAGGTGAATGTGTGTGAAATGTCGGTGTCCGCATTTTCATCAGTGCGTGTGTTCAGATACGGCCAGCCACACCTCCAGGTTTATTTCCTGAACACGACCAGAGAACAGCGCCCGGCTGAGGGGTTTACAACGGTGCGATTCGGTAGGCATGGGACTGGAGGTCTTGGTTACTGCCTTGGTTACCAGTACCTGGCCACTGGTGCCTCTGTCCACGCTGAGCTAAGAAACCTCTGGGTGTGTTTTTGGCCATGGAAAACTCCTTGCATTGTTGCAAGGCTCTCCGGATTTGTAAGGCTAAAGTGCTGAGGACAATTAGTGATTGGTGAGTGGCTGCTATGATGTATAGTTGCTTAGCAACAGTCTCTGAATTAAGTCTCTGGAAGGGGTATAAAGGAAGAGACAAGACAGGAAAATGAAATAGGTAACCATTTCAATGTGGAGGTGAGTCGGTAATGAAAAAAGAGTAAAAGATATTTGTAATCATAGAAACGCTGAGTGGAAAATTGGGGGTAAAGAAAAGAGAAGACAGAAGATAGCTTCTCTCTTGCTAAATAAAATAAGAGTAAGTGGCAGTTGAACCCACCCCATTGTTGGAAGAGCTCATTCTCTTTCTTTGACACTTGACTCTAATTCCCATGCAGGCGAAACTCAGGGAACGTTACCCAAAATGCAACATGACCGTTCAGGGATGGAAAAGATGGAGAACAGAGCTGTGCCTGATTGTTAAAATCCTATAGAACAAGCTTAATTTAGTGTTAGTCAGTCCATACCAGTGAGCCAGGATTAATTGGAGGACAGGGCCCTGTTTTGATGAAGCCCTGCTTGCGGAACCGGGTTGAATTGATGCTCTTATATCCTGATGTTCAGTCTTGCTCCATTTCAAGTAAGGAAGTATCTTGAACACGCCGGGAACAGCGTATCCATTTCAATAGATTCAGCTGAGTTTAGACTCTCCGCTGACTAAGATATCACCCTGAACTCCATGATTTAGTGAGCTGGTTTAGCCTCTGGAAGCCCAGATGAGCAAAAGAAAGTGGAAAAGCAGTAAAAGACCTTGATCCAGATACTGAGCCTTGTTAAGGGGCTACCTTATCTATGCACCGAGCTCTGTCTGGAGGTCTGCAAAGGTCCAGGGACTCATTACCGTTAGTGAGGGCTGTTTTGCAATTAGTGTTGAAACACAGAGATAAAGAAAGGATATATAGGAATTAAAAACAGATAACGTAAACACTGACAAAGAGTCTTAATCCCCTTGGCTGAGTGTTTTGCATGTTTACCTCTGATCAGAATTCTTAATAATATCGAGTGTGTTGCAATTCAATAAAGATCCCCTAGGAAGAGAGGAGTCGATGCTTGGGATTAAAAAACAAAACAAAACAAGAAACACAGAAACAGAAAAACTTATACTCCTATCTTCTACTACTTTAAAAACAAAAATTAGGAAAACACAACAGAGCAAATAAATTACACAGGAAGGTTCTGCTTTGGTTTAGTTTGGCTCAGATCACTTATGGGCATAATTCAGTCTCCCATTGTCTAGTGATTAGAAGGGTATCTTCAGGGCCCAGAAAGCAGGTTTTCTGTCTCCACCTTTGACTTGTTTTCTCTCTGAAGGGTGAAGGTGGCAGTCAACAAAGTCTTTGCCCTCCTGGCCCAAAGTTCCTCATTGGAGAAAGGAAGCTGATAACTGACCCCTGAATCTTGCCTAGTACCTATAAAGGGCTCACCATCACAGCAGAGCACTGTATTTTCAGGACAATGTATAATTATTTGGGGAAAAGCCAAAAATGATGGCTGGGGCATAAGGATAGCATATATGGTAACACATTCTGTCTAAAGGCCTATGGTTCCAGTTTAAGTACCTTAAGCAGGAGTGCTCTGTGCTCCTGCATTCCCACCCCCAGCTCTCATACTTTAGTTGTGTGCCCCCACCTTCCCTGATGGGCTGTAAACTCTGTGAGTGCAGGGGCCACGTACCTTGCTTTCCACGGACCATCGTATCCCTGGCACCCAGTGCAGCGTCTGTTACTTAGCGGGAAGACAGTCAATGTTGGTTGAATTCATTCTCTTAGAACCTAGCCATGGTAACTAACCTCCAGGATGGTCCCCAGTGATCCCTACCTCCCGATATTCACAGCCTCCCTTTCAGTATGGTCTAGACTTGGTGACTTGCTTCCGATGGACAGAATGAGGAGGGGAATTAGTTCGTGCAAGGCAATGCGGCTACTTGCAATCTCCTTCTTTCTGGACCACTTACTCAGAGGGAAGCCGAGTGTCATGTTGTGAGCAGTCCTGTGCAGAAGCCCTCATGGTAAGCAACTGAGGCCTCCAGCCAACAGCCACACCAGCGACCTTCAAAGCATATCTTCCAGCCCACATCAAGCCTCTGATGACTCCAGCACCAACTGATAGGTTAATTGCATCCTTGCGAGAGCCACCCAGCTCCCAAATTCCTGACCCACAGAAGCTATTAGATAATAATGTTCATGGTTTTAAGTCCTTAATTTGGAAGGTAATTCGTGACATGGCAATAAATAACGAGTACAGTGGCTGATTACCATAAGCATCACTCCATTCATTTATTCAGTAGGTATTTGTTGAATGCCAGTTCTACCAGGGATTATGCTAGGTGCTGGGGATCCCAAGACAAGCATACAGTACTGAAGGGCCATCCACGTAAGTGCAGTAGGCGTGCAAAGAAGGGAGCCGGAATGTGGGAAGAGGGCCGGAAAACTGAGAAAGTAGTCTCTTATACAGCCTCCTAGCATCCCAGCACACATGCATCACAGAAAACACCTTTTTCCCCTGACTCCCTGACTGTACCTTCACTTCATTTAGTTTCAGACAGTTCTAGCACACTTTGTTCAGCATTGCGCCATATCACATTGACTCATTATGGAACCGGTCGGCCATTACAGAAGAGGGAAGGCAATCCCAAGTTCTTGGCCCTGGGCTGTGAGCATCCCATTGCTGAATTTGACTCCCGTTTGAGTGGCTCTTCTTAGTGTGTCACTTTTCTTTATTTCTCCCCGTCCTCTCTGTCACCAGCAACTCTGTTATCTAGGGGTCCTTTGATTAAAAGCCAACTGTTTGATTATCCCCCAAAGAACAAAACCCCACGAGATTATTTTAATGCTTTGTATCCGTGCTGGCTGCATAAATGCAGGTTTCACTCTGGCTCGAAGCTGAACATGGCCGGGGGATGAGTCATGTCTTAGGCCTAGCGATGGAATGCTTCTAGGAATGCCGAGACGATAAAGACACCAGCCAATAAAGTGCTAAAATACATTGATGGTCCGTCACGAATCACAGTGGAAGGAACCCGTGTTCAGAGGGACCCTGCTGAAATGGCGCATATAGTGGCTGATTCATTAACAGACCCATTTCCAGGACTTCAGCCTCTAGGCTAAACTCCAGGCTGAACTAGAGCTTGCCCTGTACACGGATGGCCTTGTGCGGCTGCCTAGGTCCTGGGGGTGAGAAGCAGAAGTTATGGAGGGGAAAATCCACTTTGTAACAAGTAAGCATCTCCGCTTGGGCCTGGGTCCTCCGCCCTTTAGAGGACGGGGCTCAGGAGCAAGAAGGAACAGGACCGGGCACCCCAGAGCCCCAGTAGCACTGCCACGCTGCTCCCAGGTTTAGAGCTGACTCTAAGGAGGAAGAAAGCCAACACATTGTTTTTCCTTTTGCCGCAGGCCGCAGCGGGAAAGCAATAAAATGCTGATACCATCCTCTTGCCAGTGTATCTGATTTAAGCGGGAAAAGGGAGACAGTCTAGCAGAGACACCAGGGATTATTTGACTTTTTCCCCAGCTCCCATGCACAAGCAGGAAAATGACGGAACACTCGACTGTGTTTAGCACCTTGATTTGCCTCCTTTCCTCCGCTCAGAAAAATGTCTTCCTTTGTACGCTGCCACTGTGTCGATGTCTGTGATGGTGGTGGTGGTTTTAAATAGGAAAACTTGTGCGATGAGACTGCATAAAAGATGGACTTGTTTTATATAGGGGGGATATTGCCTGTCCTCCAGATCTATGTGTCTCGCTTATGGAATGAACCAAAGTAGGACAGATAAACTAATATTTTGTATAAGCTCCGCCAGACAATACAGATGATAAAGATGTTTCATCTTCTTATGCATGCAGAAAATATGAAAAATCGTGGTTTACACATATTTGCTCAATTCAAGTGTAAAATTGGGCCCCTCGATTGCCCTGGGCCACAGTGGCTGTGTGAAGGAAGCTCGATTTACCTTGCAAGCCGAGTGAAAAATGATCAGAATATTAGACTCATCTAGCCCACATTAAGGAGCCATTGCATTTCCCGACAATTTTATGCTATCTCAATATGAAAACAGAGCAATTTCAACTCATATCAGGTTATGATCGGCAATTACAGTTGCATAATTCACCTAGTCTCTGTGCATGGGCCTTTATTTTCCCTCTTGGTGACATTCCTGAGAAAGTGCCTGATAAAAATGTCATATATCATCCCAGCTTTAGAACTCGTGAGGGGGTAATCTGCTATGCCTTGCTGAGCCCATATTCATCACTGGATTTTTGACTTGGAGGGGTCATGGCACTCATAATTTCCTGTTTGATATTGTCCTCACCGGCTCTGACAAGGGCTGTAAAAGCAGAGTTGCAGGCAGTGGTTAAGCGTCGTTCCAGTGGGGCTCATCACCAGCAATAACCGTGCATTACTGTGGCTCGTGCTGTACTTGGCCGTTTCGAAGATAATTAGATTTGATGTCAACATTTCTTTATCACCTGCATCCTTTTGTGCATCTGTATGTCAAGTTGTTATTTCCGGATTTATTAGCACCCTCCGAGCTACTCTCTATCTGTCAGCCTCTGTGCTGTTTGTGTTGACAGTTGTAAAGTTAATTACTAGTACTAATGAGCATCGGGCTTTTGGTGGACATGGCGTTTTGGACATTTAAAACTATAATTAGTTTTTTTTTTCTTTGTGTAGCGCTTCAGTACAGAAAAAAAGTGTTGGGGGGAAAAAATACCTTCCTTCCACTCCGTTTTGACATTCTGTGTGCAGTCAACTTATCTTTTATTCAGAGGCTCCAAAAACTCACTTCTGTTTATTTTTAAAATCGACTTCTTTGCATTGTAACTCCATGAATAATTTCTTTTGTTCCTTATTTCTCTTCCAGCTTGATAATGTGACCGTTTCTTGTGCCTTGAGAATTAAGGATAGTGATGGTGGAATGATCAAAAAAATGTACGGGGCAAATGTTGACCTCCACCCAACCAGACTGCAAAATTTCCACTTAAAACTCTCCCTCTTTTCAGATCTTATTCCGGGCTCAGCTGAAAGATTCGGTGAATGGAGAAGATTGGATAAAATTAAAAGAGTAATGCATAGTTCCCTGGGTTGGCTGGTCCCTGACTGATAGGTAGAGGGAGTACTTCTCTAGTGTTAATTCTGTGCCAAGAACGACGCTAAGCTCTTTAAGGGAGAGTCCCTCGCCTAATCCTTAACCCACCAACCTAAGAGGTCGCTACTGCATCTTCACCTTACAGATGGGGAAACTGAGGTCTGGGAAGGTTTCAGGAACTTCCCCGAGGTCTGCCAATGAGGGAGTTATGTTGGAATTTGAATCCATCAATGCAGCTCAAAGCCTGTGCTGGTAACTACTACTCCATAGACACCAAGTATGCTTTCAAGAAAAATTAGCAGGCTCCTGGGGCATGTATTCTAGAACAACAAAGAGCAATCACTTACTAAATCAGATGGGCTCATTTGTATTTCACTCCCAGTCATATAGGGATGCTAGCTTCAGTGTAATGGCAATTATCTGTGGCATGTACTTTATGGAGGGATTTTGTTTGGTCTGTTGCGGCGGCAAAACACCACTCCCTTGCTGCTATTCATATTTACTTTCTATTCATCATTATCTGCCATTTTGCTAAATAACTATCCTTCCCAGACATAAATCATCCATAAAAATACTCTGGCTCAGAGAAAATTTCGCCCTGGCACTGCAATGATGAGATAACCATTTTCATCTCTTGTTGAAGCATTGAGATTTATTGGCTTTCGATGGGCAACAGACCAGGCATCACTCTCTGCTAAACAGACTCCCACTTGCATTTATTCTTATTGCATTTAGTGATTCAAAATGGAGCTCTCGGAATCCCTCGAGGGTCCATTCCCAGCCTGGGTGGGGTGTTATTACTTTATATTAGATAAGGGAAGGACACACAAAGAAACATGTGGTGATTCGGATGATTTTTTATTTCCGTTTAGCAGTGATGACAGAATGTCATAGTGAAATGACTTCAAAAGTCATTTTTCCCCACTGCCCTGGTTCTGCAGCCTTGTCCCTTGAGGGTTCTTCCATTGTACAGTGTTATTAATTCTGCTAACTTTCAGCCTTCATTGCTGACAACAGGCCTCTTGGCTTTCGCAGCCTATTACATTAAATTTCCCATCAAACCATGTCAGCCTCTGAGGTCACAGATTTCGAGAGAAGCTTTAGATATTTTGCCATCTGACTTCACGGGCAGGTGTTTTCTAAATTGCTTTTAGGTTTGTTTTTCCAGTGTCAGAAATCAGATTGAACCTATTTAAAAAAACTCAGACAGTGAGTACTCATCAGGATAAGAACAAAGCGTGGCTTGAGGCACGCCTGAACTGGCGCGGGTGTGTACGTGTGTGTGTGTGCGTGTGTGTGCGTGCACTTGTATTTCGGTTGACCTTTCGAAGGGAGAGCAAAGCCTTCCAACCAGACTTCATCCCCGACCCCACCTGGTGAGTAGAGTGTTTTGTTGACTATCCATTTTCCTAACACTTACGGAAGCCCCCAGCTATAGTGCGGCTGCCCTGGTGAACAGAGCTGCACTCCCCTGACCTTGATTTGGGAGGGATCTGTGAAACTGTGAGCGGCATTAGAAGGTCACTCTAATGGGCAGGTCAGTGAAACAATTGTGCACCTGGCTTAGCACTCGCACGTCTTCGCGAGTTTCTGGTGGCAGTAATAAAAAAACAAAACAAAACAAAAAAAAGAACCAAAAACCCAGTGTTTCTTTTGACGCGTTAGTTTTGGCGTGCTGTTGTGGGATTGAAATAAAGGAAACACAGAAACCTTCCTTCCAAGGAACATGGCCACAGGCACCGCGTTGCTGTCAGAATTACATTTGGAAGGAAGCCTGTGGAGGAAAATGGAACGGGGGGGGGGGGGGG